>CM077655.1:14206124-14649483 GCA_039707465.1 Rhabdophis nuchalis
ATTTCATGTATATAATGAATCAGTTCCACTTCATTTCCTCCAGTGTGACCCACCTTCCTGAGTGGAGAAGGTCCCCTCCGGACAAGGAATGCAGTCATAGCAGCAAACTGGCTCTCCTTCTCGAGCCCTCTTGACAAATCCAGGATGACAACTTTCCGCACATCTGGACTGAGGCAGGGACTGAGCAGAAGAACAAGGAAGGCCAAAGAATATGTGTTAGGACTCCCCGTCCATGGAAAATGGAGAAAGATGCGGACATTACCCAAGTAGCCTCTAGGATTCACTTAGGTAAATTTGAAATCTCTAAGAGATTCAAAATAATTTTAGGAGGTGTAATTACTGCAGATTCTTCATTTAATTCCTCCATTTTGCTTCTGGCATATCACATTGCAATAAAGCAGGGGTCCCCAACCCCCGGGCCACGGACCGGTGCTGGTTCGTGGCTTGATAGAAACTGGGCCACAGGGCCAGAGAGGAGGGGGGGCAGCCCCTTGGGCAGAGCGTGCACCAGATGCGGGAGAGCGCAGGCGTGGCCGTTTGCGCCGTTGGAGGCCCTAGAGGGCCGAGTGAACCGACACCCCCCCCCTGTTCCCCCTCACCCCCGCATGCACATGCGCTGTCTGTCCCCCCCCCCTCGCTCCTTCTCTACGCCAGCCGGTCCGCAGAATTTTTAAAAAAATGAAACCGGTCCCTGGTGCAAAAAAGATTGGGGACCCCTGCAATAAAGGACGTTTCTACTGAATAAAATCTGAGTGGATGGAATTGAGGAAATACTTTTTTTCAAAGAATTTTTTATTTTTTATTCTCTTACCATTTTTAGTATACATTCACATAATTGTTCTTCTTTACATTTATCATTCTTACATATTTATTATTCCATTTAATAGGGTATAATGTGCAGTTTGGGTTGCTTTATTTGCCATCTCTTACTCCTTTTGTAACACCAATTTATTTTTCTTTCTTTTCTCCCTCCTTCCCTTTTCTACTTCCTTCCTTCCCCCTCTCCTTCTCCTTTCTCCTTCCCTTCCCTTTCTCCTACTCATACTCTTCCTCTTTCCCCTCCTACCCTCTCTCCTTCTCTTAATATCCCTTCCATCGTCCTCCTTACCTCTTTCTTCTTTCCCCCATTTTCCCATCTTTCTCCCCTCCTCTCTCCCTTTCTTTTTCTATTATGGTTGGTGGATATTTGAAATCTCAGATTATGTTTCCTTGGGATGATATTTCCGCCAACCCAAATATAATTTAGTATCATTTCTTATTTCCTTACCTTCGCTAGTCTACCCTAGTTATGTTTCCCCCCCTTTATATCTCGCCCTTGAATATATACTTATATATTTTAACATTTTCTTTTCTGTTTTCCCCTCCCCCCCTCTTTTCATTTAACAGTGCATCGTCTGGGTACTTTATCTTCTCCCCACTTTCTTTTCTGGGTTGCTTTCTCTAGCCAGTCCATAAAATCTTCCTCACGTCTTCAAGTACTCCGATTCCTCTTTATCCTTTATTTTCATTGTCAACCTATTCATCTCTGCACAATCTAATATCTTTTTTATTATCTCTTCGTCTGTTGGCAGCTTATTTAATTTCCAATTTTGGCCAAATACAATTCTCACTGCGGTAATTACATCTATAGTCAAATAAGTATCCTCTTCCTTGAATTTCTCTGGGATAATACTTAATAGAAATATCTCTGGTCTAAATTCTATTTCTTCTTGTAACATTTTCTTTGACCATACTCTTATTTTAGTCCAATATTTCCTTGCTTCTGCGCATGTCCACCACATATGATAGTATGAATGTATTGCTTGTTGACATTTCCAACATTTCGCTGACTTGTCTTTAATCATCTTTGCTAGTTTTTCCAGTGACATGTGCCCTCTATAAAACATTTTGTATAACTTTTCTTTGTAAGCTGTTGACATGGTTAATTTATAATTCCTTTCCCACAGTTGTTGCCACTTTTCTAGTTCAACCGTATGGCCAAAATTCTTTGCCCAAGTTAACATTGTGTCTTTAACCACTTCTTTTTCTAGCATAGTTTTTAATAAGTAGCTATATAGTTCCATGATTATTCTTTCTTCAGTTCCCATAAGTATCTTATCCAACACCGAACTTCCTAAGTTAAAACCATACTCCCTTTTATCTTTTTCATATCTTCATTGTATTTGCAATTGTGAAAACCATCCTATATCAATCCCTTGTTTTTCTAATTCTTGTGTTTGTTTTAGTTTCCCTCTTTCAGTTAAGATATCTTTGTATCTAATAATATTTTTCATACTACTAATATTTGGATGTATCAAGGCTTTTGTTGAAAGCCACATTAGTATTTCTAAATAATGTTTCCCTTTCACTCTTTCCCATATTGTTAATAATCCATTCCTTACATGATGTCTTTGAAAACAGCCATGTGCTCTATTTTTATCATACCACAAAAAAGCATGCCAACCCAGTTGCAAATCATGACCCTCCAATGTCAATAATCTTGTATTTCTCAATAAAATCCATTCTTTCTTCCAAGCTAGTCCTGCTGCTTAGTAGTACAATTCCCAGTTTCATGATCCAAATCCACCTCGAATCCTTGCATCTTGCAGCATTTTTATATTAATTCTTGCTTTTTTCCTCTGCCATATATATTTCCCCACTATTTTATTCATACTTTCAAAGAATTTTTTCTCTAGTTTTATTGGTGTTGTTTGGAATAGGTATAGCAATCTTGGTAATATGTTCATCTTTACTACTGCTTCTCTTCCCATCAATGATAATTGTAGGTTTTTCTATCTTTCCAAATCTATTTCTGTTTTCTCACCTTATAATAATTATCCTCCTTTAGTGTTACACACCTTGATGTCAATTGAATACCCAAATATTTCACTTTTTTCACCACCTGACCAAAATGGATTTCTGACCAAAATGGATTTTTTCTCAAGAGACAGATCAGAGACAATATGCGGATTGTAATGAATATGCTAGAATACTATGAAGCCCACCCAGAAAAGCAAATGGTGTTGTTGTTTCTGGATGCTCAAAAGGTCTTTGATAATGTGAACTGGCAATTTATGTTAATGCAACTTCAAATTTAGGGATTTGGTGAGGGATTTATAAATATGATTAAAATGATATATACTAACCAATCAGCAAAGGTAATGGTAAATGGTCATATGACAGGAAAGATAACAATTGTGAAGGGAACTGGACAAGGATGTCCACGATCACTATTATTATTCATACTGACACTAGAGATTTTGAATAGAGAAATACGATAAAATCAAATCAAATCAAATCAAATCATTTAATACTTATAAACCGCTCCCTCTCCCCATGGGGACTCGGGGCGGTGCACAGGTAGAATAAAAACAGTAAAAACATACAAACAACAATAAAATATACAAACAATTTTAAAAGCCAAATTAAACTCAGCCTGTGCTAAAATTCCCATTAAACTAACTGAACTAAAATCTACCCAGTAAAACCCCAGACAGGGGGACTATCCCAAGCCGGCCAGATGGAAAAAATAGGTTTTTAATTTAAGACGGAAGGAGCGGAGGTCCGTGGTCGTCCTAATATCGGGGGGAAGGTCGTTCCAGAGGGCCGGGCCCGCCACAGAGAGAGCCCTTCCCCTGGGTGTCGCCCGCTGACACAGTCTAGTGGACAGCACCCGGAGAAGTCCCTCTCTGTGGGAGCGAATCGGCCGTGAGGATGTATGAGGCAGGATCCGATCCCGCAGATAGCTAGGTCCCGAGCCATGGAGCGCTTTAAAGATGATAATTAGCACCTTGAAGCGCACCCGGAAGACGACAGGTAGCCAGTGCAGCTCGCGCAAGAGCAGTGTTACATGGGTGGACCTTGCGGTCCCCATAATTGCTCGCGCGGCTGCATTCTGGACTATCTGAAGTCTCCGGGTGCACCTCAAGGGAAGCCCCATGTAGAGAGAGTTGCAATAGTCCAGTCGGGATGTCACGAGCGCATGAGTGACTGTGCAAAGGGCGTCCCGATCCAATAGGGGGCGCAATTGGCGAACCAGGCGAACCTGGTAAAACGCCCTCCTGGCCACGGCTGTCACTTGATCTTCCATGGACAGCCGGGCATCCAGGAGGACACCCAAATTGCGCGCCCCATCCACAGGGGCAAGATGTTCGCCCCCTATGGCCAGCGATGGAGTGAGCTGGTTGAATCGGGCGGCCGGAAACCACAGCCACTCGGTCTTGGTCGGGTTGAGCCTGAGTCCGTTACTTCCCATCCAGATCCGTACGGCTTCCAGGCACTGGCACATCACCGCTACGGCATCGTTGGGGTGGTTTGGGGTAGATATATACAACTGAGTATCATCAGCGTATAGATGGTACTCTACCCCAAAACCACGGATGATCTCACCCAGCGGCTTCATGTATGTGTTGAACAGGAGGGGCGAGAGGACCGACCCCTGAGGCACCCCACATACGAGGGGTCTCGCAGTCGACCTCTGCCCCCCTGCCAACACAAATTGCGATCGGCCAGAGAGGTAGGAGGAGAACCACCGTAAAACGGTGCCTCCCACCCCCAACCCCCCCCAGCCGATGCAATAGGATACCATGGTCGATGGTATCGAAAGCCGCCGAGAGGTCTAATAGGACCAGGATGGAGGAACACCCCCCATCTCTGGCCCTCGAGAGATCATCAACCAACGCGACCAATGCCGTCTCGGTGCTATGCCCGGGCCGAAAGCCGGACTGGCGCGGGTCTAGGTAATCAACTTCCTCCAGGTGACGGGGAAACTGTTGTGCCACCACACTCTCAACAACCTTCGCCAAAAAGGGAAGGTTGGAGACTGGACGGTAGTTGTTCAAAAGAGCTGGATCCAAAGAGGGCTTCTTAAGGAGGGGCCTCACCATCGCTTCTTTTAGGGAAGCAGGCAAGGAACCCTCACTTAAGGATGCGTTGACAACCTCTTGGAGCCAGCCTCATGTCACCTCCCAGGATGCCAGTACAAGCCAGGAGGGACACGGGTCCAATAAACATGTGGTGGCTCGCAGTCGCCCACGTAACCTGTCCATATCCTCGGAAGTAACGGAGTCAAACTCCTCCCAAACAAGATCTGTCTCGTGGCATCCCACTGGGCCATGAATGGGGGCTAGCTCGTTCTGTATCTGAGCGATTTTCTCCTGCAGAAAAGTCACAAATTCCTCTGCTCTACCCTGTAACGGGGCTTCCCGCACCCTCTGTTGAAGGAGGGAGCGGGTCACCCTAAACAGGGCGGCAGGGCGGTTTTCTGCGGATGCTACGAGAGTAGCACAATGATGACGTTTGGCTACTCTCAGCGCCACAATGTAAGTCCGTAAATGGGCTCTTACCTGTGTCCGGTCAGATTCAGAATGGGTAGACCTCCATCTTCCCTCTAGGCATCTCTTGCGGCGTTTCATCACCCGTAGCTCCTCGGTAAACCAAGGAGCCAGGGTGTTTCGACGCCGCAGGAGAGGCCGCAAGGGCGCGACCCGATCCAAGGCTCCCGTGGTCGCAATATTCCATGCGGCCACGAGGTCCTCCATCGGGGCGCGGGTCAGGGGTACAGGAACTGGCCCAAGCGCCGTTTGGAACCCATCCGGGTCCATCAGGCGCCTGGGGCGGAACCAGATTGGTGACTCAGGTTCCGCCTCCCCGCGGAGGGGAGCAGCGGTCGGAAAGTCGAGCCGGAGAAGTGAGTGGTCTGTCCATGACAAGGGTGTGATGACTATATCCCCTATACCCAGATCACTCTTCCATTGGCCTGAGACAAAGATGAGGTCCGGTGTATGTCCACCCTCATGAGTGGGGCCTTGAATTAGTTGGGTCAGGTCCATGGCCATCATGGAAGCCATGAACTCCCGAGCCACCTCGGATGATTCGCCCACCGATGGCAGATTAAAGTCCCCCATGACTAAAAGTCTGGGGGTCTCAACTGCCACCGTAGCGATCACCTCGAGGAGCTCGGGCAGGGCTGCTGCTAAATAAAGAGGTAAAAGGGATGAGGGTCAAGAAAGAATATAAATTGCAAGCATTTGCAGAGGATCCAATAGAAACAGGGCCAAATAGTTAAAATAATAGAAGAATATGGAGAAGTAGCGGGCTTGAAGATTAATAAAGATAAAACAAAATTTCTGGTGAAAAATATAACAGAAAAACAGAAAAGAAAGTTGGCAGGGAAACTGAACATACAGGAATTGAGAAAAGATTTAAGCAATAGGTGCAAGCCAGGACTTCCTCATCATGGCCTGCGATGAAGAAAGAAACCAGTAGGATTTGGTAAGTTTTCTTCTGGAATATATAAAGCATTGCAAAGCTGCTCTCCTTTGAAAGCAGCCCAACACTGCCTTGAACTTACAATACAAAGGAAAGATTCCTTAGAAATTAAGACTGTCAATTTTAACAGAGATGTTCTTTGTTGATTTGCATATTTAGTTCTTCAATTTTTATGTTTGTCATACTGGAGAAGTCAGACTAAAACCGACTGCCTAGTTCCTAGAACTGGAGTGAGATGAGATGGAGGTGAGGTCATGAGAACGTGTCCCCTCAAAAAGGATCCTCTTACAAGCCAAAGGCCAATTGCAACTATTTGAAGGGGAGGCATGGATAACTCTGACCAGGTCTGGTTGATGGAAGAAGATCCCAGACTGTGAACAATTTCCGCAAGCAGGACAAGATGAAACTTCTTCCCAGTAGAACCCAAAGGACCTCCATCTCATTATGATTTAATTTTACTTGTCCAAGGCTAAATTTAGGCACTGGTCAACTGGTTTGCCTTCTTTCCTATTTGTGTACAAGAAGCAAACAAAACTAAAGCAATTAGCTACACACTCCCCAGCCCTTCGGGGTTTCTGATGGAGATACTAGATTGTAGATGGTCCACAAAATGGAACAGCACTGAAACCTCCCAAGAGGTCTAAGACAACCATCAGGTTTCTACTTCCCACATTCAATTCAACCTGAAGGTCAACCCCCTTGGGGACAAGGCTGAGCTCACTTGAAATGGGGCCTCTGGGTTTGGAAAACAGGGAAAAGACACCATAATCTCACTCACCTTGTTGAGCAGCTTAAGCTGTGTAAGAGCATCTTGTCTGATAATAACTCTCTGTCTTTCAAAATTCCCCAGAATCTCTTGCTTGGCATCTTCCTTCAGGAGAACCAAGAAGCCCTGAATGGTCAGATCTGCTGCTATTTCTCCATTTTGGTCCAAGTAGAGTTTAGCTTGGGAAAGATTGCAAAACACGTTCTTGTCCAGAAAGGGATGAAACTGGTATTAAAACATCCAAGAATTTGAAAAGCAGAACACTTTTTTTCTTGTCACAGATTTGAATATTTATTCTACAATTTTCTATCTTTCAAATACGCTTAGTTAGGAGAACATTCTCTTCATAAGCAAAGAAAAAATGTTCAGAAAGATTTGTCAATCATAGACTGAGAAGATTTATATTGGGAAAATACAATTGACACAGTTGGTCAATTATAGTAAACCTTCTAGAGCAAGTGACAAATAAAATGAATAACAGATTAAAAAGATTATAAATAATCTCAATCTCAAATTGATTGGAAACAACAGGTTGATTTTGAGAAAGCATGGGTTAGTCAACAAGAAAGTTATCAGCCTAATCTTCTCCCTGGTAGACCAGACAGGAAACATCATGAGATGAACTAATTCAGCTTTCTTGTAATGCTACTTTAACAGAAGTTTCGACATCTGATGCTGCAAATCGACCAGATTATGGCAATGATTGTAATATAAATTGATTTCAGTAATTAATAAACAATTTTGTGATGTGACTAGGAACTTAGTTAAGTAAGGGATTGATGGAATGATTAAGTGGATGAAAACTTCGTAAAAATTATACTCAAATAATTTTTCATATTTTTCATATTTTTCATAACACTGGGTTGATATGAATAATAATTTGTCCTTGGTGATTCATTTTTCTATGCTGTCATTAATACAGAAGAGTTGATAAATCACTGTAATTCAAGATTTGATGCAATATTTATAACAATTCTCACCTAAAGCTAATTTGATGTGTTTTAAAGAGTATCAAGTTTCTAAGGAATTATTTCTGATTTCCTAATTGAAAAGAGTGCATGAGTAAAAAGCGGGGGGGGGGGGTATTTTATCACCTGATAATCTATTGTATCTCATATAAGATTAATGAAGCAGTGGAAGACAGATGAGGGACACCAAACTTAATAAGTGTGTTTAGGAAAACAATATCAAATTACTAGATGATTGCAAACTGAATGTGAGTCAGCAGGAAAGAAGGCAAATGCACCCATCAGACTCCCAGGAAGTCAGCATCCTGGTTTGGAGAGACCCCAACCCAGGTCCCCTTGGAGGCCCCACACTTGGAGAAGACCTTGCCCCAAACCTGGGTCAGGCAAGGAAGCCAAGGAGGAGCTCAAAGGAGCTGCTCTTGGCCTCAAAGAAAGACAAAGAGAAGAGCCACCTTGCTCTACGGAAGTGGGAGGAAAGGAGTCTGGGAGCAGCTTCTCCAATTTAAAAAATCTCTCAGTGGGAGAAGGGAGCCTCTTTCAGTTGAACTGAAAGAGGCTCAGACAGAAGCTCAGAATCTTCCCAGGGTTGTTCCAGAGAGTCCGTCCTGGGAACATGAACTCAGGACAAGAAAGGAGATTCTGGCAGAAGGAGAAGGAGGGGAGACCCTGAAAGGAGGAGGAGCCCTTGGAGAGCTGAGCCAGTCAAGCAGAGAAGCTCAGTCTCCCCTTCACGGAGGGTCTTAAGGCAGGGGGATTAAACTCCACTTCATTGAGGGTCCCATCAGCCTCATGGTTGCCCTCAAAGGGCCAGAAGCAGGTGAGACCATGAAGACTCAAAGCAGCCAGATGGGTGTGGCTGGGTGGTCACAGTTGGGTCACCACGATTAGGTGGGCATGGCTGGGTGGTGTAGCTGGGTAGGGATGGCTGAGTGGGCATGGCCTGCTCAATGCCACCCATTGGGCATGGCTGTCTCGGGGCAGCTGGGTCGGGATGGAACAAGTTTCACTAGCTAACTCCACATGGGGACATTCAGTGTCCCACAAGCTCCTCCCCTCCCCAAACTGCTGGCAGCCAAGCATAGGCACATACACACACACCCATTCCATGTTTGGGGGCTTTTAGGCAAAGAGGAAAGAGGAGGCCCTTCTCCCCAAGCCCAGGCATGATTGGCAGTTTGTAAGATCTGATGTGGATAAAAGTCTCCAAGCATAGAATTGTCTGTCTGTCTCTCTCTGTGTGTGTGGGTGTGTGGGTGTGTGTGTGTGCATATGTGTGTGAAGGAGCCATTCTTCCCCCAATCCCAGACCTCCTTGGCATTTGGGAGGCAGAGGACGAGGCTGATGTACCTGGAAGCCCAGAGGAGAAAGTTTGCAGGAAGCTCTTTGTTGAGTCCTCGACTTGCGACCGGTCCCGACTTACGACTGGCCGCAGGTCTTCCACTCTTCCCCCGAGGACCATGGCAACAGACAGTAACTATTCTCTAACTGCCAGTCGCACCTGATTGGCTCAGACGCGGCTGGCGGGAATGGCCATAGTGATCGTACCGCAAAAGAAAGAGTAAACGGGGAAAAAAACCTTCTTCGCTAGAACTAGGCCTGGTCCCCAGCCCTCGTCGCCAATGTTAAGTTCTGAGGTAGAGAGGGAGTCCGGACACAGGCTAGTCAAAGAAGAATGCGTTTATTCGCAAGACAAGTAGAACAGCGGAGAATATGTACAGGCGGACAAAAGGCGGTAGACAGGGGCTTCCCCGTTTGACAGCTGTTTATACGCGAGCTGTCAAACGGGAAACCAATCAGGGCTCTCCCGGACCTAATTCCTTCACACACATATGCACATATATAAATAGCTGTCAAACGGGGAAGCCCCTGTCTACCGCATTTTGTCCGCCTATAAATATTCTCCGCTGTTCTACTTGTCTTGAGAATAAACGCATTCTTCTTTGACTAGCCTGTGTCCGGACTCCCTCTCTACCTCAGAACTTAATACTCTTGAGTCCAACTTCTGCCTTGAGAGTCTCTGGAGAGGAAGAGGAGGAGGAGGAGGAGGAGCAGCAGGAGGGAGGCTGGGCCTTCTTTAAAGGGAATCCCTGTTTCCAATCACGGGTGGAAAAGATTGTTGGGGCAGCTTCCCCTCTTGCAGCCCCTCCCCCACCTTTTCCTTCCCTCCAGAGATCCCTCAAGGCAGAAGGTGGACTCAGAGGAAACTGCTGTCAGGCCTGCAGCCATCTTTCCTTTTGGGTCTTTGACCTGCCACATTTTCTATTATTCTACGGTGCATTTTCTATTGTGGGAAAACGGGAGGGGGGATTATACAGAGTGAGATGCCATGTAGTGATAACAACATTCTTTCTAGAAAGCCAAGGTCATCCTATGTCTCTGAACCTCTCCACCTGATCGGAACTGGATGGGTGGAACTGCCAGCATGGCAGTGGGAGATGGGACCATGTGTTGGGCTTGTGGGTGTGCGGGTAAGATCTTGATCTTTCAACTGGGTGGGGAAAACCGGGAAACTTCCAGATTCGGGTTTTCCTAGATGTGACAACATGAATCTCTTAATAAATTGGAACTTGGAGGAATCCTTTCTTTTGGACTCTGATTTACTTTTGGATGCTATTTGGAACCTTGACAACTTCTTCCTGCAAACTTTCTCCTCCATGCTTCCACACGCACCCGTATTGTCCTCCACTTCCTGGTTGGGGGACAGGCAAGGTTTTGAGGGAGAATCCAGAGGTCTCCAGCAGAGGAAGGGATCGGCTGGGTCAATATTGCCCACTGGGCGTGGCTGTCTTGGAGCAGCTGGGTTGGGATGGAATAAGTTGTAGCAACTAACTTGAAGCTCCTCACCTCCCCAAACTGCTGGCAGCCAAGCACATGCACACATGCACACACACACACACATGCACACACGCACACACGCACACATGCACACACATGCACACACACACACATGCACACACACACACATGCACACACACACATGCACACACACACACACTGCATTCCAAGTTTGGGGACTTTTATACAAAGAGGAAAGAGAGGACCTTCTCCCTAAGCCCAGCCATGACTGGCATTTTGTAAGCTCTGATCTGGAAAAAAGCCTCCAAACTTGTGTGTGTGTGTGTGTGTGTGTGTGTGTGTGTGTGAGAGAGAGAGAGAGAGAGAGAGAGAGAGAGAGAGAGAGAGAGAGAGAGAGAGAGAGAGAGAGAGAGAGCACAGCTCATCAAAGGAGGCGTTCTTCTCCCAATCCCAGGCATCATTGCCATTTCAGAGGCAGAGGAGAAGGTTTCTGCATGGGGGCTGCAGGGCCAGTGGGTGAGGCTGGGTCTGTGAGTGAGCCATGGAAGTGACGGAATCAGTGGTGGTGGCCACTGCACAACTCCTGAGGCTCTACACTGTGGGGAGCATGGCAGCATGGCAGCCACCCGATGCCAGAGCATGGTCAGCCTCTGGGGGGAGGGGGGCAAGACGGTGCTCATCACATGTCAGCTGCATGCACATGGAAGCAGGGCAGGGGGCAGTTGGGGCTGGTCCCTCACTGTATCTCGGAAGGCCCCACAGACCATATCTAACCACATTGTGGGGCAGATGTGGCCTCTGAGCCTTGAGTTTACATGCCTGTCTTAAAGCAAAGACTGACAGGCATCAGTTAGAGAAGCTTTAACTGGGATTCCTGCAGAGAGGAGGGGTTGGGCTAGATGATCTCAGGGTCTCCTCCACATTTATAAGGGTAACATTCCACTATGCTGATCACAAAACCATAAATATAGGAATTTATTTAAAAATGCATAACTGTCTTTTAAAATGAGCTATGTTGAATATGAAAGTTTATCTGTCAGGTGTCTCCTCTTTGGAGCATTCCCCCGCTCAGCAATTAGATTGACCAAATCTGTCCAACTTTTGTAGCATAAGAAGGTTGAGGTGGTTCCCCTCCTTCTTCTCTGGACTCCTTCTCCAACAGAACTCAGATTAATGGATCGATCTCAGGACCCCCATACCTGCCACGGCTGCAGCCTTAAAGACTTCAAAGTCTTTTCTCCCTCCTTCCTTCTCTTCCTTGATCTGGAGGAATAGGCAGCATTCAAGGTGTGGGCCAGAGTCTTCATGATACTGTAATTTTCGTAGAGACTTGTGAACCTTTTTCTGTTCTTTTTCTCCTGGGTCTCCAGTGGGGCTTTCTGGGTGCATCTTCTGCGCCCTTTGACAGAAAAGACATTCTTTGAAAGAGAACAGTGAAAATAAATGTCTTCAAACTTATCTTCCACAAAGAAATGGGGTTCAAAGGCAGAATCGTTTGGGATTTCTTTTTCAAAAATATCAAAGTTCCAAATACTATGGATGTATTTGAGAAGTCTGTGCTTTTTTATTGAATACAGTTGAAAATTTGTGAGGATCCAGACTTTCCCTTCAATGGGTCCTGGCAAACGCAGAATTGCTAAATGGAAAGGAAGGATTCTGATCTTAATGGAATCAACTTCCATGAAGTGAACAAAGACGTTGACTTGTCTCCACTTAGAGAGGGAATCCCTGAGGGCTGCTGTATGTCCAGTGGTTGAGAATCGTTGTGATATAACTACACAAATTCCACTCCTGACAAGCATAGGAGTAAAAATCCTCATGAAATTCTCTCCCTTCTCTGTGTCTGAAGCAAAGAGGCCAATCAGGGTCCATCTGAAATGGAGGAGCAGCTGGACAATTGCTGGGTACTGGATCCCTTCTTTGGGGTACATGTAGTGGAAAAAGGGGAACCGACTTTTATCACTCAGAGCCTCTGAAACAAAGTTATCTCTGCACTGAAAAAAACAACAACCAATGAGGAATGTTGTAATCAGATCAAGCTTTAAATTAATCCAACTTCATTTGGATGAACATATTAGAATAGTTTGTTTAGCCATCATTTAAAATATTAAGAGAATATTAACAAGGGAGGAGCCAACATCATGACGATACGACATGCAATCTTGATGTTCTGAAACTACCTCTGACACTTTTGCCACTGGATGGTCCAATTGAACTTAAACCATCCTGCAGAGATGGTGAATAGGAAGACAAAGCCTTGCTGATCTCAGGGACACCACAAAGTCCTTGATTGATCCAAGGGAAGCTCTTCTCGCTGGTGGTAAACAGGCAGCCTATGCTGATGAAGTTGGAATGGAAGGAGGGAAAGTGAAAAGAGAAAGTGTGTCCATCTGGTGAGGTATTTTTTCTATTCCAAGAAAGACTGCCCAAAGAAACCTCTTTTAAGCGAAATTAAATCCTTCAGTAAAAGAATCAAGCGGCAAAATTAACCTGCATTGGATTGCTTTGGAAAGTGTTTTCTTTTTCTTGTAACTATACTTTGTGGATTGAAGTGCTCACGTCTTTTTTCCCCTCTTCTTAAAGTGAACGGATCAATTTTTCTTCTATTTTTTGTTACTTTATTTTTTGACTTATGGATTAAAACATTCTTCTTTAGTTTAACAATGTTTCCTATTACTTGTTATTAAACTTCATTTAAGAACATTGTTTTCTTTAAGCCTGAGATAAACATTAGAGAGTGAAAGGAAGCAACACTGCCACTCAGAGGCTAGAGGCTGGAGTTTTTGAAATAACCTTTTCTCTTTTTCTTCTTTGATCCTATTGACTTTGTAGCTGAAGGGTCTGTAATTTGTTTATAGAAACTGATAAAGAGCCAAGGGCACAAATTGTTTACACAGATGCTCTTTGAGAACTATTCTGGCAGTGGGAGAGAAAGGGAAAAAAGCAGACCCCCTTTCTTTTGAAGATCATAAAAGAACTTGGCTTAAATTAACTTAAAAAAGAAAAAGAAAAAAAAGGGCCTGGAAAGCTAGAGTGGCAATGGCCATTAGTTTTTATTTTTTAAATATTTTTAGAAATATGGATCAATACTCAGAAGAAACTTTAAAGCTGCAAAACATTTTGGCTGGACTTCAAAATTTACTGGAAGTAACTGGGAGAATTGAGAAGAAGTTGGAACTAGAGTCCTTTTCAGTAAAAAACGATGGGGTTGGAGCCCCAAAAATTGAAGGGAAGAATGAAGATAAAGATCAGATAACTGATTATTTTACCAAGGGAGCAAACATGGGTGAAAGTGGAAAAAGGGGGAATATGGAAAAGGGAATTTGATGAATTGGAGCTCTACCCCAGATTCCAAGATACAGAAGAAGAAGAAAGAGAAATGATGATGGATTTAAGGAGAGAAATTTTATCAGAAGCATGAGTTCACAACCAAAGATAAACGAATGGCAAATGGAGGTCAACGAGACTACCTGAGAGATGCTATAAGCAACAAAGTCTATAAAAACCTTATTAAGGAGATAAATAGAAGATTAATACCACAAATGGCAAAAGAAATAAGACTGTACTGTTATCCTCCTGTCTCAGCTGATCAGGAAGAGAACCTGGTGGCTTAATGGCTAAGGCTCCTGCCTAGCATGCAACACAGCCCCGTTTCAAATCCCAGTAAGGATATGGCTAGCTGATGAGTTTGAGTTTGAGTTTATTGGGCTTTTATACCGCTCTATTCCCAAAGGACTCAGGGCGGTGTACAACCAGAATAAAAACAAATATATAAAAGTTAAATAAGTTTTTAAAAGGCATATTAAACTTTGTCTGTTCTGATTGATACTATTTTGGGGGTCTGCCAGTTTTCATAGCTTTGATTTTAAAGCAATATAGCCTGATTTTAGGCAAAGAAGAAGTCATGTAAATTCCAAAATCGGCTCTAAGGGCAGCAGCTGAAGTCTTTAAATGAGCCCTTTGGATGACGAGGGATCCAAGATTCAACCTCAGAGAAACCTTCCCAGGTAAGGAAAGATGTTAATTTGCTCTATTGACTCACCATTGAGGAGCCATCTGTGGCTATGATGTCATTTTTCAAAGATTAAAACTTTGGTCTTTGATTTATTAATGATCAGAGAATTATGATAATAGGATCAAAGACTCCTTAAAAGCCTATATAATCCAACATGTGATAGCAATCTCAACATGTGATAGTAATCTCATATTATCAGTGTAAATCAGGGTGTTCTAATATGCCTTTAGCACATTAGCCGTGAGGACTTCAGGATCCTTCATTAGTGCAAGTGAGTCATTAATAGTTAGACTGAATAACAAGGATTCAAATATGCATCCTTCCCTTTGTCCTTGGGAAGTATCAATCCTTCTTCTCGTGGCTCCATTGAGCCCAAACCTCCCTCTCAAACAAGGACCTGCAAAAAGAGCTTGGATCAGGGCCAACAGGCTGAGCTCCATTTTGAGGGCAATCAATTTCCTCCATAACCTTTCTCCATTTACTGTGTCAAATGCTGCACTAATATATAGAAAGCCAGCAAAAAGTGGTTTATCCGACAAACATATTTTGCAATTATTTCAAGACAAATTTTTGTCAATATTAGATTATTAATTTATTATATAAACATATATAACTCTCCCTAAAATGTTCTTGTTCTTCTGCCCTGTTTTCTTCTACACGCTCTCACATTTAATTAAGAGAAATGTGGCATATATTTTAGCCACAATATCTGATAAACTAAGTGTTTATAGAGGGTTCCACAATGAGGGATGTTTTTTGAATAGTGGAATAACTGGTAGAAACTCTTCTCCTTTGACCTTATTGCTCTTCAGGCCTTTTATGATGAATTTGAACAGGAATATAATAGGAAAAAAATTGTCAACATACTTGCTAGCATGGAGAAAAACACCTCCCAAATTCCGTGGAGAAGATATTGGACCTATTGCTCATCCCCCACCCCCCACCACTCACTTTACTAGTTAGAAAAAAGCACACACAAACCTGTGGGACTTTGTAGGTGCCTCCTAATGTTGACATCTGGATGGAGATGTCCCTGTCAGCTGCATCAAGAAGAGCCAGAAGGTTCTCCTTCCTTCCACAGCCGTAGTTGGGGACATTGGCTTCTCCAGTGGAGAGAATGTCCAGCAAGGCATCTGAAGTGCGGAAAGTGCTCAAATGGTTGTCATGGATTTTATAGCCCAGTGTGAGGTTGTACAGAAGCTTGGAATTCTTGTTCACCACTTGAAAGATGAAAATTAATTGTAAGGTGTATAAAAAATCTAAAGAAAGTATACTGTAGAAAAATGTTCAAGTTATTATCAAGAGTAACAAAACATTCTTTCTTTAAAAAAATGTAAACCTCCTTCTGATCAATTATAAAAATATTAAAATGGGCTGGTCTGAGACAACTACAACTGTTTCTATCACTACTTTAAACAGAAGTCGGAATTCAAGTGATGAGGATTGAACTGGGAAAGGAAAATCATCTGGAATTCTTTTAGGGTTTTTCAGCCCCATCTTTGGATCTTTGTCATAGAAAGATCACTCTCTCCTTCGGCTAGACTTCCCAACCACTCCACTCCACCGCGGGGAGGCGGAACCTGAAATGCTAAGTTGGTTCCGCCCCAGGCTCCTGATGGACCCAGAGAGGTTCCAGACAGAGCTTGGGCCAATTCCTGTGACCCTGACCCGTGACTAGACTGAGGACCTGGTGACCGCTTGGAATACGGCGGCCGCTGGGGCTCTGGACTGGGTCGCGCCCTTGTGGCCTCTCACTCGGTGTTGATCCACCCTGGCCCCTTGGTTTTCCGAGGAGCTGGGGGTGATGAAGCGCCGAAAGAGATGCCTAGAGAGCATTTGGAGATCCACTCACTCCGAATCTGACCGAACACGTGTAAAGTCCCACTTGCGGACTTATCTCATAGCGATAAGGGCAGCAAAACGTAGCTATTTCGCCACCCTCACCGCATCAGCAGATAACCACCCTGCTGCCCTGTTTAGGGTGACCTGCTCCCTCCTTCAACAGAGGCCGCGGGAAGCCCCGTTACAGGGTCGTGCAGAGGAATTTGGATGTTATCTGCAGGATAAAATCGCTCAGATCCGGGATGAGCTGGCCTCCAACGAAAGTAGTCTTGGTGGACAGACGGAGATAGGCCTTGAGACCTCTTTATGGGAAGAGTTCGACCTTGTGACTCCAGATGACATGGACAGGTTGCTGGGGCGGCTGAATGCTACCACGTTTATTGGACTCGTGTCCCTCCTGGCTTGTACTGGCATCCCGGGAGGTTACACGAGGCTGGCTCCAGGAAATTGTGAACGCTTCCTTGAGTGAGGGTTTTTTACCAGCCGTCTTGAAAGAGACGATGGTGAAGTCCCTCCTCAAGAAGCCTTCCCTGGACCCAGCGGTGTTGGCTAATTATCGTCCGGTCTCCAACTTTCACTTTCTTGTGAAGGTTGTTGAGATTGTGGTGGCACAACAGCACCTGGAGGAAACTGTCTATCTAGACCTGCACCAGTCCGGCTTCCGGCCTGGGTACAGCACAGAAATGGCATTGATCGCGGTGGTCGATGATCTCTGGAGGGATCGGGATAGAGGCTGTTCCTCTATCCTGGTCCTATTAGACCTCTCAGTGGCTTTTGATACCATTGACCATTGTATCCTATTGCACTGGCTGGAGCTGTTGGGGCTGGGAGGCACCGTGTTGCGGTGGTTCTCTTCTTACCTCTCCAGCCGGTTGCAATTTGTGTTGGCAGGAGGGCAGAGATCGACACTGAGGCCCCTCACATGTGGGGTGCCTCAGGGGTCGGTTCTCTCACCTCTCCTGTTTAACACCTATATGAAGTCGCTGGGTGAGATCATCCGTGGGTTTGGGGTAGAGTACCATCAGTACGCTGATGATACTCAGCTGTACATCTCTACCCCTAACCACCCCAACGATGCCGTCAAAGTGATGTCCCGGTGTTTGGAGGCCATGCGAGTTTGGATGGGGAGCAACAGGCTCCGAATCAACCCGTCCAAGACCGAGTGGCTGTGGTTTCCGGTGCCACGACATAGCCAGTTGGTTCTATCTCTGGCTATCGGGGGCAAGTCATTAGCTCCCGCAGAGAGGGCCGGCAACTTGGGGGTCCTCCTGGACTCTCGGCTGTCTTTGGATGACCACTTGACAGCCGTAGCCAGCGGGGCCTTCTATCAGGTCTACCTGATATGCCAGTTGTGCCCCTTTCTGGATCGTGATGCCCTACGCACGGTCACTCAAGCTCTTGTCATTTCCCGCCTGGACTACTGTAATGCTCTCTACATGGGGCTCCCCTTGAGGTGCACCCGGAGGCCCCAGTTAGTGCAGAATGCGGCCGCGCAGGGGATTTTGGGAGTCTTAAGATACTCCCATGTAACACCTCTCTTGTGCAAGCTGCATTGGCTGCCTATGGCCTTCCGGGTACGTTTCAAGGTCTTAGTGACCATCTTCAAAGCGCTCCATGGCATGAGACCTAGGTACTTGCAGAACCGCCTCCTACCACATACCTCCATTCGACCTGTCCGCTCCCACAGGGAGGGCCTACTTAGGATGCCGTCCACCGGACAATTCCGGCTGGCGACTCCCAGGGGAAAAGCCTTCTCTGTGGCAGGCCCCGCCCTCTGGAACGACCTGCCCCCCGACCTCCATACAATCACAGACCTTTGCCTCTTTCGTCCGGCACTAAAAACATACTTCTTTCATGCAGCCGGCCTGGCATAGCTGTTTTATGGCTGATTTTAGTTGGGTTTTAGTTATGTTTTTAGCACGGGCCCGATTTTATTTAATTCAGTTTTAACTACTTTGATTGTTTGTATATTTCATATTTTTATTGTTCCTATGCACCACCCTGAGTCCCGTCTGGGAGAGAGGGCGGTATATAAATATAATAAAGATAAAGAAGATAATGTATATACAGGTGAAACTCGAAAAATTAGAATGTTGTGCAAAATTTCATTTTGCACATGGGGCTCCCCTTGAGGTGCACCCGGAGGCTCCAGTTAGTGCAGAATGCGGCCGCGCAGGGGATTTTGGGAGTCTTAAGATACTCCCATGTAACACCTCTCTTGTGCAAGCTGCATTGGCTGCCTATGGCAACTTAAAAGGTGAAACTAATATATGAGATAAGAGTCATTACATGCAAAGCAGGATGATGATTATGGCTTACAGCTCATGAAAACCCAAATCCACAAACTCAGAAAATTAGAATATTACATGCAATTAATAAAACAAGGATTGTACATAGAACAATATCAGACCTCTGAAAAGTATAAGCATCATATGTACTCAGTACTTGGTTTGGGCCCCTTTTGCAGCAATTACTGCCTCAATGCAGCGTGGAATGAAGCTATCAGCCTCTGGCACTGCTGAGGTGTTATGGAAGACCAGGATGCTTCAATAGTGGCCTTCAGCTCTTCTGCATTGTTCGGTCTCATGTCTCTCATCTTTCTCTTGGCCATGCCCCATAGATTCTCTGTGGGGTTCAGGTCAGGCGATTTTGCTGGCCAATCAAGCACAGTAATCTCACGGTCATTGAACCAGGTTTTGGTGCTTTTGGCTGTGTGGACAGCTGGAAAAGTCAGCATCCCCATAAAGCTCATTTGCGGAAGGAAGCATGAAGTGCTCCAAAATCTCCTGGTAGACGGCTGCATTGACCCTGGTCTTAATGAAGCACAGTGGTCCAAAATCCTCTTTTATGTTGAGAACAACTTTTGCATCTCCTTTGAAAACCAAGGACCCAGAGTATGGAGGAAGAATGGAGAAGCACACACTTCAAGCATCTTCATGCAAGATGCTTGAAGTCCAATGTGAGGTTTCCACAGTCTGTGTTGATTTGAGGAGCCATGTCATCTGCTGGCGTTGGTCCACTGTGCATCATTAAAACCAGGGTCAACGCAGCCGTCTACCAGGAGATTTTGTTATATTTTTTATTTTTATTATAAACGAATAACAGGAAAAAAAACAGAAAAAGGACATCAGCAAGACAAAACTACATAGATATATAGATACTGGGAGTGACTCACCCCCTCTATGTATACAGTTATAAGGTAAAATCATATGTCATCTTACTACATTTCCAGATTTTGGAGCACTTCATGCTTCCTTCTGCAGATGAGCTTTATGAGGTTGCTGACTTCATTTTCCAGCAGGACTTGGCGCCTGCTTGATTGGCCAGAAAACTAACCTGACCGGAACCCCACAGAGAATCTATGGGGCATTGCCAAGAGAAAGACGAGAGACATGAGACCGAACAATGCAGAAGAGCTGAAGGCCACTATTGAAGCATTCTGGTCTTCCATAACACCTCAGCAGTGCCACAGACTGATGGCTTCCATGCCACGCTGCATTGAGGCAGTAATTGCTGCAAAAGGTACCCAAACCAAGTACTGAGTACATATGCATGCTTATACTTTTCAGAGGTCCAATATTGTTCTATGTACAATCCTTGTTTTATTGATTGCATGTAATATTCTAATTTTCTGAGATTGTGGATTTGGGGTTTTCATGAGCTGTACGCCGTAATCCTCACAATTATGACAAATCACGGCTTGAACTATCTTGCTTTGCATGTAATGAGTCTTATCTCATATATTAGTTTCACCTTTTAAGTTGCATTACTGAAATAAATGAACTTTTGCACGATATTCTAATTTTTCGAGTTTCACCTGTAGTTATAGTTATATAGTTATATAAGAATTACATGTACAGATAAAAGAAACACGACAGTTGTGTAAAAGAAGTGAAAAGTGTTGCAAGGATGTTAAACATAAACAAAATAAAAAGTTTACCAAAAAAGGAATAAATGAAATAAGACGGAAAAGAAGGAGTTAGAACTGCAAATGGAGGGGGTGCAGCCCCATCACCCTGAATGACTTACGCATCAGACTGAATAGAAGGAACACTGTTGAAAGGCAATATTATAGGCGATGTTGTTTTTTCAGTTGTCACTATACCAATGAGATGGTCTCCTCGTTTGTAATAGCTCCATGGATTCTCTCCATCCTGTTGATCCAGACTGATCACACACTTCATTCTAAGCTTCCCAGAGACTGGCTGAGACATCAGCAGCATCAGAAGCAGGAGCAGGAGGTCCATAATTCACGGGCTGAATCAATCCCCTGACCGCTTCTAACCATGAACAAGAGTTGGAAGAATGTAGACACTCTCAGAAGGTGGAAATGCCTTTTCTGATCCAGACAGAGACCATCAGAACTTCACCTGGAAAGGAGAGGAAGGTACATTCAAGAGCACAGACCCTGCCTCTCCTCAACCTTCTTCCCACAGAGCTTGACCTAAGGATTTTATCCTTTTCTGATGCAAGATCCCTTCCATGTTGCTTCCATATGACAGTTCCATCAAAGGTATAGAAACCTCAAAGGCCCAAATGGTCTTAATTACAAGGAGAAGCAACTTCTCCTCTTGGGATCCTGAACTTCTTCTGGGCTCCATGTGCAGAGGAGAGGCTGGAGAAAAACATGTTATAGTGAAAAATCACAGATGCATCACTGGGGTCACTGTTCTGTTGTGAGTTTGTGGTCCTTCCTATCTGCACATGTCCAGAAAGTGACGATGCAGGAAGATAAGTCAATAACAAAGAGATTTGCAGCTAAGCTTGTTGAGGTGCCCACATTATTATGGATGGAGCAACTTGTTTTCTTGCCATGCCCCCCCCCCCCAGAAGATGGTTTGGGGGCACCTGGTCTCCCTTTCTCTGGTGGTGTAGAGGCACTTGGGGGGGGGGTCTCTTTGACATTCCCAGCTTTTCCACACCAAAAACCTCCCAAGACTTAATTGGGAGTCTCTCTCTTCCTGTTTTATCTGGATCCCTTATGGTGAGACTAGTGGGTGGCCATAAACATTTTCTTAAATAAATACAATTAATAAATATATCCACCTTAGAAGGAGAAGTGTGGGGGGGTGAGGTGAGTGAGAGAGAGGGGTTAGGTCCCTATCCCTGGTCCACCACTTGAAAGTTCTGCCACTTAAAGTTCTACACTCCTTGCCTGGAGACCAGATCCTGGGGAGGGGGGGGCTCTGGGTTCAGGCTGTGGCTTTTGATTGAAAAGTTGATTCATGCCAAG
This sequence comes from Rhabdophis nuchalis, assembly GCA_039707465.1. Classification (NCBI taxonomy): domain Eukaryota; kingdom Metazoa; phylum Chordata; class Lepidosauria; order Squamata; family Natricidae; genus Rhabdophis; species Rhabdophis nuchalis. Next base: position 14,227,994 of record CM077655.1, read on the forward strand.
GCTGTTCTCCTCCATGAGGGTCTCTGCTTTGTCTCGCTAAAGTTGGGTTGTGGCCAGAGGGGAGGATGCTCCTTCTCGGTCAGAAATGAGCTCACCCCGATTTCTGGATTTCCCCCAGGGGAGACCCCAGGGGAGAGGAAGAGGGGAGGCTGTGGTTTGTGACAGGCTCTCCGGAGGATTCACTCACACCGAGGTTTTGTCTTGCAGGGGAGCTGCAAGAAAGTTTACCTCAAGGGTGGGTTCCTACCGGTTCACCCCGGATCGCATGAGCTGGGTCGTAAAATTTAGCGATCTGGGGCGATCCGGTTGGACCGGTGGACCCGGAAGTAACTTTCAGAACGCGTGGCTCGCTCTGTCCATAGTATCTCGCTAGCTGCCTTGCCTGACTCCACTAAACTAGCCAAACCCAATGCTTACTGATTCGCTGTACACCAGCCAATCAGTGAGCATTGGGTTTGGCTAGTTTAGTGGAGTCAGGCAAGGGAGATAGCGAGATACAATGGACAGAGCGAGCCACGCATTCCGGAAATTACTTCCGGGTGAAGGGCTGGAGGTGACCCTTTAAAAGTGTGGCCCCAATGGACAACGCTTTGATCCACCTCCCAGCAGCTTACTGCTTACTGCAGGTAAGCAACATTGCTTAGCGGGGCTGCAGGAGGCTAGGTTACGCCAGCTGGTGGCATTTGGAAGGGAAGGCCTTCCAGGTCTTACCTCCCAAAAGCCGCGAGCTGGCATAGCCACGTGGCCGAAATGTGCGCACACTGCATGGACGGGAGCTGCTGCCGCTAGCCGCTAAGCCTAAAATCTGCTGAGCGGCGGTGGCCTCGCATGTGGGGTGGAAGGGATGCCACTAAGTGCGGAGACTTCGCCCGCAGCCCCTCCCACGGCTTCCCGTCGCTGGCCGGCGCTAAATTAGCCGGCCGCGATGAGAACCAGCTGGGCGCTTCACCCGCGGCCCCCAGGCAGCTTCCCATCGCTGGCCGGTGCTAAATTAGCCGGCCGCAATGAGAACCACCATGGTGCTTCGCCCGCGGCTTCCCATTGCTGGCTGGCGCTAAATTAGCCGGCCGCGATGATTACCAGTGCAGTGCTTCGCCCGCGGCCCCCACGTGACTTCCCATCGCTGGCCGCCGCTAAATTGGGGGCCGTGGGTGAAGCGCCGCGCTGGTTCTCATCGCAGCCAGCTAATTTAGCGCCGGCCAGCGATGGGAAGCTGCGTGGGGGCCGCGGGTGAAGCGCCCCGCTGGTTCTCATCGCGGTGCTTTGCCCGCAGCCCCCATGCGGCTTCCTATCGCTGGCCACCGCTAAATTAGCCGGCCGCGATGAGAACCAGCGCGGAGAGGCACCGGGACGTTTCCCTCCGTCGCCCGGCCCTAAAATCGCTGACCGGCAGGGACTTCCAGCGCAGAGCAGAGCCAAGGACGCACACGTTTCCCTCGCCCCTTCTCGTTGCACCGGGGATGCCCACCGCTGCTCCACGTTGCGCCATAGACCGTTTATTTAGGACTTACATTCTTATTTGTAAGTAAATCAATGGAAGTTGCTTGTTTATTTAAATGATTTATGTGGCCACCTATCTTGGGACTGGGGCTCTGAACTTTTACCAATTAAATTAAATGAGAAAAGTATGTTTTATCCATATGAAACATATATGAAAAGTGCTGAATTTCAGGGCTTTCCTCTTTGGCAAATTGATTGGTTTTTACGCTGCTCCCCCCCCCCATAGGAATAACAAAACATCTGGCATCCTTCACCTGTATTCTATTTGCTATCCACTTTGCAAACTTATAAAATATGTGAATTTCCAGTACTTCATATCTAGGAAACTGCTTTTGATATCAAAAATAGAATTGGAGTGGCTTCCTTCCGGTTCTTCGACGGTGACGGTCGAGTCCTGGGACTCGTCCGTCGTTTTGTTCTTTTCGCGGCCCCAAACGGGGCGGGGTGTGCCTTTCAAGGGACCCCCCCGTACGGTCGGCTTGCCTGGACCTTTCCTAGCCCGGCGGTGGCCGGGGGGGGGGGTCCTTGTCTTCGATCTAGGAGGGAGAAGACATGCTGCGGGGGGCTTGGTTCCCTTCGCCAACGGAGGACGGGAGCAAATAATTAATTTGGAGAGAGCTGGATCGTTCGAGTCGGAGGGCTATGCCGGGACTCTGGCGGCGAGGTGGATTGTAAGTGACTTTGTCTTTTTTTGCTGGCAGCTTTGACTATAAGAAACGATGGAGGGGGGTGTTTGTTAAACCCCCCCCTCGGATTTACAGCAGCGCCGTTTTGAAATGGCTCCTCGAGTTCGAGGAAGCGGATATTTCTCATCCGTACTTTGCTAAAGAGTGAAAGTCCTTTGCGGTTTGTTTCCAGCTACATAGTATCGAAGTCTTGCTACAATGAAACAATTTCCTTTGTTGATTTCTCCTGCTGGCTTCCAGATTGGGTGGGGGAAGATGTGAATTTCTTTGTTCTTAAGTGACTATTCTTTATGGAAAATTTCCGACATTCCCTTATGACATGGACCGTCTCTCTCTACTAATGGATGATTTTTGATAAATGATTAATTGATTCCTTCCCTGGAGTGCTTTCTTTGTCTTCATAATTGACTGAAAAATTTGCTTTTCTCTCTGGATTTTACAACTTTTACAACTTTGAACTGAACTTTGCCTCTGGACTTGCTCCACCGGCCGCACCCAAAAAACGCCATCTTACTGTCACTGATTTAAACCACTCACCATGGCTTCCAAAAAGCAGCCAGAAAAACCAGACACAGATGCAAGATTAACAGCTATGGAAGAAGTGTTACATTCTTTGGTACTGGAAATTAAAGAGCTTAGAAAAGACCACTGCAGTTCCAAATTAGAGCTTTTGGAGACACAGAAGAAATTGATGCAGAATACACAGAAGACTGAAGAGTTAGAAGTGGGGCTGGCTGGGGCAAAGGGAGAGCTTAAAAATGTTAATACTGAAATTGGAGATTTAACTGGTCATATGTCTAGGATGGATTTTGAAAGGATGTCATATTTTTTAAGATTTCAGAATATTCCTGAAGAATCTGGTGAATGCCTCCCTGATCTTATGAGCACAATTTTAGCAGACTACTTACACAAACCTAAGGAAGAGATCAGGGGGGACATTGACCTGATTTATAGAATAAATTCAGCATATGCCAGGATAAATGAACTACCCAGAGAGATGCATATTAAATTTCTTAGAAGGTCTACCAGGGAGGAAATATTGAGGGCGCAGAGAGAGGGTCCGTTAATTTACCAACAAAAGGAAGTCGCTATCTTGAAGCAGATCCCGAAAAAGATTAGAGAGGTGAGGAGGAAATATTCCTTCTTATCTAAAAAATTGTTTAAGCAGGGGATTTGGTTCAAGTGGGTGATGCCAGAAGGGATGTTGGTGTTCTGGGAAGGAGGAAGAGTAAGGATTAAAACAGTTGTTGATAGGGAAGTCTTTCTTAAAAAACATTCCTCAATCCTGGAGGATGAAAGTGGAGGAGCGGAGGGGGCCACAGCCTCGCCCACTGGGGGCCAGGGAGGAGAACAAGAAGATACAATTGCTAAGAGACTTAGATCTAAAAATGACTTTTTTAATATAGTATAACTTTTGTTTGGATGTTTGTATACAATTGCTAGCATAGAATTTACAATGATGTATGCACTTCTCTTCACTTTGTAGTACTATTGATGACCTTGTGTCAGAGGGGGACCGGGACCTGGTAGGTATAACGGAAACCTGGTTGGGCCTCGAGGGGGGTTTACCCCTCGTAGAAATGTGCCCACCAGGCTACCGAGTCTTCCATCAGCCTAGGGCCCTGGGGAGGGGTGGGGGGGTGGCGATTATGATTAGGGAAGGTCTTCAGCCGAAGGAGACCACTGTCCCTCAGACGACTGGGTGCGAGTCCCTCCTCGTGAAGTGGGGCCTAGGGAGGCAGATGGGCGTGTTAGTTGTATACCTGGCTCCTCGCTATACAACAACAGCCCTGTCCGAGCTCCTAGAGGTGATAGCCGAGGCGGCGGTTGAGACCCCCAGACTTTTGGTCATGGGGGACTTCAACCTGCCGTCGGCGGGCAAAACCTCTGGTGTAGCTCGGGAGTTCATGGCTTCCATGACAGCCATGGACCTGACCCAGGTAGTTTTAGGCCCTATGCATGGGGGGTGGACACACCCTGGAACTAATCTTCGTCTCGGGACAGTGGAGTCATGATCTGGGAATAGGGGATTTAGCCATCACACCCCTGTCATGGACAGATCATGCTCTCCTTTGGCTGGACTTTCCAATCGCCACACCTCACCGCGGGGAGGCGGAGCCGACTACTCCTATATGGTTCCGCCCCAGGCTTCTGATGGACCCGGTAGGGTTCCAGAGGGAGCTTGGGCCAATACCTGTGGACTTGCCCCGTGACTCGATTGAGGACCTGGTGGCCGCATAGTTAAGTGCGGCCACGGGGGCCTTGCGGCCTCTCTTGCGGCGACGAGTCACCCAGGTTCCTTGGTTTACCGAGGAGCTGAGGGAGATGAAACGCCACAAGAGACGCCTAGAGAGCAGATGGAGATCCTCTCGCTCCGAAGCCGACCGAACACTAGTGAGAATCCATATTAGGACTTACTTAGTGGCGATAAGAGTGGCCAAACGTGAGTATTGTGCCACTCTTATTGCATCCGCAGATAACCGCCCTGCCGCCCTGTTTGGGGTGACCCGCTCCCTCCTTCACCAGAGGCCGCGGGAAGCCCCTCTGCAGGGACGAGCAGAGGAATTTGGGATTTATCTGCAGGACAAAATCACTCGGATTCGGAATGAGTTACCCTCCATCGAGAGTGGTCCAGCGAGGTTGTCCGAGGTTGGTCTTGAGGCTCCATTCTGGGAGGAGTTTGACTTTGTCACTACCGAGGATATGGACAGGTTGTCAAAGAGATTTAAGGCCACCACATGTTTATTGGACCCGTGCCCCTCCTGGCTTGTACTGGCATCCTGGGAGACGACATGAGGCTGGCTCCAGGGCATTGTCAATGCATCTTTGAGTGAGGGGTCCCTGCCTGCCGTCTTGAAAGAGGCGGTGGTAAGGCCCCTCCTCAAGAAGCCGTCCCTGGACCCAGCATTATTCATCCCGTCTCCAACCTTCACTTTCTAGCGAAGGTTGTTGAGAGTGTGGTGGCCCAACAGTTTCCGCGACACCTGGAGGAAGTTGATTATCTAGACCCGCGCCGGTCCGGCTTCCGACCCGGTCACAGCACCGAGACGGCATTGGTCGCATTGGTGGATGATCTCTGGAGGGCGCGGGATAGAGGACATTCCTCTATCCTAGTCCTGTTAGACCTCTCAGCGGCTTTTGATACCATTGACCATGGTATCCTATTGCACCGACTGGGGGGGTTGGGGCTGGGAGGCACCGTTCTGCGGTGGTTCTCGTCCTACCTCTCTGGTCGGTCGCAATATGTATTGGCAGGGGGGCAGAGGTCGGCCTCGAGGCCCCTCGTATGTGGGGTACCTCAGGGGTCGGTCCTCTCGCCTCTCCTATTCAACACATATATGAAGCCGCTGGGTGAGATCATCTGTGGTTTTGGGGTGGGATACCATCTGTACGCTGATGACACTCAGTTGTACATCTCCACCCCAGACCACCCCAACGATGCCGTTGAGGTGATGTCCCAGTGTTTGGAAGCCGTACGGATCTGGATGGGTAGTAACAAACTCAAGCTCAACTCGTCCAAGACTGAGTGGCTGTGGTTTCCGGCACCCCGGTTCAGCCAGATTACTCCAACTCTGGCCATTGGGGGCAAAACACCGGCCCCCGTGGAGAAGGCGCGCAATTTGGGTGTCCTCCTGGATTCCCGGCTGTCCATGGAGGACCATGTGGCGGCCGTGGCCAGGGGGGCGTTTCATCAGGTACGCCTGATGCGCCAATTGCGCCCCTTACTGGACCGGGCTGCCCTTCGCACAGTCACTCAGGCCCTAGTGACATCCCGACTGGATTACTGCAATGCTCTGTACATGGGGCTTCCCTTGAGGTGCACTCGAAAGCTACAGTTAGTGCAGAACGCAGCCGCGCGGGTGATTACGGGAGCCCCTAGATGCTCCCACATAACACCGATCCCGCGCGAGCTGCACTGGCTTCCTGTGGTCTTTCGGGTGCGCTTCAAGGTCCTGACGACCATCTTCAAAGCGCTCCATGGCTCGGGACCTAGTTATATGCGAGATCGTCTTCTGCCCCATACATCCCTTAGACCGATACGCTCCCACAGAGAGGGCCTTCTCAGGGTGCCGTCGGCCGGACAATGCCGGCTGGCGACACCCAGGGGAAGGGCCTTCTCTGTGGTGGGCCCTACCCTGTGGAACGACCTACCCCCTGAACTCCGCACCATCACCGACCTCCGCCTCTTCCACCAGTGTTTAAAAACACACTTATTCCATCAAGCCGGCCTTGCATAGCCTCTGCTGCGACTAATTTTAGATAGTTTTAATTGGGGGATTTTAATTGGTTTTAGCACAGGTTTCGTTATTTAATAGATTTTAAATTATATGTTTTGTATTATTTTGTATATTGTTTTAAATTTCTATGCGCCGCCCTTGGTCCTTTTTGGAGAAGGGCGGGATATAAATTGAATAAAATAAATAAAAATAAAATAAATGTATTATCTATGTTTTGTCAAGAAGCCCCGGAGGGGGCCCACGACCTCGACGTTAAAGTTCTCAAAATATTTCCTTATCACACCTTACCCTATCCTATTTGAAAAAATTGTAAAACTCAATAAAACTTTTTCAATATAAAAAAAAAATAGAATTGGAGTATTTTTTTACTTTGATACACCATTTGCCTTGTTTTAATTTTATTATACGGTATTGTGCACTATGCTATGCTATGCTATGCTATGCTATGCTATGCTATGCTATGCTATGCTATGCTATACTATACTATACTATACTACTAATGATATTAATACTATGTTATTAATTTTTAAACATTTATGGTGTCCATCTCACTGATGCAGTGACTCTGGGTGGCTTATAGTTTATTATGACTTTATATACATAATCTAACTCCTTTCTAATGTTATTTTATATTTTGCCCAATAAAATATTATTGCTTGGGATAACACAATTAATTACAAAATCATAAAATATTCAGTAGAAACTATGTTGAACTTTTTCAGGGTAAATTTTTAGAGTATTTTTCTATGTATATTTTCTTAAAAATACTGTTAAAGGTATATTTATGCCTAAGAAAGCACTTTTTATCTGGAAATCAGTGGCCCTTGGCTGATGTCAAAAAATGTAAGTTGCATTTGATTAGTACTTGATTGGGAGGTCACTACAAAAGGACAGGCCTATAAGTGGCTAGGCAATTAAAAAAATAAAATAAAACAGTGACAACCACTTCTGTAATGCTGCCAAGAAAACTATAGGGATGTGCCACGAACCTCATAAGCAGTGAAGCTCAATTTGACTTCACTTACAAGTTTAAGAATGGTAATTGAGGATGTAATTGATACCTAGGATGTTGGCAACAACCTCTATCAACCTTATAAAATATCTTTTTTTACATTATTTTAGGGAATTTTTTAATTGTTTATAAAATATATTTACTACATGAAATGTTATTCCTTTTTGCAAATGTTTTCTTTGAGATGCAATATGTTGCTTTTAAGTGTTCAGACCAGGTTTATAAAGTGGCTGCTTTCCTATGGGCTGCCAGGTTGGTGCAAGGCAGCTTTGCCAGAAAGAGTGTGTTTCACCCTGGTTGTCTAGGTAATTCTTAGGTGGTTGCTGGTTCTGTGAGCTTGTGTGTCCTTTATAATTTTCCACAATGCCTTTATGGTTTTTATTCCATTGGCTTTCTCTCTCGTGTCCCTAAGGTTAGGGGGGAAAAACTGGTTTCATTTTCAGTCTTTTGTAGTAGGGATTCTTATTTTTTGGTGTTTTGCTGGCACTGTCATAGTTTGCATGGGTGTGTTATGTCCCGCAGCAGTTGTACATGTTTTTTTTTTAATTGAAAAAGTTTTATTCAAACAGGTTTTCCCCCTTTTTGCCCCCCCCCCGGCATATAATATAAATCACATACAAATAGTATACCCGTATAGCAGTTGTACATGTTAATAACGATCAAGTACTACTAATATTTTAGTGACCTTTCCTTACATAATTGGTGTTGTCTTTCATACTTTTGGATTTCTATTTTCTGTTTCTCTTACTTAGCAATTGCTAAAACAAATCCCACATGAAAAAATATTCAAAGCCTTCTTGATTTTAATTGTCACTTTATTTATTCCTGCACATTGTAGTATTTATTCATTTTCATATCTGTTTTTCCACTGTTGTGCAAACATAATTCCAGCAGCTGCTAACATTCCCACCCGGTCACGTGCCCGGTAAGCCACTCCCACCTGGTCACATGGCCAGAAAGCTACTCCCACCTGGTCACATGGCCGGCAAGCCCCTCCTACCCTGTCACATGGCCGGCAAGCCTGTTATGTTCTCAACCCACGCCCAGACATTCAGTCTGGGGAACTAAGATTAACCCGGAGGTCTGTTAAACACTGTAACAACCAGTTGCATCTGATTGGCCGAGACGCGGCTGGCCGGGCCAGAAGTTCTGTCTGGCTAAGGTTTTTCCTGCTTTGTGCTAAAGTATAAATAGCTATCGAAGTCTTTGCTATCTGCTCTCTTGTTACTTGTATATAGTTCTTGCTAGTTGCAAATAAACCTGTCCAAATGACTAGCCTGCCTCGGACTGAATTCCTGCAAACTTAACACTGGCGACGAAGGTTTTGGGAGCAGGCCTAGTCGCACCGTTCGATGCTACGAAAGAGCAATGGGCTTCATTCCTTGCCTGGTTTGAATGTTTCTTGATTGCTAACGATTTCGGCGAGCTGTCCCCCGCATGGAAACTCAGCATTTTCCTAGGATGCGGCGGCCCCGAACTCTTTGCAACCGCAAGAACCATCGCTGCACTGGCCGCGGTGCATGAGGTGCCATGGGACGATCTCCTCGGCCGCCTCCGTGCACACTATGCCCCGGTGCTGTCTAGAATTGCACACCGATACGCCTTCCGGCAGTGTGTGCAGCAGTCAACCCAATTGATTGCACAATTCCTCCAGGTGCTGAGAGTGACGGCGATTTCCTGTGAATTCCCTGCCGCGTTCCTCGAAGAGTCCTTGCTAGAACTATTCGTCTGTGGTGTCAGGGACGTCCGCCTGAAACGCCGGCTCCTCGCCAAAACAGCTATTATTCTCAAGCAGGCAGTGGAAGAGGCTCGTGCTGCCGAGTTGTCGGAGCTATCCATGACTGACATGGGCCGCGCTTGCCTCTCTCTTTTTCCATCTCCAAAAGCCTGCATGGTGGACGAGCTCACACCACTGGACACCTCCGACAACGACGACCAGATTGCCTGCATGCGCATAACGGGATGAAAGGCACGCCGCCCTTCCGCCAACCACCCCAGTCCCTGTTTAGGGTGCGGAGGGGATCAGCAAAGGCCAGACTGCCCTTTCAAATCCTCCATGTGTCATCGCTGCGGCCGCAAGGGCCACCTGGCTGCCGTCTGCAGAGCCGCGAATCCAGCTACACCGTCTGCTGCGTCCACAGCCACCAGACCTCCGCCCAAACAACACGCCTCTCCGCCGAAGCGTCCAAATCACCGAGCAAACCTGCCTACCGACAGCTTGGCCCTCTCCAAGAATTCCCCCGCCGTCTGCTATGAATCCACAGACAGTACGCGCCTTAAGACAGTGATTTGTCTGGAGGGGATGGGAGTGTCCATGGAGGTGGATTCCGGATCTTCCCGTTCAATTCTGTCATGGGTGCAGCTCTCAAAGTTGCGTCCTACTTTAAAGAAGAAGGATCTCTCTCCCTCCCTGACCGTCCTTAAAGACTACCAGGGTTCCGGGATTCCCACTCTGGGAAAATGGGTTGTGCGGATGGACTATGGGTCGTTTCACGGGTCCTTACCCGTACTGGTGGTGGCAAATCCCCTCTCTGCTATCATCGGACTGGACTGGTTCAAAGCCCTGGGCCTGTCAGTCCAGGGAGTGCGTAGCGTATCGGCCAAATCCCCCATTAAGGAAGTGCTGGATGAGTTCAGCGATGTTTTCAATGGGCGTTTGGGCGCCTACAAAGGCACCCCAGTATCGCTCAACATAGACCCTCAGGTTGCTCCGATCCATCTGAAGACCCGCAGGTTGCCGCCCAAGGTGGAGGCGGAGTTGGACCGTTTGGTGGCACAGGGCATGCTCGAACCCGTTGACCAGGCAAAATGGGAGACCCCAATAGTGGTCCCCATTAAGCCCGACGGGTCCGTATATGTGCCGATTACAAATCCACCATAAACTGAGGACATCAGGCGAACCCGTATCCAGTTCTGGTTGTGCAGGACCTACTCCACTCATTAGGAAGGGGCTGCATATTCACGAAACTGGATATGGCGCAGGCCTATCAACAGCTCCCGGTGGATGACGAGGCTGTGGAAGCACTGACCATCGTCACCCACCGAGGGGCTTTTCGCTGTCGCTGCTTACAATTCGGCGTTTCCGTGGCCCCGGGGATCTTCCAGAGCCTCATGGAGCGTTTGCTCCATGGGCTCCCTGGCGTCGTTCCTTATTTTGACGACGTTCTGATAGCTTCATCTAGCGTATCAGAACTCGCCAAAGTATTACGGAAGGTCCTCTCGATTTTCAGGGGCGCGGGCTTAAAATTGAAGTGCAGCAAATGCACATTTGCTGTGCCGTGAGTCGAATTCCTGGGCTTCATGATTGACGCCCAAGGAATTCACCCCACCCGCTCTAAGGTTGAGGCAATCCAAAACGCCCCCACTCCTGCTTCCAAGATGGAGCTGCAGGAATTCCTCGGCCTTTTGAATTTTTACGCGCCTTTCATCCCCCACAAGGCATCGTTAGCCGAGCCGCTGCATCGGTTGCTCGACCGATCTAGGGCCTGGCGCTGAGGCAACTGCGAAGCCCAAGCATTTGTGGCTGTTAAAGCTATGCTAACATCGGAGGCTGTCCTAGTCCAGTATGATAACAGGCTTCCTCTGATTCTGGCATGCGATGCCTCCCCATTTGGCCTGGGGGCTGTCCTGAGCCATGTCCTGCCTGATGGCTCAGAGGCCCCCATTGCTTTTTATTCCCGGACGATGTCTCCCACGGAGAGAAACTACAGTCAGATAGACAAGGAGGCTCTGGCTGTAGTGTCTGGGATTAAAAAGTTCCACACCTATCTCTATGGTCGGACCTTTTCCGTCATTACCAGCCACAAGCCTCTCCTTGGGCTGTTGGCCGGTGACCATCCGACTCCCCCCATCCTCTCTCCCAGGATGACCCGGTGGATGGAGTTCCTAGCAGCGTATGATTATACGCTGCTATACCGTCCAGGTAAGCAGATAGGGCATGCCGCTGCCCTTAGCCGCTGCCCCCTCCCCGAGGTGGACCCCACGCCAGTTCCATCTCTCTCCGTCCTGGCAGTTGCCGAGTCCGACATTCCCTTGTCCTCTTCGGAGGTCGCTGCCCACACCCGGTCTGACCCTGTCCTGTCTCAAGTGGCCAGATGGGTGCTGCGTGGGTGGCCTTCAGGCAGCGTGGCCGATGAATTTTGGCCCTACAAAGCACGCCAGATGGAGCTTTCGCTCCATTGTGGCTGCTTGTGCTGGGGGGACCGGGTCATCATTCCTCCTCCCTTGCGACTCCAGGTCCTATAGTCCCTCCATGCTACCCATCCAGGAATAGCTTGGATGAAGGCATTAGCCAGGAGCTATGTCTAGTGGCCCGGCATGGACGCGGAGGTAGCCACCTGGGTCGCTGCGTGTCCAACCTGCCAGTCATCACGTCCTGCCCCACCGGTGTCTCCCCCCAGGGAATGGGACATCCCCAAGAGCCCTTGGTCCCGAGTCCACATTGACTTCGTGGGTCCCTTCCACGGCCAGTCCTTCCTGGTGGTGGTGGATGCCTACTCCCGCTGGGTGGAGGTGGTCCTCATGGCTTCTACTACACCGGAGAGCACGGTGTGGGCTTTGCGTCGCCTGTTCGCGACGCACGGATTGCCGGACTCCATTGTGTCTGACAATGGCCCGCAATTCCATTCCACCACTTTCCAGGAATTCTTGGCCGCACAAGGGATCCGCCACGCGCCAGTAGCTCCCTATCACCCGGCGTCAAAAACAGACGCGCGGAACGAGCCGTGTGCTCGGCAAAGGAGGCCTTGGCCCGGCTGGATAAGAGAGACTGGCATGCAAGGGTGGCTGCTTACCTCATGGGTCAGCATTCCACTCCTTGCCCAGCCACAGGGAAGAGCCCTGCTGAGCTCTTGATGGGTCGACGCCTGCGGACCACATTGGACAGACTGCACCCTGACTACGACGGGGTGCAGCCGAGCAACCTGGGGGACCCCCCCCTTCCCGCTTTTTTGCCAAGGGTGACCTGGTCTGGGCTAGGAATTATTCGAGGGATCCGCGCTGGGTGCCAGCTTCCATCATTGACCTAACCGGCCCCTGTTCCTATAGGGTTGGGCTGCCCGATGGAACTGAGTGGCAGCGCCACCTGAATCAGCTGAGGCGCCGTATTCAAGCACCGGCTGTCCCTTCTCCAGGCCAGTCCGGCTCGTTGGCTGTGTTTTGGCCACATTGGTTGGCTCAAGTCGAGGCGCAAGGGGATTTACAAATTCCAAAGTTTTTCGTTCCGGACTATCCTTTCACCCAACAGTTCGAGGCGCCGCCTTACTGCGGTGATTCCACTCACATTGCCCCGCAGGGAGAAGCTACAGAACGTTTTGAAAATAACCAACGGCCACAACCCTGTACAGGGCCGCTCTCCACTCCTCCTCGTTTCAACTCATCGGAGTTGTCTTCTTCGCCCCAGCTGTCTCCACCCCCGGGACCCAGCCACCAGGACACAACCTGGAACTCCGCTTTCCAGGGAGAGGAGCCTCACAGCCCCGTTAGTGCTCCAGCGCAGCCAAGGCGTTCCGGACGGATCAGACACTGCCCCACCTATTTAAAAGACTATGCGTACACAGCCATTCGAACTGACAGTTATCTGTAAGGCTGCACGATGACTGGGGGGGAAAGGGGTGATATGTTCTCTGGCCACGCACAGACAGTCAGTCTGGAGAACCAAGGCTGACCCGGAGGTTTGAGAAACACTGTAACAGCCAGTCGCATCTGATTGGCCGAGACGCAGCTGGCCGGGCCAGACTTTCTGTCTGGCTCAGTTTTTTTCCCGCTTTAGAGAAACCTATAACGAGCTATCAAAGTTGGGAAGTTTCAGTTGCACTGATCTCTTGTTGTTCCTGTATATAGTTCTTGCTACTTGCAATAAACCTATTTAATGACTAGCCTGACTCGGACTGGAATTCCCCCAAACTTAACAATCAAAGTGTAAAGAAAATATTTTTTCAAATAAAAGAAACTTTAATATTTCTTCTAATATCATAATGGTGTTATATCTCATGTTTTTACATTTGTTCTGGCTGTGAGATGCTCCTTTATGTTCAGGTTTGGCCTCAGAAGGATAATGTAGCACTTGGGGATGAAGATGCAGACCAGCAGACCAGCACTGGAGGCCAAGATGGAGAAGACCTGGACAGCCACCATGTATTTCCCTTTGGTGCTCAGGTAGGTGGGCACAAAAGTCACCCAGACGCTGCAGAAGACCAGCATGCTGAAGGTGATCAGCTTGGCTTCGTTGAAGGCCCCAGGCAGATTCCTGGCCAAGAAAGCCACCGTGAAGCAGATGGCAGCCAGGAAGCCCATGTAGCTGAGGGTGACATAGAACATGACAACGGCCCCTTCGTTGCATTGCAGGATGATCTCTCCAGGCTGGGAGTGGAGGTCAGAGTCAGGGAAGGGGGGAGAAACTCCCAGCCAGATGGAGCAGATGATCACTTGGACTGAAGAAGAAGAAAGGATGATGGAGTTGGCCAAGCTCTTCCCCAACCATCTCTTCGCTCGGTTTCCTGGTTTTGTGGCACCACCATGATGGTTTTGGCCAAGAGAGAAGAAACAGCAACGGAGAAGATGGTGCTGAAGACAGTTTGTCGGAGAAGGCAGGTGGCTTTCCTGGGTTGACCAATGAAGAGAGAAGAAGACAAGAAGCAAAGCAGGAGGGAGACCAGGAGGATGTAGGAGAGATCCCGGTTGTTGGCTTTGACAAGGGGAGTTTCTCGGTATTTAATGAAGATGATTAAAACAAGGACTGTGATTAAAAACAAGAGTAGGGCAGAAGAGACCAGGATGATGCTCAGATGTTCTTCATAAGACAGGAAGGTTATAATTTTGGGGATACATTGGACTCTGTTCTCATTTGGATATTTATCATCCGGACACTTGGTGCATTTTTCCGTATCTGAGAAACCAAAAAGCAACTTTCTTTAATATTCTGTCCTTTTATCTTACAATAAATACCTTCTTTGGATAACAGCTGGCCCCATGGGCATTTTCCAAGAAGCATTTTTTAAACAATTTCATTAAACAATCACTCCTTTGAAATCATAGAGGGCAGGGGTGAAATGCTACCTGTTTGGGCAGTTGACTCAAACTGGTAGCAAAAAGTGCCTTAAAAAGTATAAAGAAAAGTTCCAACAATTACGCAGCACAACTGATTTTCACACAGCTGATCATTAGACTTTTTTTTTTACATTTTAAACCATTTTAACGACCAGTTCAGGAGAGACAGTAGTTTAAAAATGCTTTTAAAAAGTAAAAAAAAGTTGCCCTCCCCAGCAAGCCACACCCACAGAACCGTTAGGGAAAATTTTTGAATTTCACCGCTGGTACAGAGTCTCCTGCTTAAGCAGGGTGTAGGACTAAATGACCTCTAAGGTTCTTCCAGCTCTATTCTGATTTATTGATCTACATGAATGGCAGACTATTTGTGCAATGAGTTCCCCCAATAACTATCCACAGCACCACATTATGGACCAGTGGTTTCTTCTCAGTGATCCTCAAGGGGAGGATCCAATATACAGTGAACTGCAAGGTCTTTCAGAAGGTGGACCTCACACAATCCATCCAGTTCCAAAGAACTCAGGTGTTCCTAGAAAGGTGAACTTAGCAGCACAAGTCCAAACTAAGAAGCAGGAGAGAGATTTCCTCTGCTGTTAGTAAAGCTTGCTCAGTCTGCCACCCCCTCCTCCCATCTCTTCCCAGCCCCTCCTTCAAAGTCTTTTTGGTTTACTTCCTTTTGGATAAGAAATTCTGCAGGTTGAAAATAAACATAAAACACCAGATGAGCTTCTGTTTTTTAACTTGCACTTTGATGAAAATCTTCTGAGTGGATCCAGTTCCACAAAGCCTCCCATTTTCCTCAGGGTGACCCACCTTCCTGAGTGGAGAAGGTCCCCTCCGGACAAGGAAGGCAGTCATAGCAGCAAACTGGCTCTCCTTCTCGAGCCCTCTTGACAAATCCAGGATGACAACTTTCCACACATCTGGACTGAGGCAGGGGCTGAGCAGAAAAACAAGGAAGGCCAAAGAAAAGATGTTAGGACTCTCCGTCCATGGAAAACGGAGGGAGAAATGGATGGAGACAAGGAGCCTCTGGTCTTCGCTGAGGTAGATAGGAAACCTCTCACTCCTTCTAAACAGATGCAGGAGGTAGAACATCTGGCAGATTCTCCATTTACTTCCTCAACTTTGCTTTTGACATTTAATGTTGCAATAAAGGACTTTTCTACTTAATAGTCTAGAGCAGTGTTGGCGAACCTTTTTGGCAACGAGTGGCAAAACAGGAGCACGCAGAAATATTGCTTGCTCACACACTGAAAACTAGGTGATTGTCTGGTTTTCGGCATGCAGCTGCGCACCAGCCATGTGGTCTACCGGTTTCTGGCACACATGTGTGCACAAAAACCAGTTGCCTGTTGTGTCTGCACCAGTTCCAGATTTCAGAGGTCCTCATGCTTCCTTGCCCGCTCACCTGATCCCCGTCGGGGTGGCAGGACATCCCCACTGAGGATCTGGTTCTGCAGCCCTGGACAGGGAGAGAAAGTTGAGTGGCAAATGCTCCCTCCCTCCACTGGAAAGCCGGAATCCCTTCCCGGCCTTGGAACAAGCCAGCACAGCCCCCCCTCTCCCCCCCACTTCATCCAAGGGAGAGTCTCCATGTGTGAGGAGCTGTGGAGATGGGGGCTGGTGGATGTGGGTCTGATGGTCCCCATGGACGAAGGACCCAGCAGGACCAGCCTATGGGGGCAGAGAGAACAGGAGCATTCCACATAATCTAAAATTTGGGGGGGGGGGGAACTGCCCTGCTGTGTAATTTAAACCTTGGAGAAGACAAAGGCGCAATAAGAGCAGAACTGCAATGCAAAATGAAGGGCAGGGGAATCAGAGGGGAGATGGGGGCTGTCTGAAGAATGGGGGGAGGGAGGAAGAAGGGGAGGGGCGTGGTTGAGTGAGGGGGACATACTTTCTTTTACAACATTGATATTCCCTCCCCCTCTCCATCAAACACGCCTGTTACCCTTGAATAGACTCCAAGCCATTTGGCTGCCTTCCCCTCAAAGCCCTGCAATGCCTCGGATTGGAGTGAGATACATGCATGTTTGGGGGGGGGGATGAAGCCAGGGGGGTTTAAGGCAGAGCAAGGGCATTGGGGAGGGAGCAAAGTTGGGGGTGTTAAGCCAGAGCATCTGAGGTGTCCCCAGCCTTTGAGGGAATCTGGAGGAAGAGGGAGCCGTGTTTATCCTGGCAGCTGACTTAGAGGGCAAGAGGACAAGGGGGTGGTCCCCCCCCCCACAAGACCCACCTGAGAGACACTGGCAGGGGGGCAGTGGTGGGCAAGCGCTTGTCCCCAGCCCAGCAGCCCCCGAGCTTCCCCTCCCAACCCCTCCCATCCAAGGACCAATGGAACCAGACTGTTTCCTGAAAGGCTGCAGGAGAGCCTCGCTTGGCCTCGCAGACCCTCCGAGACCCTCAAGCACATTCATTACTGGCAATCAAAGCACCTTGTGTGTTCTTGCTCAGGCGGAAGGCAGGCAAGGGAAGCCCTTCAGAGGTTCGCCGGTGGGGTATGGCAGAGGAAGTCACTGCAGAGCCCCCAACAGGTTTCCTCCCCTCTCTCTTCCTTCCTCCCTCCCTCCCTCCCTCCCTCCCTCCCTCCCTCCCTCTCTCGCTCTCTCTCTCTCTCTCCAGATGGCAAGTTGACATTTTCAATTGTTGCTTAGGCAGAAGGTGGGTGCTGCTGCCTCTCCAAAGCCCCTCTGAGATTCCCGGTTGGGGTCTGGCAGAGGGGTTCACTGCAGAGCCCCCAACTGGGCTGACCCCACCCCTCCCCTCCCTCTAAGTCCTCTCCTTCCCAAATCCTCTCAAGTGGAGCATTTGTAGGAAGCTTCCCCCCAATAAGACTAGAAGAGTCCCCAGGGTTGGTGTGTGTGTGTGTGTGTGTGAGAGAGGGGGGGAGAGAAAGAGGGGGAGAGAGAGGGAGGGAGGGAGCAATCAATGGGGAGGGAGCTATGGGGTAGAGGCAAGAGAGAACCAAGTTGGGTGAAGAAAGGTGAACATTCAGAGAAGGGTGTCACTCAAAATCCCCTCCCTTGGAGGAAAGGGGGAGGCCTGAGATGGACATGGAGCCCGTAGGTGGGAGGGGGAGGGAGGAACGGCGCTCTCCTCCAGCCCTCCTGAGGCACCTCCCATCCGAACCCTAAAGAGCAACTGGTGATGGCTCCATGTGCCAGGAGAGATGGTTCTGTGTGCCACTTCTGCTACGCATGTCATAGGTTCCCCATCACGGCTCTAGGCTTTGCCCACTTGAAATGGGACCTCAGGCTTTGGCAAACAGAGAAAAGACACCAAAATTTCTCCCACCTTATTGAGCAACTTCAGCTGTGAAAGAGTCTCTTGTCTGATAGAAAGTCTCTCTCTTTCAAAATACGCCAGAGTCTCTCTCCTGAGATCCTCCTTGGGGAGAATGAATAAGCCGTCAATGGTCAGATCTGCTTTGATCTCTCCATTTTGGTCCAAGTACAGTTTCATGTCAGAAATATTCCAAAATTCATTCTTCTCCAGAAACGGATGAAACTAGAATGGGAACATCCAGGAATTTGAAAAACAGAAAACTTTGTTTCTTATCTGACATTGAATCTTTCTTCTACAATTGTCTCATCTCCAAATATGGTTAAATAGGATACAAATACTGCCATTATCTTCATAAGTGAATGAAGAAATTTGAGAAAAAATTCACCAAAATATAGAGAAAATATAATCAACACAGTTGGTCAATTATAGGGAACATTCTAGATCAGATGACAAATAAAATGAAGAGTGAAAAAAAGATGATCCATAAACTCTTTGAAAACAACAGGGTAATTCCCAGAAAGCACAGTCTAAGTGTCTGCTTGGAGGGGGAGATTTCTGGTTTTGCAGGCTGAGAAGAAAAGGGGAAGGAGGAACAAGACCCTCCAAGGCTGCCCCCCCTTTAAGGTTTCTGCAACCAAATTCTCCCCCCCAGACAGAGGAACCCCCCCCACAAACACACACACACCTGAATACTGCAGGGCAGAGGAGGCTGGGCCCATAACTGGGCAGCGTGTGGGGGAAGAGGCTGCAGGAGCTCTGCTGTGAACGGAGGGAGAGAGAAAAGTTGGGATTCTCTCTGTTGCAGCCCTTGAATGCTTGAATGGCAGAGAGAAGCCAAAATTTCCCCCCTCCATTCACAGCAGAGCTCCTGCTCCCTTTATTCCCCCCCCTGGCCCCCTCTTCTTGGGGGGTGGAAGGGCCTGGAAGGGAGAGTCAGGCGGCTGCAGCTCCCTTCCCATCAGGCTCCCCGTCCCTTCCCTTTGCTGCGGAGGGAGGGAGGGAAGTCCAGCCAAGGGATTTCAACCGTCCCTCCTGGCTTTCCTGAGCTGCCCCAATTCCCCCCCTGGCCAGAGGCGCCTCCGGCTAAAAACCCATCAGCAATTCCTCCACGCAATGCGCTCTGCCCGGTGGGGGGGGGGCGTCATCGGGAAAGGAGCGCTGGGATCAGAGCGAATCTTCCCCCAAAGAAGTTCTGGGGAGCCCAAACCCCCCCAACACCCACCCCCACTGCCCCCCCAGAAAACTCCCAGGCAAAGCAGCTCCATCTCTCTCTCAGGAGGGGGGAGAAAGAATGGATGGGAGGAAAGGCAACCTGGGGGGAAGAGGAAGGGAGACCCAGAGGAAATGGGGGGGTCCTCTAACCCCTCCTCCCAGACGCCCCACAAGGTTTAACAGCTTCTGATTCCTTTCTCTCATTCTCTCTCTCTCTCTCATTCTTTCTCTCTCTTATTCTTTCTCTCTCCTCCCATTCTCTCTGTCTGTCTATTATTCTTTCTCTCTCTGCTCCCATTCTCTCTCTCTCTCTCCTCCCATTCTCTCTCTCTCTCTCATTCTCTCTCTCTCTTATTCTTTCTCTCTTTCTCTCTCCTCCCATTCTCTCTGTCTGTCTATTATTCTTTCTCTCTCTTTTCCCATTCTCTCTCTCTCTCCTCCCATTCTCTCTCTCTCCTCCCATTCTCTCTCTTATTCTTTCTTTCTCTCTCCTGCCATTCTCTCTCTCTCTCTCTCATTCTTTCTCTCATTCTCTTTCTCTTATTTTTCTCTCTCTCTCACACACACACACACATATTCTTTCCCTTTCTTTCTTTCTTTCTTTCTTTCATTCTTCTTTCTTTCTCTCTCTCTCTCTCTCTCTCTCTCTCACACACTCCCTCCCTCCTATCCCTGGAAGTCCCCCTCCTGTGGCTGAGAGAGAGAAGCTTCCTTGTGCGGAAGAGGCGCAGATCCACGGGCGCCCCAGTAAATTCATCAGCTGGACTTTCCTGGGATGCGAGCGATGCTGCTGGGCGCTTGGAAAGGACTTCGGTCACCAGCCCTCTGCTAAAGGCAAACAATGAAGCAGGTGCAGAGCTGGTTGGAGGAGTGTGTGTGTGTGTGTCTCTGTGTGTGTGTGTAAAATGGGCAGTTTCATCCAAAGGAGTTTTTGTTTCAGGTGGGTCTCCTGGCTTTGGAAGGAGGAAGGGAAGGGATACAAAGAGAGAGAAGAGAGAGAAGAAAGAAAAGGGGGAAAAAGAGAAGGGGAGAGAGAGAGAAAGAGGGAGGGATGGAAGGAAGGAAGGGAAAAACAAAGAGAGGTAGGGAGGAGTAAGTGAATGAGATATAGATGGATGGATGGGTGGGTGGGTGGGTGGGTGGAAGGAAGGAAGGAAGGAAGGAAGGAAGGAAGGAAGGTGGGTACATAGAGTGAGGGTGGAAGGGGGAGACAGAGAAAGGCAAAGAGAGAAGAAGAGAGAAGGGAGAGACAAGAAAGAAAAAAGGGAAGAAGGAAAAAGGGAGAAAGAAAGAGAGAGAGAGGGATAGAAAGAAGGAAAAGAAACAACGAAAGGGACGGAGGAGAAAGTGAATGAGATATAGTTGGATGGATGGATGGATTGATGGATAGATACATAAAGGGAGGGAGGGAGGGAGAGAAAAACGAGAGGAAGGAAGGCTTCAGAAGACTCTTTGAAACAGCCGAGCAATCGAGGGCTGGAAGGGACCTCGGAGGCCATCTAGTCCAACCCCCTGCTCCAGCAGGAGGCCTGATATCCTCTGCATTATTTTGGTGCCTCTAAGAGAGAGGAAAATTGCCAGAAAAGGGAAGGAGTTTACTGGGACAAGGGAGCCATGCAGAGGAAGGCAGAGATAGTCCTTGACTTATGATAATTGAGCCCAACATTTTGGTTGACAAGCAAAAGCGTTGTTAAGTGAGTTTTGCCACATTTTACTCAGTCCATGACATCTCCTGGTTTAGCTGCCTGTCCAGCTGCACACAGACCCACATGTAATGGGGACGGAAGAAAGGTGGAATCCCACCAGGCTCATCACAAAGCCACAAATAAGGGGATTTATTTAAGAAACAATACAGCATTTTCATATCAGCAATGTTTAATATAAAAATGCCATGGTATCTACTCTTTGGGACCATTAATTCCCTGAGGAATTAAATTGGCCAGATCTGTTGAGATGGTTCCCCTCCTTCTCCTCTGGATTTCTTCTCCAAAGGATCGAAGATTAATGGATCCATATCGGGACCCCCATACCTGCCACGGCTGCAGCCTTTGAGACCCCAAGATCTTTTCTCCCTCTTTCCTTCCCCTCCTCGATCTGGAGGAATAGGCTGCATTCAAGGCCCGGAGCAGCGTCTTTATGAAACTGTAATATTCGTATAAATTTTGGCCCCTTAATCTCCCCCATTTCCATTGGGTCTCCAGTGGGGCTTTCTGGGTGCATCTTCTGCGGCCTTTGACAGAAAAGACGTTCTTTGAAAGAGAACAGTGGAAATAAAGATCTTGAAACTTCTCTTCCACAAAGAAATGGGGTTCAAAGGCAGAATCTCTTGGCCTTCCTTTTGGCAGACAACCAAAGTTCCAAATACTATGGATGTATGTGAGAAGTCTGCGCTTGTTTATTTCATACCCTGCAAAAGTTGTGAGGATCCAGACTTTCCCTTCAATGGGTCCTGGGAGACGCATAAATGTTAAATGGAAAGGAAGAATTCTCTCCCAAATGGGATCATATTCCATGAAGTGAACAAAAACGTTGACTTGTCTCCACTTAGAGAGGGAATCCCTGAGGGCTTCTGCATGTCCAGTTGTTGAGAATCGTTGTGATATAACCACACAAATTCCACTCCTGACAAGCACAGGAGAGAAAATCCTCATGAAATTCTCCCCCTGCTCTGTGTCTGAAGCAAAGAGGCCAATCAGGGTCCATCTGAAGTGGAGGAGGAGCTGGACAATTGCTGGGTACAGGAATCCTTCTTTGGGACTCATCTGGTGGAAAAAGGGGAATCGAGTTTTATCACTCAGAGCCTCAGAAGCTGAATGAATATTGATCTGAAAAAGGAATTGAAAGGATTAGAGCCATGAAGGGGAAACTGAGGCATGCAGAGCCCTCTCTCCCTGCCCCACAGCCACCCCAGTCCAGCTCCACTTGCATCCACATGCAGGCCCACCTCCTGCCAGGCAGCTGGTTTTAGGGCCTATTTTGAGGGCCAGGGAGTGGGACGCCTGAGTATTAAGGGGAGAGGGGGCTTGCACTGTGCAGGAAACTCTGGAGGGCTGGAAGTGAGTGTGAATGGCCTACACCCCCCTCCTCCCCAGTGCTTCCTGGCTCAGTTGGAGGCTTCCTTCGACCTTCCAACAGTTGCAAGGGCTTTATTTTTTATTTCTGCTTCCAGGTTGGTGCAGGAGGCTTTCCAGGGCCAAAATGGAGGTTTTCCTGTTTTGGACCAGGCCATTCACACTCACTTCCAGCCCACCAGAGTTCACTGCTTCAGGGCAGAAATGAGAGCCTGTCCTGTGGAACCCACTGCCACTTTGGGCAGGAAGGACAATGACAATGATGAAGAGGAGGAGGAGGAGAATGAAGAGGCTTTGCAGGAGGCGGCAGGGAGCAGGTCAGGTGGGGCTGGCTGGGGAGGGGGCAATCATGGTGCTTAGGGGGCAGCAGCCTCTATGCTCCGACTGTGCTGGGGGGTGAATGAGAGGCCCTGCTTGAATGGGGAGGAAGCTACACACACACCCTGCCTCTCTGCTCAGGTGTCGCCCACACCATTGGCAGCAGTTTCGGTGCCCTCACACACACAAACACACACACACACACACAATGGGATCGCTCTCTTACCCTCCCTTTCTCTCTCTTGCCCCATTTACTTGGAAGCTGCTCCATGAGACAAGAAGCCGAGAAACAAGAGAGGAGAGAGAGGTTTGCAAAGTCAGGGAGTCCTTGTTGCAGGAAGGGAGGGAGAAGCAGGAGGGATCTTAGTGGGTTGGGGAGGCCTTGAGGGGCTCTTCTATCACTAGGACCCCCATGGCCTTCCCCACCCTCAGATTCCTCAGGGGCACATTGGGATTCTTCCATTGGGAGCTCTTAGGAAAGGATC
This sequence comes from Rhabdophis nuchalis, assembly GCA_039707465.1. Lineage (NCBI taxonomy): Eukaryota > Metazoa > Chordata > Lepidosauria > Squamata > Natricidae > Rhabdophis > Rhabdophis nuchalis. Next base: position 14,250,854 of record CM077655.1, read on the forward strand.
CCCTCCTTGTGGGTTGCAAACAGCTCTTTCCAGTGGGGGAAACAGGACAAAGCAAGTTGTTTAAAAGGGTTTCCTTTGCTCTATTTCCAGTCTGAAGGAGATCCCGTCCCATGTAGGACCACAAGGCTGCCCCTCCCAAATCATTCCACCACCACCCCGGCTCCCACCCACTGGCTGAGTGCAGGCCTTTCCTTTGCAAGCCCCATGGACTGAAACTGCAAAGTAAGACCAAAGTTTTTGGCTGGCAGAGTTCTTCTGGCTGAAGGGGAGGCCAAAAATGAGATGCATGGAGGCCCCAGGAGGGGAAAATGGAGCCTCTGCCTCAGGGGTGGGTTCCTAAGGGTTCGCACGGGATCCCGCGAGCCCTTTCGTCAAATTTCCTGATCCCGAGCGATCCCTTTGGACCGTGGACCCGGAAGTAAGTCCTCCGCATTCGTCCCCGCCCCCCCCCCCTCTGCCCAGCCAACGCTAAAATTGCTGGACACCGGGGGGGGCTAACCGCTGCTGCTAACTGCTGCTCCCTCAGCTGGGGCGGGCAGGCAGGAAAGCAAGGAAGGCGGCTGCACTGTCTTCTTTTTCCCTCAGCGAAGCGCCGCCGCGGCCGCCTCCTCGCCCATCGGCTTAGTAGGGACCGGGCTGCAGTGCCAGAGAGGAGGAGGAGGGGGCAGCCCCCTGGGCAGAGCACGCAGCCAGGCGGCCGGGGCAGGCTAAGGCGAGTGATCACGGCGGGCAGGGACGGGGGGCAGGGACGGGGACGCCAGGTTCCTTCGTCCGGGGGTGGGTGAACGAGCGAACAAGCAAGCGCGGGCGGGCAAGGAAACTTGCTGCAGCAGCGCCCAACAACCTGCCTGCCCACCGCCTGCGGTTACTTGCTTGCTCACCTACCCACCGGACGAAGGAAGCTGGCGTCCGGTGGGTGAGCGAGCGAGTGAGTAACTGTGGCCGACTGGCCGGCGGGCGGGTAAGGAAAGTTGCTGCCGCAGCGCCCAACAATCCGCTGGCCCGCTGGCCGCAGTTGCTCGCTCGCTCGCTTGCTCACCCATCGGACGTCAGGTTCCTTCGTCTGGTGGATGGGTGAGAGAGCGAGCGAGTAAATACAGCCAGCGGGCTGGTGGGACGGTCAGGCTACTTCCAGGAGCTGAGGAGGTTTGTGGGGGGGGGAGACAGACAGACAGAGAGAGGCACAGACACACAGAGAGACAGGGAGGGAGGGGGGAACCAGAGAGTGACAGACACACACAGAGAGACAGAGAGTGGGAGGGAGGGAGAGAAAGATAGACAGAGACACAGAATGAGTGATTTAAGTGCCTGAATGCGAGACAGACACACACACACACACACACACACAGAGTGACAGATGGGCAAACAAAGGAGAGAGAGACAGAGAGAGAGAGAAAGAAAAAAAGAAGGTGGGAGAGAGAGAAAGAAAGAGAGAAAGAAAGACAGACAGAGAGAAAGAGAGAAAAAAGAAAGAGAGACAGAAAGGAAAGAAAGAGAAAAGAGAGAGAGAGAAAGAGAGAAAGAAAAGAGACAGAAAGAGAGAAAGAGAAAAAAAGAGAAAGAGAGAGAGAAAGAAAGAAAGAGAGAAGGAGAGAGAAAGAGGGAAAGAAAGAAAGAGAAAGAGAGAGAGAGAAAGAGAAATAGGGAAAGAGAGGGGGGGAAAGAGGGAAAGAAAGAGAAAGAAAAAGAAAAAGAAAGAAAGAGAAAGAAAGAGAGAGAGAGAAAGAGAAAGAAAGAAAAAGAAAGTGGGAGAGAGAGAAAGAAAGACAGACAGAGAAAAAGAGAAAGAAAGAGACAAAGGAAAGAAAGAGAGAAAAAAAGAAAGAGAGAGAGGAAAGAAAGAAAGAAAGAGACAGAAAGAGAGAGAGAGAAAGAGAGGGAGAGAGAAAGAGGGAAAGAAAGAAAGAGAAAGAAATAAAGAGAGAGAGAAAGAGGGAAAGAAAGAAAAAATGAGAGAGAAAGAAAGAGAGAGAAAGAGGGAAAGAGAAAGAAAGAGAGAAAGAGAAAGAAAGAGAGAAAGAGAAAGAAATAAAGAGAGAGAAAGAAAGAGGGAAGGAAAGAAAGAGACAGAGAAAGAAAGAGAGACAGAGAAAGAGAGAAAGAAAGACAGAAGGAAAGAAAGAAAAAGAAAGAGAGAGAGAGAGAGAGAACTTATGACCACAATTAAGCCCAAAAGTTTGGTTGCTAACCAAGACCATTGTTAAGTGAGGTTCACATTTTCCAAATTGGCCACTCCCACCCGGTCACATGGCTGGCAAGCCACTCCCACCCGGTCACATGGCCGGCAAGCCACTCCCACCTGGTCACATGGCCGGCAAGCCACTCCCACAAAGCAGGCCACACCCACAGAACCTGTTCCAAAAATTTTGAAACCCACCCCTGCTCTGCCTCAGCTTCTTAGCTCGGACAAAGTGGAAGACAGACCCATGTCGCCTGACACACGTGGCCTTCCCCTGTAGTCTTCTGGTGCACACGTGTGTGGGACGATCAGCTGGCCTTTGCCTGCATGGCAGTGCCAGAAACTGGAAGAGCTGGTCTTCCTGAGGCAGGGCATAAAGCGAGTTTTAGACATAAGAGTGAAATGAGTTGGCGTCAGACTGGATGATCTTTAGTCATCTTTATTTTTACGCTTTTTAAGGTACAAAAATCATCTTTTTATTTTTATATTGAAAAAGTTTTATTGGTTTTTACAATTTTTCCAAAAGGGTAGGTAAGGGATACAGAAACATTTTGAGAACTTTTGCGTCGGGATCATTGGCCCTTCCAGGGCTTCATAATAAAACATTGAAAAAACATTTTTCAAACATACTACGAGGTGAAAATAAGTACATGCTACCTAAATTCTCAATTCTATGCTGGCAGTCGTGTGCAAACATCCAGATATAAAGGTTATACAATGTTAATAAAAAAGCAAAGTTATTTTTTCGATCTAAGTCTCTTGGCAATTGTATCTTCTTTTTCTCCTTCCTGGCCCCCAGCGGGCGGAGCCGTGGCCCCCCCTGCCCCCCCTGAATCTTCGCCCAGGACAGAATGTTTTTTAAGAAAGGCTTCCGCCTCAACAACTGTTTTAATCCTAACTCTCCCTCCTTCCCAGAACACCAACATCCCTTCCGGCATCGCCCACTTAAACCAAGTCCCGTGGTCAAACAATTTTTTGGATAAGAAGGAATACCTCCTTCTCATCTCTCTAATCTTTTTTGGGATCTGCTTCAAGATGGCGACTTCCTTTTGTTGGTAAATTAACGGGCCCCCTCTCTGCGCCTTCAAAATTCCCTCTCTGGTTGACCTTCTAACAAATTTAATATGTATCTCTCTGGGTACTTCATTTATCCTGGCATATGTCGAGTTTATTCTGTAGACTAGGTCAATGTCCCCCCTGATCTCATCTTTAGGTTTATGTAAATAGTCTGCTAAAATTGTGCTCATGAGTTCAGGAAGACATTCACCAGGTTCTTCAGAAATGTTCTGAAATCTTAAAAAATATGACATCCTTTCAAAATCCATCCTAGACATATGCCCTGCCAATTCTCCAAACCTCACTGTTAACATTAAGCTCTCCCTTTGCCCCAGCCAGCCCCCCTTCCAGCTCCTCAGTCTTCTGTGTGTTCTCCAGCACTTGTTTCCGAGTTTCCAAAAGATCCTTCTTGAAGCTGCTATTATCTTCTCTCAATGCTTTAATTTCCTGCACCAAAGCTTGTAACACTGATTCCATTGATGTCATTCTTTGTTCCAAACCTGCCAATTCTGATTTTGATGCCATGGTAAGCTGTTAAAGTCAGTGTCACTAAGATGGCGTTTTTTGGGTGGGGCCGTTGAAACAGGTCAGGAGAAAACAGTTCAAATCAGGGTTGTAAAAAGTTCAAGACCCAGAAGAGAAACACTTTTCACAGTCAATAATTATAGCAGAGAAGGCACTCCAGGGAAGGAATCAATTAATCCAGACATTTCTTCATTATTAGAGAGAGGGAGTTGAAATCACAAAGAGATGTTGGTAATTTTCCATAAGTAAAAATAGTCATTCAGGAACAAAGGGCAGCCATCTTCCACCGCCCAGTCTGAGAGCCAGCAGGAGAAAGTAGCAAAGGAAAAATTGTTGCAAGCCAGCCGGACCTAGATACATTGTAAAGAAACAAGCCGCAAAACACTTTCACTTGCTTCCAAGCAATCCGGATGTGAAATGTCCGCTTCCTCGCAACGAGGAGCCCAAAAATCATCTTTGAGACAGGAAGCTCCAACTCAGGAAATTCAAGTGTCAAACCACAAACACCTGCTTGTAAGTAGGTGGAGTCAGTTGGAAGTCCAGGCCCCTTGCAAGTCAGACAGAGGGCTCAACCACATAAGTCAGGATGGAACTGGGGTTTCCTGCATGCTTCTCTGCTCAGCAACTAGGAGCTGAACCAATCAGAGAAGAGTTAAGTGTTTCCTGTGATGTTGTCTTTGACAAAGTAGAAGAATGAGTGTTTGCTATCAGAAGACTGTTCAGAAGTTCCATGCTGACCTTTGATTCGCTTTCTGAACCTGGCAGCCATAAATAAACTTTTCCTGATTCTCAGAAGTCCAAGCCTCGTTATTTCCTGCAACATTCCGGTTTCTGCCAGTACATGAGCGCCAGCCAGCTGATCGTCCTGTGTGTGCGCCAGGGGTGGTTTTTATCTGGTACGCACCTCTACGGGCTTACTGAATAGTGAAATTTAATGTGCCTTCCCATTCCTTTTCTTCCGGAGGCCCCATACCCTCCCCTGGCCTGCCCCCCACTCGCTCCCCCCATCCACCCCATGCTTTCCCAGCCCCACCCCCACTTCCTTTGCCCACCCAGCCGAGGCTCCGAGGCTGCAGATGACCGGGGAGGTGGGAGGGATGCTTCACGTTTGCCTGCCCCCTCCAGAAGGAACTGGACAAGCCCTGGGATGGTCAGCAGCCCATGCACCACTGCCATGTGACTGCTCTGGGGGCACAGCAACAGGATGCGAAGGAGAGGCCATCCAGCAGAGGCCAGTGGGTTGGCAGGGAGGTTGTGCAGTGCTGGAGACAGCAGGGAGGCTGGACATCGAGGTCACCCTGGGTGCCTGCCTGGGCAGCTGCTCCTTTGTGCCCCATTGCTGGCAGCAGTTGGCTTTCTCCTGCCGATCCTTCTTCTCCGGGCGTCCAGATGGGCCTTGGGTCAGTCAGCAGCCCCCACACCACCTCCATATGTTGCTCTGGGGGTACAGCCAGGAAGGATTGCTGGGAGAATGCCAACTGCAGCTGGGAGGGTCCCCAGGTTGGTGGGGTGGGGGGCAGATTGTGGGGGGCTGGACTGGAGGCGGCAGGAAGGCAGGGGCTGAGGCTGCGCCCCCCATACCAGTGAAAAAAAGAATCTCTCACCGTTCCAGAACTGTGCCCGCGAGGTAAGGGAAGCAGGTCCTGGGAGAGACCTCCCCTCCCCCTCCAGAGAGCCCAGGCCGAAAGAGAGGAGGGGGAGGGCTGGTTGAAAGGCGACTGAGCAGGTGGTTTAGTGGCCTCCTTTCTTTGCTCGGGTTTATCCCATGCCTCCTTCCTTTCTCCACTGCCCGAATGAGCAAAGGAGGTGCCGGAGCCAAACTGCCCTCTCGCCCACCTTCCAACCAGCCCTCCCCCTCCTCTCTTTTGGCCTGGGCTCCCTGGAGGGGGAGGGGAGGCTCTGTCCAAGACCGGCTTCTTTCCTTCCCTCCTGCGGCTGGCAAAAGAGGCATTTTCACAGCAGAGGCTGAAGCACAATCCCTGCGGTCAGTTCCGGCTCTCCCTTCCCCAAGCAGGTCCCCTTGCTGCTGGAGCCCCGGCCGGCTCTTGTCATCACTGAGAGCTTTCAGCAAAGTGGCTCCAGCAGCCACAGGACCTGCTTGGGGAAGGGAGAGATGGAACTGACCGCAGGGATTGTGCTTCAGCCTCCGCTGTGAAAATGCCTCTTTTGCCAGCTGGGAGGCTGGCAAAGAAGCCTCCATTTCCCTGTCGCTGCCGAAGTCTCTGGGGCAGAAGGTCCTCCGAGCCAGGAAGGATCTCCAGGAGAAAGCCAACTGCAATGGGACACCAAGGAGCAGCTGCCCAGCAGAGCCGGGGGCTGGAGGTGGCAGGAAGGTGGGGGCTGCCCTGGGCGCCTGCAATGTGACGGGGCAGCTGCCAGGGTGGGAGGTCATCATAGGTCCCCCAACTGTCCCGTGGCTCATTCGGGTCCCGCTTGAAGGAACGGCCGAAGGTTCTTCCTGCCATTGAGCACAGAAATCCCCATTGCGGTTGATTCTGCTGGGAGGACGGACCACCAAAAGCAGGAAAGATAATGAACTATAACAACTAATTTTTCTATAATGTTGACACATTAAAGATTGTGAATGATTTCATCCCTCTAAATATCAAAGGTATTTTTTGGTCCATCTGGATTCATTACAAAATTTCAAAGAATATTTCCCATGCTGGAAAATGGATTCCTCCCTCCCTCCTTCATCTGTCTGTCTGTCTGTCTGTCTCTATTTACCTTCCCAGCAAACTCTGTCCAAACAGTATGAAACCTGATAGGGCCCCTGAGTTGATAAAATGCCTGTTCCTCTCCAGCTGTTCTTTTTATCCAGACAAATAAGGCACCCACAACAAAGCCTTCATATTGCGTGGATACAAGAGACAAAACTATGGGCCCCTCCCTTCATCCTTTCCTCTCCCCAGTTCAGAATAACCACAATTTCACCAGATTTGGATGGAAAGGGAAGGTCAAGCTGGTTCTCCCCTCAGATTAACCATGCAGCCCTCTTCTGCCAGCTGATCTCTCTCTTCTCTGGTGGAAATAAAGATGTTGATGAAGCCTATAAAAGGTGGAATATTATGCAAATACAAGGAGTATTTTTTTCACAGCAGTGAAGTGTCTGTTGCTCAATTGGGGGGTCAGCTTTGTAAGGTGCCATAACATCTAGTTAGGTCCATCAATTGTGTCCCTTTGGAAAGAAAGAAGGAGTTAGAGTAAGAAAGAGGAAAAGAGAAAGAAAGAGAAAGAGAAAAGAAAGACAAAAAAGGAAAGAGAAAGAAAGCGGAAGAGAGAGAGAGAGAGACAAGAAAGAAAAGAAGGAGTGAAGGAGAGAAAGAAAGAAGGAAAAAGAAAGAAAGAGGAAGGAAGGAAGAAAAGAAAGAGAACTCATGACCACAATTGAGCCCAAAATTTTGGTTACTAAGCAAGAACGTTGTTTAGTGAGTTTCACCACATTTTACAAGTTGACCATGCCCAGCCAGTCATATGACCATCAAGCCACTCCCACAAAACAGGCCACACCTACAAAATAGGTTCTAAAAAAAATTGAAACCCACCACTGGCATGGGCGCCAGAGACAGATCTACCAACATGCACACTGGGCAACTCCTCTTCCAGATCGCGTCCCTGACAAGAGGACTCAGTGCTGAAAAGGTTCGCCCTCCATGCCCTCTTCCAAGGGTGGTTTTTCCAAGGCTTTATAAAGGGGTGTCAGCCTCTGCTTTGCGGCTTGCTTCAGCTGCCATAGTAACAGGGGGGGGAGGGGGTCCTTGGTATTTGGGAATGGGATTAATTGGTGCAGGAGTGAGATTTGGAGAAGGGAGCATGTTCTCACCATCTACTGTGCATACCGATGGCTGGTGCCTTGAGATGCAACACACATGACACCTGAGGGATCTGCAGATTGGACCAGAGGGTGGGGAATGTTGGAGGGACGGAGGGAGTTGGACATATAGTGATATGTATGATTTCACACGCTTTGGTTCAGACCTTGCTTTACTTAGCTGCTTTCTTTTCATAACCAGAAAAAGTACTCTTCATTCATCATAATGGAGTGGAGTGGTTTCCTTCTTGGTCAATGATGGAGGCAGACCTGACAAGCAGTACCAATACTTCACGTGATTTGGATTCTCTCCATCTGTTGATGCAGCCTGGGATTGCAGTGGCTTTTTTTTTGGCTGCTGCCACACATTCCTGGCTCACATTGGAGAGATTCTCCCCTAAGATTCCCAGATCCCTCTCACAGTTCCTGCTATTGAGCCAGGCTTCACCTGATCTGTACCTGCACGTTTGGTTATTTTAGCCTCAGTGTAAGACTTCACTTTTCTCTATATCGGATTTCATTTTGTTAGATAGGCCCAGGGTTCACCTCTATCCAGATCCACCTGGACCTTCAGCCTTTCTTCTGGGGTGTTGGCTATTCCTGACAGTTTAGGGTCATCTGTAAATTTGATGAGATCCCCATCTATCTCTCATTCAAACCATTGATGAAGATGTTGAAGAGTCCTGGGCCTAAAATGGAGCCTTGGGGTCCCCCACTGCTTGTTTCCCTCCATGCAGACGTAGTTCCCTTGAGGACCACAGGCTGAGTCCATCTGGGGGTGATGCTGTCTATCCCACATATTTTTAGCTTACCAAGAAGTAGATGGTGGTTTACTTTGTCAAAGCCTTTTTAAAATCCAAGTACTGAATACTATGCGCACTGCATTTCGCTGGTCCACTAATTTAGCCATTTTTGTCAAAGAATGAAATAATATTTATTTATGATCTGTTTCTGGATCCTTCATTAGTTGAAATAAATTGTCAATATCTGGACTGAATAACAAGGGTTCAAATATGCATCCTTCCCTTCCTCCTTGATAAGTATCAATCCTTCTTCTCATGGCTCCATTGAGCCCAAACCTCCCTCTCAAACAAGGACCTGGAGAAAGAACTTGGATCAGGGCCAACAGGCTGAGCTCCATTTTGAAGACAATCAATTTCCCATATAATATTTCTCTGTTAATTATGACAAATGCACTAACATCTAGAAAGCCAGCAAACCGTGTTTTACTTTGCTGATATAGATGAGATATTTCAAGACAAATTTGTTACCAATATTAGATTATTAACTTGCAACATTTATTATTAAATTTATATAGCTGTTCACTACCTAAAGGTTTCTGGTTCTTCTGCAAGGAAGACATTTTTCTCAAGTTTAACTAAGAGGATCATGGCATAAATTTTATCCACAATATCTGCTACTCTATTTGGCCTATATTTGCTATTTGCAAATTTACTATTTTATTTACTTTAAATAAATTTACTATTTGCTAGTCCTTTTTATTCCACTGTTTAGATAGATAAAATGCTGATATTGCCAACTTCAATCCAACTGGATAGAAAAGGCATTATTTATATATGGAAATGAAGACGCCAATAGAGGCCCCAACAACCAGGGATGTTTTTTGATCAGTTAAATAGTTGGTAGAATGTCTTCTCCGGGGATTGTATTGCTTGCATTTCAGGCCTTTTATGATTAATCTCAACATGAACATAATGGGGTAAAATATAGTTGACATTTTTGCTAATATGGAGAAAAGCAGCTCTTGAATTCAATGGAGAAGACATGATTGCATCTATTGCTCACCCATCACCACCCACCCCTCACTTTGCCAGATGGAGAAAAACACACACAAACCTGTGGGGCTTTGTAGGTGCCTCCTAATGTTGATGCCTGGATGGAGATGTCCCTGAAAGCTGCATCAAGAAGAGCCAGAAGGTTCTCCTTCCTTCCACAGCCGTAGTTGGGGACATTGGCTTCTCCAGTGGAGAGAATGTCCAGCAAGGCATCTGAAGTGCGGAAAGTGCTCCAATAGTTGTCATGGAGGTTGTAGCCAAGTGTGAGATTGTGCAGGAGCTGGGAATTCTTGTTGACTGTTTGGATGTTGAAAATGGATTGTAAGCCATATTGAAAACTATTAAGATCCCTATTGTAAAAAAAAAGTGTTATTTTAATCAACAGCAACAACAAATACTTCTTTCAATATATAATCCTCCATAAGCCTCCTGAGCCTTAAGACAACATTGGTCCAAAAGCAATGATCAGTTATACAAATAAGGAAATGGGCTGAGGTACAGAAACTACAACTGATTCCACCACTTCTTTAAATAAAATTCATTATTCAAGTGATAAATTAAGGGTTGAACTGAGAGAGGAAAAATAATCTGCAGCCCTTTCACCTTTTTTTAGACCCATTTTTGGATTTGAGTCTCTTTCACCAAACCAGACAAAAGAGAAATGCTGTGGAAATCAAAATAATTCAGGAAATTAGACATATCCCCCAATAAAGGAATAAATGAAAAATAAAACAGAAAAGAAGGAGAGTGTCAGAATGGAGGGAGGGCAACTCCATCACCCTGAATGACTTACGGATCATGGAAAACAAACTGAAGAGAAGGAGCCACGTTGAAAAGCAACTTTGTGTGCAATGTTTCATCTCCAGTGGTGACTATAGCAATGAGATGGTCTCCTGGGCTGTAAAAGCTCGGTGGTTGTTTTCCATCCTGGTGCTCCAAACTCTGCGGGCATTTCATCCTCAGCTTCCCAGAGACTGGATGGGACAAAAGCAGCATCAGAAGCAGAAGCAGGAGGTCCATCATTCATGGGGTGAATCAATCAATCCCTTTCCTGTTTCTAAAGAAGAATTAGAGGAATTCAAAGGATTCTCACAAGGTGGAAAATGATCCAGTGTCTTTCCTGATTGAAACCCAGAGAAACACTCAGCTTCAGCTGGAAAGGAGAGAGACGGACATTCAAGAGCACAGACCCTGCCTGTCCCTAAACTCCCTATTTCTCTGCCCAAAGTCTCCCCTGGAGGATTCGGCCAAAGAGCAGAGCTAAACCTTTGATCATAATTCTCCCTCTCAGGAGGGATCCCTGGAGAATCCAACCAGTTCTTGGACTCAAAGGTTGTTGGGAAATTCTCTGGAGGGAAATGAAAGGGAAATAATCCCCAGGTGATTCATAATAACAGGGGCAGAGATGGAATTAAATCCATCATCTAGCATTGAGAGGTTTGGGGGTCTCCATGCTTGAAACTGGCCCCAAAGGGAATACACGGCACCTGTGGCTGAAAATAAAAATAAATCTAATATTTGTTTGCATAAAGACAAAACCAGGGGGATCCAGTTAATGCCAGAGCATGTCACAGATCTGAAATTGCTGCCTGTTGAGTTGGAAACAAAATTTACTTTATTTTGAAAGCTAATGCTCAAGGGCACCACACAAAAGGGCTGATCAAATAGCCAACCAGTTTCTAAGAACAAAATCAACCTCTTCTGAAAAACTAATTATTAGAACTTTGCAAAGTTAAAAAAAAGATAGAGACAGAAACACAGAGAGAAAAACCAAATGAAAAGAAATATTGAAATCAGGGCTGCCTCTCATCCCATGGAAGGAAGGAAGGAGGGAAGGAAGGAAGGAAGGAAGGAAGGAAGGAAGGAAGGAGTCCTGCAGGAGACAGGGGAAAAAGGAGGATGGTTTCTTAGGCTTTCCCCCCTTCAGTCCGGCCTTCCCTGCCACTCCCTCCTCTTCTGGGTCTCAGGGAAGGGGGGCCCACGGAGGAGGAGAAAGAAACCGGCTCCTCTGGTGACCCCCAGGAAAGGCCCAGCAAGGAGGCCTCCGGTTCTCTGGGACGGAGTCAGAAGGAAAAGAGCCTCCAAGGTCCCCCAATTCTAAGCAGAGGGGAAAATAATATTGGGGAGGGTCAAAGAAGAGACACAAATTAAGATCTCTCCTTCTTGTCCTTCAATGGGAGTTTCTCTCTTTGTCTCTGGGAGTGGAGGAGGGTCACTCAGGGCCCAATCTTGGAAGGAGCTGGACGTAACCCGGGAGGAGGGTCCCCTCCATCTCAATGGGGACCTCAAAGGTATTGGAGGAAAAGCAGCCGGAGAGCCAAGAGGAGAAGCCATTTCAACCCTCGGTGGGTGGAAAGAGTCCCAGGAAGAGCAGATCCCTCCCTTCCCCTCACAGGATCCCCTCAGAGGGAAACCAGATCCATGCAGGGAGGGTGGGGAGGCCTTCAGAAGGAGCCCTTCTCTTCTCTCCCAGGAAAGAGGCCGCAGGAGGGAGGAACCGTCGGAATGCGAGGACTGGGCAGGAGAGGCTTCCCAGAGGGAGAAGCCCTGAAGAGGAGACCAGGGAGGGTGGAAGGAGATTCAGAGACAGGGGAAACGGCCAAACTTTGTTCCGGGATCTTCACTCGGGGCGGCTTTGCAAGGAAAAGGGGGATCTTCCTGACCCACAGAAAGAAAGAGGGAGACAATCGGGGTTGAGGGGAGGGGATCTGAACGGGATTATTCATCCAGATGTTCTGAGCAGGAGAGACGCGTGTTTGAAGGAGGGAAATCGCCCAGGGCTTTTCTCTGTTTTCCTTTTGCTTAGGGGGTTTCTGTGACCCCACCCACCCACCCACCCATCAGTCCTCATTGGCTATGGGGGGGGGCTCCCCTCTTCTCCTCCAGCCCAGCGCCTCTTCCGAAGGCCGAAACCTTCATCTCTGAACTGAAACGTGGGAATCGGAGGTTCTGAATTGGGGATAGGAAGCTTTGATCTGGCACTTTGGAGGATGAGAAGGGTCAGAACCAGCGGGAGCAGCAATGGGAATGCTCCCTGCTTGAGCGTCATCAGTCTCCGGGCAGAGTCCTTTGGGCTTCGTGGCAAAGAGAGAAGGGGAGAAATTGGGAGGGGGGATCCGTTCGGTATTGGGGGGGTGGATGCAGCTGAAGGGGGGGGTGGATGCAGTTCATGGCAGCCCCAGACGGGATCCTCCCTTTTCTCTCTATATGCTTCTCAGCCAGGGATTCCCGCTTCTTATTCCCTCCCCCCACTCTTGACATCCACAACAGAGATTCTTGAACCCTAGATTCGAGCTGTTCTTTGCGGTGGGTCAGAAAACCCCGCAGTGCTGCGGGTACAAGCGGCCCTCCGGCAGCCCCTTTGCCAGGAAGGGATCAAAGGCAGACGCTTCCGAGAGGGGGAGGGAGGGCAGGGGCCCCACAGGGTTGGGGGAGGGGCACTCCCAAGGATGGAGAGAGGGAGGGAGGGAGGGAGGGAGAAGGCGCCCAAGGACTCCCCAGCCAGCCCACTCAGAGACCCCCAAGTCCTCACTGGCTGTGGGACTTCGCCTCCCTTTCACTCATCCACTGCAGCCCCACTCCATGCTGGATGGGGGGGAGGGCAAAAGGAAGTGCACACTCCCCTCGAAGGGCTGGCATGAACCCCCTTGAGATGTGCCCCCCCAAGACTGAGCATATTCCCCCTCCCACCCTTCCCTCTCTTCCTTCAGGTGAAGTCAAGGGAGACTCTGTCCGGAGACCGATGATGCTGCAGAAGGGAGAATTCCCTGCTTCCCTTCCTCAACACGAGGCTCCCCAGCTTCCTCCTCCCAAGAGGGGCTCCCCACTCAGAGTCCTGTCTGGCATCCCTGCTAGAGCCCCCTTGCCTGGCCTGTGCATGGGAAAGTGAGGCAGTGGAACATGGGACATAGGCTTCCATATTCCCTGGTCTCTGAAGTTGAAAAGAGGATTCTGCATATATGCTTTCCATCTGCAACACGAGGCCCCTGAGCTCCCCTTTCTCCCCCCCCCCTCATTCCTCCCTTGGGGTGAGGGGCAGCCTTGATTTCTCCATCTCTTTTTACTTGGTTTTCTCTCTGTGTTTATTGTCTTCAGCATCATCTTGACTTCCGGTTCCGCCTTCCAGCAGCAACGGACGAGTCTTGGACTCGTCCGCCGTTTTGCTCTTTTTTCTGCCCCCCATCGGGGGCGAGGCATCCCTTTTTTGGGGTCCTCCCGTAAGGCTGGCTTGCTTGGGTTTGTTTTTCTTAGTGGCAGTGGGAAAACGGCCCTTGTCTTCGGTCTAGGTGAGAGGAGGCATGCTGCGGGGGGTTTTTTCCCTTTGCCAATGGAGGACAATAACGCACGATGAATTTGGAGAGAGCTGAGTGATCGGGTCGGAAGGCTTTCCGGGACTTTGGTGGCGAGGTGGAGAGTGAGTGACCTTAAAAATTTTTTTGCTGGCAGCCTGTACTGAAAGAATGTGGAGGGGGGTGTTTGTTTGTTAAACCCCCCCTCGGAATTAAAGCGGCGCTTGGAAATGGCTCCTCGTTGTGAGGAAGCGGACGTTTCTTATCTGGACGGCTTTGAAGCAAGCGAAAGTGATTTGCGGCTTGTTTTTTCAAAATGTATCTAAGTCCGGCTGGCTTGAAACAATTTTTCCTTTGCTACTTTCTCCTGCTGGCTTTCAGTTTGGGCGGTGGAAGATGGCTGCCCCTTGTTCTTGAATGACTATTTCACTTATGGAAAATTACCAACATCCCTTTGTGATTGGGACTTCCTCTCTCTATTAATGAAGAAATTTCTGGATTAATTGATTCCACCTCTGGAGTGCCTTTTCTGCTACAACTATTGATTGTGAAAGGTGTTTTTTCTCTGGATATTGAACTTTTTAACCCTGATTTGGACTTTTCTCCTCCTGATTTGCTTCAACGGCCCCACCCAAAAAACGCCATTTTAGTGGCACTGACTTTAACAGTTTACCATGGCACAAAAATCAGAATTGGCAGGTTTGGAACAAAGGATGTCTTCTTTGGAGACAGTGTTGCAAGCTTTGGTGCAAGAAATTAAAGCTTTGAGAGAAGATAACTGCAGCTTCAAGAAGGATCTTTTGGAAACACGGAAGCAAGTGCTGGAGAACACACAGAAGACTGAGGAGCTGGAAGGGGGGCTGGCTGGGGCAAAGGGAGAGCTTAAAAATGTTAATAGTGAGGTTGGAGAACTAACTGGGCATATGTCTAGGATGGATTTTGAAAGGATGTCATATTTTTTAAGATTTCAGAACATTTCTGAAGAGGCTGGTGAATGTCTCCCTGAACTCATGAGTACAATTTTAGCAGACTATTTACATAAACCTAAAGATGAGATCAGGGGGGACATTGACCTAGTATACAGAATAAATTCAGCATATGCCAGGATAAATGAAGTACCCAGAGAGATACACATTAAATTTGTTAGAAGGTCAACCAGAGAGGGAATTTTGAAGGCGCAGAGAGGGGGCCCATTAATTTACCAACAAAAGGAAGTCGTCATCTTGAAGCAGATCCCAAAAAAGATTAGAGAGATGAGAAGGAGGTATTCCTTCTTATCCAAAAAATTGTTTGACCACAGGATTTGGTTTAAGTGGGCGATGCCGGAAGGGATGCTGGTGTTCTGGGAAGGAGGGAGAGTTAGGATTAAAACAGTTGTTGAGGCGGAAGCCTTTTTTAAGAAACATTCCTCAGTCCTGGGGGAAGATTCAGGGGGGGCAGGGGGGGCCATGGCCCCGCCCGCTGGGGGCGAGAAAGGAGAAAAAGAAGATACAATTGCCAAGAGACTTAGATCAAAAAAATGACTTTGCTTGTTTTTTTATTAATATACTATAACCTTGTTATCTGGATGTTTGTATATGACTGCCAGCATAGATTTGAGAATTTAGGATGTATGCACTTATTTTCATCTCGTAGTACCTTTGAAAAATGTATTTCTTAATGTTTTATTGTGAAGCCCAGGAAGGGCCAATGATTCCGACACAAAAGTTCTCAAAATGTTTCTGTATCCCTTACCTTTCCCTTTTGGAAAAATTGTAAAAATCCAATAAAACTCTTTCAATATAGCATCATCTTCTCGGTTGCCGTTTCTTCTTTCTTGGCCAAAACCTTCTGAGGCCAGATCTGAACACAAAGGAGCATCTCACGGCCAGAACAAATGTAAAAACATGAGATGTATTTAGTGTTCTCACCATTAAGACATTTAAATAATTGTAGGATGTCCTTTAATTTGAAAGAAGATATAATTTATTTCCACTTATAGTATCTAGGAGTCAAAGAAAGTCATGTCTATTTGTTTCCAAATGGGAAATAGCTGAATGACTTGAATTCTTACAACTCCCTTCCCTTTCATCTCAATAAATCTTGCTAAAGAGAACTCTGTGAAAATCATTCAGAGGAATTTGCTTTCCAGCAACTGCCAATGAATGTGACACCTGTTAAGAAACCATTGGAGCAATGATTCCGACTGACAGGGGCTAAATGTGTGTATGTGTGTGAGAGCGAATAGGAAAGAGATACGATGGATGCTGTGGGAACCAAACTCCAAACAGCTTCTTTGATCATCTCCATGGAACGGCAGATTCACCTGAAATGTTTCCCTCTTCTCAGCTGGGGAAGCAAATATCCATGGTTCCTTCTTGATTTTCTGGCAAAATCCTTTGTAGGGGAGGGGCGGTTGTCGGGAACAAACACGGAGTTCATCTGCTGTTAACTGCTTATCTGAGTTCCTGGAATCCTCCTCCTTCACTTCTGGGGCTCCTCATCTTGCTTGCCCTGCCGGATTATTTACCTTCTCTTCCCTTGTTGGATTTATGGTTGGGAGTTTTCTGCTTACAACATTTGGACTGGAGAATTGTCAGCCAGAGGCTGCTGCAGGTTTGTGGGAGAGTTTTTCTCCAGGCCGGAGAGTTGAAAGGGACGTTGGGGGCACAGCTGGTGATAATAAAGGGACTCATAATGGTACTCTGACTGTGTTTCCTTTGTGCCACACCCAGGGTCATCACAATGGCCCTCAATTATGAACCCCAAATTTCTGTCACTAAGCGGGACAGTTGGTGACTTTGTCCTGTTTTACAACCTTACTCTCCACCGTTGTTAAGTAAACCACTGCAGTTGGTGAAGTTAGTAACCCGGTTGTGAAGTGAATCTGACTTTCCCCATCGTGTGATCCCAAGAGCACCCTGCAACCATCATAACTACACATTGGTTGCTAAGCGTCTACATTTCCTTGATGTAACCATGATGGGGAGAATGCATGGAAAAGTATGGAAAATGGCAATAAATCACTGTTTTGTGCCTTTTTAACTTCAAACAGTCACTAAATGAATTTTCGTAAGTTGAGAACTATCTACCTAATGTAACTGTTGTGGAGCCCTCTCTCTTTCTCTCTTTCTCCCCCTTCCCTCTTTACCCGCTCTCTTTCTCCCTCTCCCTCCTCATCAAGAGATGAGATGGATGCTGTGGGAACCAAACTCTTGTTTGATCATCTCCATGGAAACCATTGGAATGGCAGATTCACCTGAAAGGTTTCCCTCTTTTCAGCTGGGGAAGCAAATATCCATTACTATTACGTGGTTCCTTCTTCATTTTCGGGCAAAATCCTTTGTACAGAAAGTGTTGATTCCAACAGATCTCTAGGATTTCAAGTTGAGATTGTTGTTATTGTTATTTATGTGTCCACCTTTAAGAAATTCCTGTTGCTTCTCCCCCCCCCCCCCCTTTCATCGTCCAGGGAAGTCAAAGAGGAACCTCTAATGACATTCAGGCACTTTAATTTCCCACTCTACGATTTCTACCTAAAGCCCTTTCTCTGCTCCTCTTCCGAGCTTCTCTTGTCTGTGAAGGCTTGGGTGATGTCCAGAGAAAGGGGACCTTGAGATCCTCCCCTGGGACGAGATTGAAGGGATCTTGGGTGAAAGCAGGCGCATCCTTGACTGTGGCAAGAGGGCTAAATCCCCAGCATTCCTCCAGGTCCAAGGAGGGGCTGAGTCAGGGTGGGAACATCGGGGCTTTTAGGAACTTTCCTGAGCCTCCTCCCCTCCCCCCCCCCACTTCCCTGCCTTCAGGTCTGAGACTCCCCACTGGCTTCCCCACTGACCAAGTTGCCTCACCTAATGACGGTGGGATTCGCTTAATGACAGCAACCGTGACTGCAGGGATTGCCATTGCTGAGTGGTGGGGATGTTCTTTACAACCACACTGCTTAGCTATGGGAATTGTGGCCCAAATTGCTGTCGTAAATCGAGGAGTGCCTATACTTTAAAGACCATCAAGGGCATTAATGGACAAATTTGGAAGGATTCCACATTAGTGTCCAATTTCCAGGTTGCCTTTTGGAAGCAGAGCTGACAGCAAGGAACTGAAAGGCAGGAAGTCCTTGCATTATGACCACAGCTGAGTCCAAAATTTCTGTTACTAAGTGAGACAGTTGTTAAGCGAGTTTCCCCCCATTTTATGACATTTCTTGCCACAGTCGTTAAAGGAGTCATTAAAGTTCTTAGGCTAGTAGCACAGTTGTTAAGTGAAACAGACTTCCCCATTGATTTTGCTTGTCAGAAAGTCACACAAAGGGATCAATGACTCTGGGACATTGCAACCGTCATAAGTACATGCCAGTTGCCAAGCCTCCGAATGTTGAACACCTGACCATGGGGATGATGTGACGGTCGTAGGTGTGAAAAATGGTAATCATTTACTTTTTTCAGAGCCGTTGTAACACCCAAAGGTCACTAAATGAATCTTTCTAAGCTGAGGTCTCTGTATGTGAAATGGGGTACATTTCCTCAGAATCTAAGGGAAGCCAAGGCCTCTGCAGTTATGAAAAAACTGTCCCACCCACCCACAAGAGTTTTCCAGGGGGCGACAGAAGGCAAAGCTCAGGAAGGGGTGGGAGAAACTGACGAGCTAAGGAGAGTACAAAGTTTCTAGTCCTCTGTATTAAGAGGAGCTTCCATGATTCCCCACCCCCAACTCTGCTTCCTGGTGCCGGAAGACCCTGAACTCAGCCCACTTCAGACATGCCTCCATGCTCCCAGCCATGTCCAGGTGGGTCCTTGGCCAGCCTTCCCCTGAGAGACTCCCACCCTCCTCCCCAATAGACCAGCCGCCTTTCCTAAACGAGGATGGCCTTCCCTCTGGGGCAGAGGGGCTTCGGCTGGAGAGGAAGGAGGAGGGGCAGGACCCCTGCAGAGGGGGTCTCCTTCTGCAGCCTCAGGAAGAAGCTCCCAGGGGCTCCATTCCTGGGGTGGGGGAGGAAACCAACCTGCAGATTCTGAGCATTAAGGTTGGTCTGGAGGAAGAAGGGCTCCTTCCCACCAGGCTAAGGACCCCTTAAGCTGGGAGGGGAATGCTAGACATGAACCTGGAGAGAGAGGAACAGCGTCTGCCCTCCCCTTGGCCTGCCCCCAAGATGAACCCTCACCGTCCCCAGATGTTGCTGCCCAAAGTCGGTCTGGAGCCCCGGAGACTCTGTCGGCCACTTCCATCTTGGCAAAGGGCAGCCCTGCCTCAGTGGCCCCTTCCTCACTATCTGCAAAGGGGGCAGGGGGGTGTTTGCCCACTGGGGGGAAGGAGGAGGGGCAGCTCAAAGGGCCCAGAAGGAAACCTTCAAGCAGAGTTTGAGAAGATGAATAATGACAGAGACAAAAGGGACCTTGGAGATCATCTGGTCCAGCCCCCTCCCTGCCCAAGCAGGAGACCCTGCACAACTAGGCAACTTCGTTCCATGGGTTGATTTGTTCTCCCTGTCAGAAAATCCCTCCTCGTTTCCAGGTTGAATCTCTCCTCCTTCAGTCTCCATCCATTGTTCCTTGTCTGGAATATGAGGAGGACCCGGAGGAGAAAAAGAGGGTGGGGCGATTCGAATCCTTCCCTCGCCCCCTTATTGGTCGACCTGTGCCTTGTTCACTGAGGTCTCCCTTCTTTAATCACATTGTTATAGCTTGTTTTTTTCCCCTTTAAAGTAGGAATTGTTGGGAGATGAGGCAATGCAGGGGAGGGGTCTTCTCTCCATGTTCTCTCTTCGATGTTATCTGAAAAACCTGACACAGATGCAAGATTAACAGCTGTCGAAGAAACTCTTGCAACCTTGGTGAGAGAAATCAAGGAAATGAGGACAGATCAAGTCAGTTCTAAATTAGAACTTTTGGAGGTACAGAAGAAATTAATGGAAAATTCACAAAAGACTGATGAGCTGGAGGTGGGGCTGGGTGGGGCAAAGGGGGAGCTTAAAAGTATTAATAATGAAATTAGTGATTTAACTGGTCATATGTCTAGGATGGATTTCGAAAGAATGCCATACTTTTTAAGATTTCAGAATGTTCCTGAGGACAGTGCAGAAAACTTACAAGATTTAATGAGCACAATTTTAGCAGATTACCTACACAGTCCTAAGGAAGAATTAAGGGGTGACATTGATTTGATTTATAGAATAAATTCAGCATATGCCAGGATAAATGAAGTGCCTAGAGAGATACATATTAAATTTGTTAGAAGGTCGACAAGGGAAAGGATATTGAGGGCGCAGAGAGACAACCCCCTAATTTATCAACAGAAAGAGATCACCATCTTGAAACAGGTCCCGAAGAAGATTAGAGAGATAAGAAGGAAGTATTCCTTCTTGTCCAAAAGATTATTTAAAAAGGGGGTCTGGTTTAAGTGGGTGATGCCGGAGGGAATGTTGGTGTTTTGGGAAGGGGGAAGAGTAAGAATTAAAACAATTGCAGAGGCGCAAGCCTTAACCCTTGAAGATGACAATGGGGGAGCAGAGGCGGCCGCGGCTCCGCTCGCTGGGGGCCAGGGGGAAGAAGATACAATTGCCAAGAGACTTAGATCTCAAAAATGACTTTATTTTAGTATAATACAATGTTATTTGGATGTTTAAGCACGTTTGCTAGCACTGTTCTTTTATTATAACTTTATTTGCATCTCTGTCCACTTTGTAGTATGAATGTATAACTGAAATATCTATTTTGTGCATGAAGACTCAGATGGAGTCAATGACTTCGACGAGAAAGTTCTCAAAATGTCTTTTCACACCTTACCCTTACCTTTTGTATGTAAAATTTATAAAACCCAATAAAACTTTTTTCATTAAAAAAAAAATATTAAAAACATTGAAAGTTATTGGAGTACAATTTTATGCCTTTTTTATCCACTTAATCATCCCATCAATCCCTCACTTAACTAAGTTTCTAGTCACATCACAAAATTGTTCATACTTTACTGAAATCAATTTATATTACAAGCGTTGCCATAATCTGGGAGATTTGCAGCGTCGAAACCTGTTAAAGTAGCATTAGAATAAATTTGAATTAGTTCATCTGGTGATGTTTCCTGTCTGGTCTACCAGGGAGAAGATTAGCCTGATAACTTTCTCATTCGCTAATCCATGTTTACTAATAATCAACCTGTGGTTTCCAAGGAGTTTATGAATAATCTCTTTTTATATGTTATTCATTTTATTTGTCACCTACTCTAGAAGGTTCACTTTAATTGACCAACTGTCAATTGTATTTTTCCAATATATATCTTCTCAGTCTATGATTGACAAATCTTGCTGAACATTTTTTCTTTGCTTATGAAGAGAATGTTCTCCTAACTAAGCATATTTGAAAGTTAGAAAATTGTAGAAGAAATATTCAAAACTGTGACAAGAAACTAAGTTTTCTGCGTTTCAAATTCTTGGACGTTTCAATACCAATTTCATCCCTTTCTGGACAAGAACGGGTTTTACAATCTTTCCCATCTTAAACTCTACTTGGACCAAAATGGAGACAGAGCAGCAGGTCTGTTCATCTTGGGCTCCTTGGTTCTCCTGAAGGAGGCTTCCTGGGAAGAGACTCTGGGGATTATTCAGGTACAGAATTTTTTTTATCAACCCCAAAGTTCTTTCACAGCTTAAGCTGCTCAACAAGGTGGGTGAGATTATGGTGTCTTTTCCCTGTTTTCCAAACTCTGAGGTCCCATTTCAAGTGAGCTCAGCCTTGTCCCCAAGGTGGTTAACCTTCAGTTGAATGGAATGTGGGGAGTAGAAACCTGATGGTTTTCTTAGACCTCTTGGGAGGTTTCAGTGCTATTCCATTTCATGGACCTTCTACGATTTAGGATCTCCATCATTAACCCAGAAGGTTTGGGGATTGTATTGCTAATTGCTTTAGGTTTTGTTTGCTTCTTGTACACAAATAGCAAAGAAGGCAAGTCAGTTGACCAGGGCCTGAATTTAGGTTTGGAGAGGTAAAGTTAAATCATGATTGGATGGAGGTCCTTTGGGTTCCACTGGAAAGAAGCTTCACCTTGTCCTGCTTGGGGAAATTGTTCATGAAAGGGCAGGTTCATGGTCAGAGTTATCCATGCCTCCCTTTCAGACACACTCAATGGCATAGAGCAATGGCAGCAGGATTTCCTCCCTGACAAATCAGGCCCACAAAGTTCCCTTCCCAAGGTTGGAGGTCAAAAGGCAGAGAGGCCATTTCTGTGCTCTCTCCATCAGGATCCAGAGAACGGAGGGGCCCTTAAAGAGGGGGGGGGGCTGGGCAATGACTGGGAGCTCCCGATCCAAGTGAAAGTCCAAGGATCTGGTCACAATGTTGATTTCCCCCCTTTTTAGGTCTCCCAGGGCTGCAGCAGCAGCAACAGACACAACATCAAAGGTTCAGTCTCCGGTCTACAAATGGAGCCTCACCTATGTTGGCAAACACACCTGGGTCCCCCTTCTTGGAGGAAGGTGGCCTTATTTGTTGCCAAGCATGAATCCTGAGGATGCATGAATAAACCTCCGGAGGCCACCAGATTGGGGCAGGCTGTTCTCATTCATTATCCACAACTGACAAGAGTCTTAACAGCCATGAATCAACAGGTGGAAGGCCCCTGTCCAGTGATTAATGGTCAGTTCTGTCCTATTGTTTAGATAAGATAACTGCAACCTCTGTGTGATGGAACATTTCTTGAAGACACATGAATTGTTCCTTTGTCTGAGGAAATAATTCACTGCATGGGGAACAGTCAACTCTGTCATAGGCCTTTTGAGGTCCCCTTCTTGGTAAGTGTAATTGCATCAAATCAAATCATGTTTATTGCAATCAAAGACCAGAACAAATAAAAACACTCAAGGAATATGCAGTTAAAAGTTCTAGAATGAAATCATAAACCACCGATAATATCTATATTAAAATCTCAATTGGGCATCCAATCTCTCAGTAACACATGGCCTAAAGATACTATAATATCAGTCCTTAACCTGGGAGGCCCATTTAGCCATTAAATACTAAAAGGCAAAGGAGTAGAAATGCAAAAGGGTTTCCTACATCGGTTGTGTAAAAGAGCCATGGTGGATTAATCCCGTGTTTCCCATGGATCCTCAGAGCTGCTGTGGAGAATTGAGCCACCTTTGCTGCAACCACAGTCTGTTGGGCCTTAAGCAGCCCCTGGAGCTGAGCAGAGTCGGAATGGCCAGGATGCCTATCGGTTATTGGGAGGACGTGGTTCTTTCTCATCTCTCCATAGAAAGAGCATCGAAGGAGCCTCTGTCCAACTGTCTATCCAGGAGAGGAGGGAGGATTGGGGGAGGGAGGGGGAGGGAGGGAGGGAGGGGGACTTGCTACCTCGTGTGCCAGGTGAGTCTGGCCAGAGCTGGATCTGGGAACCAGAACCGAGCAGCCAAATGGGCTGAGCAGTCGGGGGCTGAACATCCCACAGGAGAGGAGGGGAGAGGAGAGCAGCCAGAAGCTGAAGGGGAGCCCAGGGGTCCCCCAGGAGAGGCCTTGGGGGAGCAGAGAGCCCCAAGGCAGCAAGGCTGAGGGAGCTGGGGGGCAGAGCGGGAGGACAGGGCTGGGGGGAG
Source organism: Rhabdophis nuchalis (assembly GCA_039707465.1). Taxonomy (NCBI): domain Eukaryota; kingdom Metazoa; phylum Chordata; class Lepidosauria; order Squamata; family Natricidae; genus Rhabdophis; species Rhabdophis nuchalis. Next base: position 14,274,066 of record CM077655.1, read on the forward strand.
GGACTTGGGGGCAGGCAGAAGCTCCTGCTGCTCCAGAGCCTCTCAGGGGGAAGGAAGAGAAGGAGGAGGCCATGCCTAACATCTACCTGTACTTTCACTCCCCCCCCCCCATGCATCCCCCCATCCCACCCCATAGATGGCCTCTCCCACCGGTCAGACAAGCACATCCACCCCACACCAGACCCGATTCTCCCCCCCCCCCCATAACATCCCATTCAACCGCTCTGGCTCTCAGCCTCTGGGGAGCCCCCCAAACATTCTCCATCAAGCACAGGGAACTTCACCAACCATAACAGTCTGAGAGAGTTGAAAGGGACCTTGGAGGCCATCTAGTCCAAGCTCTGCTCAAGCAGGCTAACGGTGGAGTCTTTCAGAGAGTTCTGACTTCAACCAGCTAAGAGAGATCTAACAGAATGAAATTCAAAGTAGAGAAAAGTCTTAAATTTAGGCTAGAAAAGCCGAAGGACAGATATAGACTGGGTGAAACCAGGCTTAATACCAATAAGTATGAGAGGAACCCTGGAGTCTTAGTGGAGAACCAAGTAAATAGGAGCCAGCAGTGTGCGGCAGCAGCCAAAAAAGCCAATGCAATCCTAAATTGCATTAATGGAGGGATACAATCAAGATCAAGGGAGGTCCTCATATAAAGCCTTAGTAAGGCCACACCTAGACTACTGCATCCAGTTTTGGTCACCACACTATTAAAAAAATGTTGAGACTCGAACGAGTGCAGAGAAGAGCCACCAAGAATATGATGAGCCTTGGTGGCACTGGGGTTAGAGTGCAGAACTGCAGAATACTTCAGCTGACTGCTAGCTGCAGTTTGGCAGTTCAAATCCCACCAGGCTCAAGCCTTCCATCCTTTCGAGATAGGTAAAATGAGGACCCAGACTTGGGGGCAAGAGGCTGACTCTGTAAACTGGTTAGGGAGGGCTGTAAAAGCACTATGGAGCGATATATAAGTCTAGGTGCTATTACTATTAGGGGATTGAAACCTAAAACATATGAAGAACAGTTACAGGAACTGGGCATGGCTGATCCAGTGAAGAGAAGGACCAGGGGTGACAGGAGAGCATCTTCCAATATTTGAGGGGCTGCCAAAGAGAGAAAGGGGTCAAGCTATTTTCCAAAGCACCTGAAGGCCGGGAAGGAATAATGCATGGGAACTGAACAAGGAGAGATTCAACCTAGAACTAAGGAGAAATTTCCTGACAATGAGACCAATCAACCCATGGAACAGAAGTTGCCTTCAGAAGAAGTTGCCTTGGGAGCTTCATCCCTGGAAGCTTTGAAGAAGAGCCTAGACTGCCATCTGTCAGAAATGGTGTAGGCTCTCCTGCTTGGGTGGGGGTGTTGGACCAGATGACCTACAAGCTCCTTTCCAACTCTTGTTCATCTTTTCTAGTTTCTAGAGAGGCTGGGAAGGATTCCACACGTGGATTCCCACAACTGTGAAAGTAGAAAGGCTTCATTCCTACTTTGAATATCTTTTTAGGCACAAAGGAAAAAAACAAAATATGAAAAGAACAACTAGAGAGATAGAATAAGGATACAATTCCAAAAGGGCACAAAATTTGTAAATATTGAGAGGGGTACTTAAAGTTTCTGCCTTGGGCCCCGGACTCTTCCGATCTATGTGAGGGGACAGAAAGGGAACTCATCAGGTTTTTAGAAGGCACCAAGGTGGTGGGAATTACGAGAAGATAAGCTCAATATCCAGAAGACGTAAACATTGGAGGCTACCTAACAAGATGCAGTCCACAGGTGAGAGAAGCCAGGATCTGCACTGAGGAGACCCCAATGCCCAGGTACAGAACAGGGGGGACCTGGCTCAGCAGTGGCACCTGTGGAAGGATCTCCTGGCAAAGCTCTGAAGGATCAGCAAGGACTCTGCTGCAGAGGACAAAATAGGCCCAGGCAGTCTTAGGCAGCCATAAAAGAGGGGAAGATTCAAGAGGGAGAGAAGGGCTGGTAGAGCTTTCTGTCTCTCTGGTCAGACCATCCTTGGAATCCTTGGTCCAGTTCTGGTCGCCCCAGAAAAGAAAAAGCTGTGGAGATTCTGGACAGTGTGACGAGAAGAGGAACAAAGATGATTTGAGGTCTAGAGGCCAAATCGTTTGATGAACGGTTGAGGGAGTTTGCTATGTCCAGCTGAGAGAAGGTGGGAAGGGTTGGGCAGCCATGTTAGAATCTTCTGTCACTTTCAGGGGATCCCACAGAGAAGAGGGGAGGGACTTTGTCTCCAGGGCCCTGGAGGGAAGGAGAAGAGGAAATGGGTGGGAGTTTGTGAAGGAGAGACCCAATCTAGAAGTCGGGAGACATTTTCAGACCGAAGGAACAATGAAGCCATGGAATAAGTGGCCTCCCAAAGTAGGGAGTGCTCCATCTCTGGAAGTTCTCAAAGTGGACAAGAGAACCATTTGACTGGGATGGAATAAAGTTCCTGCCTTGAGCAGAGGGTTGGACTAGAAGACCTCCAAAGTCCCTGCCAGCCTTATAAATCTACAGTACCTCCTATGTTCTACCTTCCCTAAGACTACTTCACCAGCCACCACCATCCAGCCACCACCCATTGACCAGCTCCAGTTGGCCTTGGTGGCCCCTGGCTTCCCCCTCCGGTTGCTTCTCTCTTGCAGCCTCTGGAGCAGCAGGAGTTTCTGCCTGCCCCCGTGACCCTCACCCCAGCCCTGTCTTCCAGCTCTGCCACCAGCTCCGTCAGCCTTGCAGCCTCCAGGGGTCTCTGCTGCCTCAAGGTGTCTCCTGCAGACTCCTCAGCTCCCAGTTCGGCTTCTAGCTGTTCTCCTCTCTTCTCCTCTCCTGTGGGCTGCCCAGATCCCAGCTGCTCAGCTCCTTTGGCTGCTTGGTTCTGGCTCCCAGTTCTGGCTCTGGCCAGACTCTCTGCCTTCCCCACAGCAGAGCCCTCACCCTCCTCACTGCTGCCCCTCGGCCTCAGATGACACCCTGAGGCTTGGAGCTGAGCCTGGGGATCCACCGCTACCAACCTCACCTCACCACTGCCACGGCCATCATCTCCCCCCTCCTTCTTGGCTCGGAGCCCTGGGATTCCTCCGTGCTCTCAGGCCCTGATGCTCGGTGGCTGGGAGGCTTTCAGCTCAGCTGACAGTCCTGCAGTGACTGGTAAGGTGGGGGTAAGGGAGGGGCTCCAGCTGGTAAGGGTGGGGCTCTCCTGACTCCCCTGGCACACTGGGTGGCAAGTCAAGGGAAGGGAGGGGTAGAATCTCTTTTCTCTTTCAAATGGGTAAAAGGCCGCCATTCCTCCATTCCAGGGATGGGGAGAGAGAGTGTCAGCAAATTGGTCCCATGTGCTGGTCACTCAGGAGTTCTAACATCATTTCTGAAGGATGCTACTTGGCTGGTGTCCTCCCTGTGGAGATCTTCCCTGCCTTTCTCCAAACACCTGTTCTGCAGCTCTAATTCCTGGATGGCCATTCTGACATGGGTCAGTTCTTCTCTGTTGTCCTCCAGAGTTTTCTGCAGGTCTTCCATTCTGGCCTCGTAAACACAGGTCTGCTGCTGCTGCAGAAGGCTGAGGGGCTTCTTCTCATTTCCCCTCAAATTCTGAAGAACAGTGACTTTCTGCTTCAGTTGGCTGGAGTGGCTTTTCTCCACAAAGTGGAACTTTGGTCCATCTCAGCCAGTTCACGCTGCAGACTCTGGAGGTGCTTCTTGAGTTCTTAAGAAGGTTCCAGACCTCTTTGAGGAGCTTCTCAGAGGTTCTAAGGCAGCCTTCTCAAGTTTGAGGAAGGCCACTTGGCTAGTAACCTCAGACATTTCTTTCTGGAGTTCTTCAGTGTGTTTCACCAAAGATTCTTTCTCTAGTTTTAACTGGTGGATCATCATGTTGGCATGGTCCAAACTTCCTTTGTGGTCCAGAAGAGTTTTCTGCAGGTCTTCTGTTGTGGTCTGAAGTTGACCCACTGTCTGCTTGAGACAACTGTGCTGCTCTTTCATCCGTTGTTTGTCTTTCATGGATTCCTGGATCTGAAAGTCAAGGGAATCTGGTTAATCTGGAGATCATGGAGGCCATCACTGCTCATTGAGAAAACAGACCAAGGATATTCCCTAAAGGACCATTTCTTCCCTGCTGCTGACCTGTTGGGAAAATGGAGAGACAGAGTCACTTCCTCTCTCAGTTCAGGGGACATTTTGTTAACTGCCTAAAGTCCACAGATGTCTCCAAGTGTTTGAGAAACTCTGACTTCATCCATCACAACTGATCTCCCTTCAAACCATCCTGACTTCCCATCTGATTCTGACTCCAATTGGAGGCTCATCTTCTATCAAGACTCTCCAAAGGAGTCAGAATCTGTGATCGGTCAATTCAGCCCCCTCTGGCTCTGCTAGGCGGTTTCTCATGAGAGGGAAAGGGGGGGGGCATTCAGATTAGGAAAGAGCCCCCCCCTCCAAGGACTTATTTTTTTTTTTTTATTAAATTTATATCCCGCCCTTCTCCAAACGGACCCAGGGCGGCGCACAGGAATGTTAAAATACATACAAAACATATAAAATTTAAAAAACTTATTTTAGTAAAACCTGTGCTAAAAACCGAATTAAAATCCCAAATTTAAAACTGTCTAATGGTCAATACCGGGGGTTACGCTAGGCCGGCTAGATGGAATAAATGTGTCTTCAGACACTTGCGGAAGAGGCGGAGGTCAGAGATGGTGCGGAGTTCAGGGGGTAGGTCGTTCCAGAGGGCTGGCCCAGCCACAGAGAAGGCTCTTCCCCTGGGTGTCGCCAGTCGGCATTGTCCAGCCGACGGCACCCTGAGGAGGCCCTCTCTGTGGGAGCGTATTGGTCTGAGGGATGTATGGGGCAGGAGGCGGTCTCGCATATAACTAGGCCCCGAGCCATGGAGCGCTTTAAAGATGGTCGTCAAAACCTTGAAGCGCACCCGAAAGACCACAGGGAGCCAGTGCAGCTCGCGCAGGATAGGTGTTATGTGGGAGTGTCTAGGCGCTCCCGTAATCACCCGCGCGGCTGCGTTCTGGACTAGCTGCAGCTTTCGGGTGCACCTCAAGGGAAGCCCCATGTAGAGAGCATTACAGTAGTCGAGTCGAGAGGTGACGAGTGCTTGAGTGACTGTGCGTAGGGCACCCCGATCCAGTAAGGGGCGCAATTGGCGCATCAAGCGTACCTGATGGAACGCCCCCCTGGCCACGGCTGCCACATGATCTTCCATAGACAGCCGGGAATCCAGGAGGACACCCAAATTGCGCGCCCTCTCCACGGGGGCCGGTGTTTCGCCCCCAATGGCCAGTGTTGGAATAATCTGGCTGAACCGGGGCGCCGGAAGCCACAGCCACTCAGTCTTGGACGGGTTGAGCTTGAGTTTGTTACCACCCATCCAGATCCGTACGGCCTCCAAACACCGGGACATAACCCCGACGGCATCGTTGGGGTGGTCTGGGGTGGATATGTACAACTGAGTATCATCAGCGTACAGATGATATCCCACCCCAAAACCACGGATGATCTCACCCAGCGGCTTCATATATGTGTTGAATAGTAGGGGCGAGAGGACCGACCCCTGAGGAACCCCACATATGAGGGGCCTCGAGGCCGACCTCTGCCCCCCTGTCAACACATATTGCGACCGACCAGAGAGGTAGGATGAGAACCACCGCAAAACGGTGCCTCCCAACCCCAACCCCCCCAGTCGGCGCAATAGGATACCATGGTTGATGGTATCAAAAGCCGCTGAGAGGTCTAATAGGACTAGGATAGAGGAATGTCCTCTATCCCGCGCCCTCCAGAGATCATCAACCAACGCGACCAATGCCGTCTCGGTGCTGTGCCCGGGTCGGAAGCCGGACTGGCGCGGGTCTAGATAATCAACTTCCTCCAAGTGTCGCGGAAACTGTTGGGCCACCACACTCTCAACAACCTTCACTAGAAAGTGGAGGTTGGAGACAGGACGATAGTTCTCTAATAATGCTGGATCCAGGGACGGCTTCTTGAGGAGGGGCCTTACTACCGCCTCTTTCAAGATGGCAGGCAAGGACCCCTCACTCAAAGATGCGTTGACAATGCCCTGGAGCCAGCCTCGTGTCGTCTCCCAGGATGCCAGTACAAGCCAGGAGGGACACGGGTCCAATAAACATGTGGTAGCCCTAAGTCTCTTTGACAACTTGTCCATATCCTCGGTGGTAACAAAATCAAACTCCTCCCAGGATGGTGTCACAAGATCAGCCTCGGCCCGCTCGACTGGGCCACTGTCGATGGAGGGTAACTCGTTCCGAATCCGAGTGATTTTCTCCTGCAGATAAATCCCAAATTCCTCTGCTCGACCCTGTAAAGGGGCTTCCCGCGGCCTCTGTTGAAGGAGGGAGCGGGTCACCCCAAACAGGGCGGCAGGGCGGTTATCTGCGGATGCAATAAGAGTGGCACAATACTCATGTTTGGCCACTCTTAACGCCACTAAGTAAGTCCTAATATGGTCTCTCACTAGTGTTCGGTCGGCTTCGGAGCGAGAAGATCTCCATCTGCTCTCTAGGCATCTCTTGTGGCGCTTCATCCCCCTAAGCCCCTCGGTGAACCAAGGAGCCCAGGTGGTTCGTCGCCGCAAGAGAGGCCGCAAGGGCGCGACTCGGTCCAAGGCCCCCGTGGCCGCACTTAACCATGCGGCCACTAGGTCCTCAGTCGAGTCGCGGGGCAAGTCCACAGGAATTGGCCCAAGCTCCCTTTGGAACCTTATCGGGTCCATCAGGAGCCTGGGGCGGAATCATATAGGAATGTCCGGTTCCGCCTCCCCGCAGTGAGGTGCGGCGATCGGAAAGTCGAGCTGAAGGAGAGCGTGATCTGTCCATGACAGGGGTGTGATGACTAGATCCCCTCTTCCCAGATTACTACTCCACTGTCCCGAGACGAAGATTAGATCCAGGGTGTGTCCACCCTCGTGGGTAGGGCCTACAACTACTTGGGTCAGGTCCATGGCTGTCATGGAAGCCATGAACTCCCGAGCTACCCCAGAGGTTTCGCCTGCCGACTTACCAGTCCCATCCACGGCAGGAAACCCTGGTGGGTCCCCTTGAGCCAGTCCCTCTCTCTCGGCCACAGACTCCGTCGCAAGCATGTTGTTGTGAGGACGATGGAGCCTTCAGGATGTTCCCTGCCTTGAGCTATTGAGAGAAAGAATAAAGGTGAATGAAACTCTGAGTCATAAAAAATAAAAGTAAATAAATAAATCAGCAGGATGAGTCTGCTGGAGAAATAGCTACATCTGGCCAATGGAATCTCTTTTTAGATTAATCAGCCCAGGTCAGCTTCTACCTTTGGGGTCTCAATGCCTCTCCAACTGGGACATCCTGAAGCCAGTTTTTTTCCATAAGTCACATTGGAGCCCACCAGCCGGCTGCTCCCAGCCCCTTTCCAGAGACAGGAACCTTTTATATGATGGATGAGGAGTTTGGTGACAGGTATGGAGGCTGCAGACACGGCAGGTATCAGCACGTCTGTCGTGTTTGGTTGAACCCCACTTTTTTTTTTTTAATTGAAAAAGTTTTATTGGTTTTACATTTTTTCTATAGGATGGGGTAAGGGATACAAAGAAATTTTGAGAACATTCACGTCGAAGTCGTCGGCTCTTCCGGGACCTCAAAATACATTAATAACAATTTAAAAAAAAACATTTTTCATCACACTACAAAGTGAAAGCATGTACATATATCTAAATTCTCATTTCTATACTGTCAGTCCTTTACAAAAAAATCCAAATACAAATATTATGCAAAGTTATTCAAAAGAAAAGTCAAGGCAAAGTTATTTTTTTGATCTAAGTCTCTTGGCAATTGAATCTTCTTTTTCTCCTTCCAGGCCCCCAGTAGGCGGGGCCATGGCCCCCTCCGTCCCCCCTGGATCTTCCCCCAGGATAGAGGAATGTTTTTTAAGAAAGGCTTCCGCCTCAGCGACTGTTTTAATCCTCACTCTTCCTCCTTCCCAGAACACCAGCATCCCTTCGGGTGTCACCCACTTGAACCAAATCCCATGATCAAACAATGTTTTAGACAAGAAGGAAAATTTCCTTCTTGCATCTCTAATCTTTCTAGGGATCTGCTTCAAGATAGCAACCGTTTTTTGTTGATAGATTAATGGACTTTCTCTCTGCTGTTTCAGGATTTCCTCTCTGGTTGACCTTCTAACAAATTTCACATGTATCTCTCTAGGCACTTCATTTATCCTGGCATATGCTGAGTTAATTCTATAGGCTAGGTCAATGTCCCCCCTGATCTCATCCTTAGGTTTTTGTAAATAGTCTGCTAAAATCGTGCTCATAAGATCAGGGAGGCATTCACCAGATTCCTCAGGAACATTCTGAAATCTCAAAAAATATGTCATTCTTTCCATATCAATCCTAGACACATGCCCATTTGTTTCCCCAACCTCTTTAGTAACATTTTTAATCTCTCCCTTAACCCCCACCAACCCCCCTTCCAATTCTTCATTCTTCTGTGTATTCTCCAGCACTTGCTTCCGTGTGTCCAATAACTCCTTCTTGAAGTTGATGTTTTCTGCCCTCTGGGCCTGAATTTCTTGTACCAAAGTTTGTATAACAGTTCCAAGAGAAGCCATCCTTTGTTCTAAACTTGTCAGTGCTGTTTCCTGAGCCATGACTAACTGTTAAAATCAGTGCCACTAAAATGGCGTTTTCAGGGTGGGGTTGGTGAGGCTGACCGGGAGCCAAAAGTTCTGATCAAGGTTGTAACGTTGTAAAATTCAGGAACCAAGAGAGAAACAATTTTCCAACTCAATAGGTGTAATAGCGAAGGTACTCCAGAAAAGAAATCACAAATCCAAAAGAAAAAAATTCTTCATTAAAAGCCAGAGATAGTCCAGATTGCAGAGAGACGCAGAAATTTTTCCATAAACAAAATAGTCAATCAGGAACAAAAAGAGGCCATTTTCCACCGCCCAGCTCAGAGCCCGCAGGAGAAAGTAGTGAGAGAAATTGTGTCAGCCAGACCTAGAAACATTGTTGCAAGCAAGCCACAATCCACTTTCCCTTAACGCAAACAGTCAGGATTAAAGATTTCCGCTCCTCGCCGCGAGGAACCATTTCCAAGTGCCGCTTAAGTCCGAGGTTTTTTTTTTTAAAAACAAACACCCCCCTCCCAGTCCTTTCAGCCCGGCTGACAGTAAGAAAAACAAGTTTTTGAACACTCACTCTCCCCTTGCAGCTGAAGCCTCGGAAAGCCTTCCGACATCGACGTTTAGCCCTCTACATGGATGTGAATGGCGCCGTCTTCCTTTGGTGAAGGGAGAACCCCCCGCAGCATGTTCTCCTTCACCTAAGGCGAAGACAAGGGTCGCTTCCCCCACCGCCATGGGGGGGAACGTCCCAGGCAAGCCGGCTTTACGGGAGACCCCCAAAAAAGGGGCGTCTCGCCCCCGTGGGGGGGCAGAAAAAGCAACAAAACGGCGAGCGAGCGCTAGGCTCGCCCGTCGCCGCTGGAGCCGGAACCGGAAGCCCGAACCCCACTTTTCTAATCTCCCCCCCCCCTTAGTTCTGCCTTAAAGGGGAGGGTCTCTCTGTCCCTCCTGAGGAGCCCAGGCGAGGGAGACCCAGCGATGCCCCCAGTGCCATCCATCCAATCCAGACACTTTCGAGGGAGGTTGAGCAGAGCCTCCATTAGGTGGTCCAGACTCCCCAAGGATGCTGCAGATTGCCATGGAGAGCTCCAGCCAATGAGCTGAGGAGGAGCCTCTGACATCACAAGCTAAGGCTTTGATTGGCCTGGATCTGAGATTTGAATAATTATGGTCAACCAGCTGCCTTCCCCTGCAGGAGAGGCTTATCCATTGATGAGCCAATCTTGAAGAGGCTTCGAGCCCGAATTGGCTTCAGGCAGAGAGGCTCCCTCTGAAGGGGGAACCCTCGGTCGCCTGGAGAGATCGGGGAGCCCCAGATTCCACCCCTTCTCTGGAGGTGAACTCCAAATTGAAATCTTGTCCTTTGGGTCTGGAATGTGTAATTAACCAATTTCGTTGGAAACAAGTACAATGGCAATAAAGATTATTATTATTACGGGAGCTAAGAGGGAAATATGCATAAAGGATCAGATATTATTTATATCCAAAAGGACTTGTGGGAATGTGACAATGGATTCAATTTTGTACAATCCCAAACCAAATATCCTACAGGAAGTCTTCAGTTTATATTCATTCATTTAGTGACAGTTCCAAGTTTCACGGTCATTAAAAAAGCGATGTATGATCGGTCCTCACACTTATGACTATTGCAGCATCCCCATGGTCACATAATAACAGTTTGGGTGCCTGCCAATAAGTATGGATTTATGACAAGTAAAATCATGGGGGAAACAGCATTTGCTTCATGACTGCTGGATTCACTCAACAACCGCAGTGATTCGCTTAAGAACTGTGGCAATAAGCATCGTAAAATGTAGTTTGAGTTTAAGTTTGAGTTTATTTGATTTATATTCTGCCCTTCTCCAAAAGGACTCAGGGCGGCGCACAGGAATTTAAAATAACATATAAATATACAAAATACAAAATTTAAAAAGCTATTAAATATTTCAGACCTGCGCTAAAACCAATTAAAATCCCCATTTTAAAACTGTCTAGTTCTAGTCACAGCAGAGGCTATGTTAGGCCGGCTTGATGAAACAAGTGTGTTTTTAAACACTGGCGGAAGAGGCGGAGGTCGGTGATGGTGCAGAGTTCAGGGGGTAGGTCGTTCCACAGGGCAGGGCCTGCCACAGAGAAGGCCCTTCCCCTGGGTGTCGCCAGTCGGCATTGTCCGGCCGACAGCACCCTGAGAAGGCCCTCTCTGTGGGAGCGGATCGGTCTAAGGGATGTATGGGGCAGGACACGGTCTCGCATGTAACTAGGTCCCGAGCCATGGAGCGCTTTGAAGATGGTCGTCAAAACCTTGAAGCGCACCCGAAAGACCACAGGAAGCCAGTGCAGCTCGCGCAGGATCGGTGTTATATGGGAGCATCTAGAGGCTCCCGTAATCACCCGCGCGGCTGCATTCTGCACTAACTGTAGCTTTCGAGTGCACCTCAAGGGAAGTACAACTCACTTAATGACCGCCTAGCTTCGCAATGGCATTTCTGGTACCAGTTCTGGTCATAAGTTGAGGACTACCCATAGGATGCAGGAGCAGGATGGCTTGGAGAAGCTGAAGTCCCAAAAGACTCTGCCTGGAGACCGATGACGATCAAGCAGGGAGATTTCTCATTGGTGCTGACCCTTGTTATGGCCCCTCCCATCTCAAGTCCGAAATAAAGGGGAGGGGAGAGAAAGAGAGAAGTGCTCTTAAAACAAAAGGCTTATTACTGTTGTTGTTGTTCTGTTGTTATTATTAAGATTATCATGGCATAAAAAAGAAAATGAAATTAGTGAAGAAACAGGAAGGGAAAAGAGAGGGAAAGGAGAAGTGTGGAATAAAGGGGGAAAGAAAAGAAAGGAAATGGAAAAGGAAAATAGAAGAAGGACAGAAAGCGGAAGGAAAGGAGTGGAGTGGAGTTCATTGGTTCTGCTCAAAAACCAAGTCTCAAGATCCCAACCAATTTCGTTGCATTTATTTTGTACAATGACAATAAAGATTAAACTCTACTACCTGGTTACTTGCGGGACCGCCTCCCACCACATACCTCCCTTCGACCTGTCCCCTACCACAGGGAGGGCCTCCTCAGGGTGCCGTCTGCCGGACAATGCCGGCTGGCGACTCCCAGGGGAAGAGCCTTCTCTATGGCAGCCCCCGCCCTCTGGAATGACCTGCCCCCCAACCTTCGTACAATCACAGACCTGCGCCTCTTCCACCGGGTATTAAAAACACACTTATTTCATGTGGCCGGCCTGGCATAGTTTAAATGTGATTTTAGTAAGGGTTCTTAATTACAATTTTAGCACGGGCTTCAAATTTAATCTATTTTTAATATTTTTACTGTATTTATTGTTGTTGCTTTTATTATTTTCTGTGCACCGCCCTGAGTCCTGTCAGGGAGATAGGGCGGTATACAAATGTAATAAATATAATATAATATATATATGTTAGATTTTTAAGGGCTGAAAATAAAGAGACCAGGATGGATCCATTTCTTCAGCTGGCCATACTCCTTCTACTGGGATTTGAACCAGGGCTTTCCAGCATTTGAGGCAAGCTCTCTATGCCTTGAGCTATCTGGTATCCCTGATATATCAGCCAATATATATATATATAGGGTCCCGTCTGGGGAGGCCATGAGTCCTCCCCCGCTTGGCTGCATCCCCTCCAATACCGAACGGATCCCCCCTCCCAATTTCTCCCTTTCTCTCTCTGCCAAGGACCCCCTCTTCCTTCAGGTGAAGCCCCAAAGGACTCTGCCCAGAGAGACCGATGACGTTGAAGCAGGAAGAATTCCCATTGGTGCTGCCGCTGGTTCTGGCCCCTCCCACCGCCAAACTCCCAGATCAACGCTTCCTTCCCCCAATTCAGAACCGCCAAACAGAACCGCCACAACAGCGACTCTTGAACCCCAGATTCGAGCTGTTATTTGCGGTGGGTCAGAAAAGCCCACAGCGCTGCGGGTACAAGCGGCCCTCCGGCAGCCCCTTTGCCAGGAAGGGATCAAAGGCAGAAGCTTCCGGGAGGGGCAGGGACCCCACAGGGTTGGGGGAGGGGCGCTCCCAAGGATGGAGAGAGAGAGAGAGAGAGAGAGACCCACTCCATGCTGGATGGGGGGGAGGGCAAAAGGAAGTCCACCCTCCCCTCCAGGGTTGGTATGAACCCCCTTGAACTGCGCCCCCTCCCCCGACTGAATATATTCCCCCTCCCTCCCTTTTCTCTCGGCACGAAACTCTTCCATCAGTTGAAGTCATGGGAGAGTCTGCCCGGAGATTGATGATACTAACGTGGGGAGAATTCCTATTGGTCCGCTGGGGCTTCGTCGAATCCTGGGAAAACGCGATTCGCTGGTTGTAGCCTGCATTTCTCTGCACATCCGGCGTTTCTCGGGCATTGCGTCGTCTGAAACCCCGTTCTGGGCTCTGCAGCGCCTGCCTGTGTCTCCCCTGATGCGCCCAACCCCAGAGGGGGAATCTGCAATGGGGGGAAGCGTTTGTCTCGGATTTCGGAGGGGGGGGGATCTCCGGGCCAGAATCATTCACCAATGGGAATTCTTCCTACTTGAGCGTCATCGGTCTCCGGCCAGAGTCCTTGGGGGCTTCAGCTGAAGGAGGGGAGCCAGTTCTGCGGAGGGAGAGCGGGGGAGTGGGAGGGGGGATCTTGGCCTGAAGAACCAACTGGGACTCCTTCCCTGCACTGGGGAAATCAAGGGAGACTCTGGCCGGAGACCGATGACGCTGAGGAAGGGAGGTTTCTCATTGGTCCTGCTCCTTTCTGTACCCACCCAATCCCGAGCATCGAGGAAGCCCCAGTCTGGGCTCTGCAGAGTTTCCATGATCACTTCGCTTGACGGAGAGGGAACCAGCGGGATTCCACTGCCTGATCAAAGTGATCCATGGGATCTTGAGACAGGTCGTTTTCTCAGGGAGGGGGAAACCCTCAGGAGGGGAGGGTGGGGCGGAGGCAGGCCGAGGCAATTCAGCGGGTTCTCATAATCACTCATACAATTCACAAGCCGTTTTAGGGAACCCCTGGGAACTGTCTGGACCCTTACCTGGTTCCACGTTGGGCCAAGTGATAACCCCCCCCCCCCTGTTTGTGGGCAGACCAGAGGCACCTGGGGGGTCAGCGTGGATTCTAGACTGACCTCGGTCTGGTCCATCAAACCTTTTCTACCTGCTTAACATGGGATTTTCAAAGGGATCCGAGCGGCAACCAGAATCCATTCTGAGACCTCAGGCTGACTCCAGATCCACCCACCATCTCTGTGATTGGAAAGCAGAAGACCTTCCATGGGTGCCTCTTGCTAGAACTCTGGATGCCTCCCTCCCCTTGCTCCCCCTCCCCTCCCTTCTTGGACCTGGATGAAAAGGAGGCCTTGAGCTCTCAGGCCACAATCCAGAGCATTTGGTCAAGGAAGAGGCTGCCTCCCCACAGGATCCCCTCAACCTCCTCCGGGAGAGAGTCTGGAGGGCTTTTCCCCCTGGGCCTCTTCTCCAGCCCTTCACACACACAAGCCCACTTGGGACAGAAGCAGGGAGAGGCTTGATGGACACATGATCAGAGTGGGAAATTAAAGGGACAGATTAGATGTTGCTATTTTCATTCTCTGGATGAGGAAGGAAAAAACAGAGAGGGGATTTCTAAATGGTAAATACTTAAATAATAACAAACCCAAAGTGAAATCTCAGACAGCTGTTCCAGTTGATGCTTTCTGTGAAAGGGGTTTTATCAGGAAATGAAGAAAGAAGGACATAATAGTGATGGAGAATAGTGATGGAGATGCAATCCCTGCATTCCAGGTCATTCTGCCATTCCATGGCTTCTCCTGGAGATGATCCAGCAACATGGTTAGAGCAGGGCTCCTACAGCTCCCATCTGACCTCTTAGGATCTTAATCTCTCTCTCACTCACACACATAGAGTATTTCTCAGAGTATAAAATGCACTCCCACCACCACCACTAAAAGTGGGTGAAAATGTCAGTGTGCCTTATTGGCTGAATACGGGCACTCTGCAGCCCAAAATAGGCAATTTTGTTTCTTGGTGAAAGCAGGATGCATGGAGGGTTCTGGAGGCCAAAAACAGGCCTGCCATGTGCTTCTGGTGACCAGGCAAAAATGGGACAAGCGGAGGCCAAAACCTTTTTTTTCTTGTTTTCCTCCTCTAAATCTAGGTGCAACTTATAGTCCGAAAAATACCTTGATCACCTTCAGCATACACTTTCAGCCACTGTCAATGAAAAATATTGCTCAAATTATGTTTCATTGGTAGTTGCCAAACATTAAATTCCTCTGAATGATTTTCACAGAGCTATTCTCTGTAGCTAGATTTATTGTGATAAACAGGGAGATACAAGAATTCCAGTCATTCAAACATTTCCCATATAGAAATATACACGTCTCATTTTCTCTGATTCCTGCCTCTAAGAGTGGAAATAATGTCTTCTTTCAAGTAAAAGGAATCTTTCCAATTCTTTAAATAATGTGGTGTTACATCTCATGTTTTTATATCTGTTCTGGCTGTGAGATGCTCCTTTGTGTTCAGGTCTGGCCTCAGAAGGATAATGTAGCACTTGGGGATTAAGATGCAGCCCAGCAGACCAGCACTGGAGGCCAGGATGGAGAAGACCTGGACAGCCACCATGTATTTCCCTTTGGTGCTCAGGTAGGTGGGCACAAAAGTCACCCAGACGCTGCAGAAGACCAGCATGCTGATCTTGGCTTCGTTGAAGGCCCCAGGCAGATTCCTGGCCAGGAAAGCCACCGTGAAGCAGATGGCAGCCAGGAAGCCCATGTAGCTGAGGATGACGTAGAACATGACAACAGCCCCTTCGTTGCATTGCAGGATGATCTCTCCAGGCTGGGAGTGGAGGTCAGAGTCAGGGAAGGGGAGAGAAACTCCCAGCCAGATGGAGCAGATGATCACTTGGACAGCAGAAGAAGAGAGGATGATGGAGTTGGCCAAGCTCTTCCCCAACCATCTCTTCACTCGGTTTCCTGGTTTTGTGGCCAGGAAAGCCAGCACCACCGTGATGGTTTTGGCCAAGAGAGAAGAAACGGCAACTGAGAAGATGATGCTGAAAACCGTTTGTTGGAGAAGGCAGGTGGCTTTCCTTGGTTGACCAATGAAGAGAGAAGAAGACAAGAAGCAAAGCAGGAGGGAGACCAGGAAGATGTAGGAGAGGTTCCGGTTGTTGGCTTTGACAAGGGGAGTTTCTCTGTATTTAATGAAGAGGATTAAAACAAGGCCTGTGATTAAAAACAATAGTAGGGCAGAAGAGACCAGGATGATGCCCAGAAGTTCCTCATAAGACAGGAAGGTTATAACTTTGGGGATACATTGGACTCTGTTCTCATTTGGATATTTATCATATGGACACTTGGTGCATTTTTCTGTATCTGTGAAAGCAAAAAAGTATTTTAAAAAAAAATATTCTGTCTTTTTATCTTACAGAAAATACCTTCTTCAGATAACAGCATTTTCAGATAAAGGCATTTTGCAAGGAGTATTTCTTAACAATTTCATTAAACAATCTCTCCTTTGAAATGGTATAGGGCCTCCTGCTTTGATCAAGGGGTAGGACTAGAAGATCTCTTAAGGTCCCTTCCATCTCTCTTCTGATTGATTGATTGATTGATTGATTGATTGATTGATCTACATGACTGACAGAATATTTGTGTAATGAGTTCCTCCCATACTTATCCACAGCACCACATTATGGACCAGTGACTCCTTCTCAGTGATCCTCAAGGGGAGGATCCAATATACAGTGAATTGAAAGGTCTTTCAGAAGGTGGACCTCACACAATCCATCCAGTTCCAAAGAACTCAGGTGTTCCTAGAAAGGTGAACTTAGCAGCACAAGTCCAAACTAAGAAGCAGGAGAGAGATTTCCTCTGCTGTTAGTAAAGCTTGCTCAGTCTGCCACCCCCTCCTCCCATCTCTTCCCAGCCCCTCCTTCAAAGTCTTTTTGATTTACTTCCTTTTGGATAAGAAATTCTGCAGGTTGAAAATAATTGTAAAAAACCAGGTGAGCTTTGATCTATCATTTAACTTGCACTTTCATGAAAACGTTCTGGGTGGATCCAGTTCCACAAAGCCTCCCATTTTCCTCAGGATGACCCACCTTCCTGAGTGGAGAAGGTCCCCTCCGGACAAGGAAGTCATAGCAGCAAACTGGGACTGAGCAGAAGAACAAGGAAGGCCAAAGAAAAGATGTTAGGACTCTCCGTCCATGGAAAACGGAGGGAGAAATGGATGGAGACAAGGAGCCTCTGGTCTTCACTGAGGTAGATAGGAAACCTCTGACTCCTTCTAAACAGATGCAGGAGGTACAACAACTGGCAGATTCTTCATTTACTTCCTCCCTTTTGCTTTTGGAATTTCATGTTGCAATAAAGGAATTTTCCACTTAATAGACTAGAACAGAGTTGGTGAAACCTTTTGGCCCCCCAAGTGCCAATATGGGTGCATGCGTGCGCACACACTGAAAACTTGGTAATCATCTGGTTTTTGATATACACATGCGCACCAGCCATGTAGTCTACTGTTTCTGGCATGCATGTGTGAACAAAAACCAGCTGCGTGGTGCACATGTGCCAGTTCAAGATTTCGGGGGTCCTTGTGCTTCCCTGCCTGCCCACCTGATCCCTGTCCAGGTGGCTGGACGTCCCCACTGAGGATCCGGTTCTGCAGCCCTGGACAGGGAGAGAATGTTGGGTGGGAAATGCCCCCTCCCTCCACTGGAAAGCCAGAATCCCTTCCCGGACTTGGAACAAGCCAGCACAGCCCCCCCTCTCCCCCCACTTCATCCAAAGGAGAGTCTCCATGTGTGAGGAGCTGCAGAGATGGGGGCTGGTGGATGCGGGTCTGATGGTCCCCATGGCCGAAGGACCCAGCAGGACCAGCTTATGGGGGGAGGGGAGGGGAGGAGCGTTCCACACAATCTAAAATTGTGGGGGGGAACTGCCCTGCTATGTAATTTAAACCTTGGAGAAGACAAAGGCGCAACAAGAAACCAGGCTGTTTCTTGAAAGGCTGTGGGGGAGCCTCGCTTGGCTTCGCAGACCCTCCGAGACCCTCAAGTCCATTTATTACTGGCCATCAAAGCACCTCATGTGTGTTTTCTCTCTGTCTCCCTCCCTCCCTGCCTTCCTCTCTCTCCTCTCTCAATTTTCTCTCTCTCTCTCTCTCCCCCCCCCCCCTTTCTCTGCTCCTTCAGATCACAACTTGACATTTTCAATTGTTGTTCGGATGGAAGGTGGGCACTGCCGGCTCTCCAGGGAAGCCCCTCAAAAGTTCCCCTGTGGGGTCTGGCAGAGGGGTCACTGCAGAGCCCCCAACTGGGCTGACCCCACCCCTACCCTCCCTCTCAGTCTCCCCCCTTCCCAAATCCCCCCAAGTGGAGCATTTCTGTCAGTCTCGCTAGTTCCTGCTTCGCTGCCATGGAAACGGGGAGGGTGGGGGGTTTGGGATGAGTGTGTTCTGCTGGTGGACAATGTTGATGTTTCGTGTTATCTCCTGCTTAACGGACCTGCATTCCAGGATGGTGAAGACCTGCCCACCTGATGTTGGAGATGGCTGCATATTGGACAATGCACAGGGGGGGTTTGGGGATTGGGATGGGCTTAAGCTTAATACTTTCTGTTCGCGCCTAAACTATTCATTCTCAGCTTTACTTGGTCTGTACGCTATCGTAACTTAGTAAAAGGAGCCTTAACATTTCAAAATAATGTCTAAGTGTGGTCTTTCCTGAGTCAACGAAGAAACAGGCCTGACATTAAGCTGAGAATCAACAAAACCAAAAACCTGCCCTGATGTCGGACCCTTCACAAGAGGAGCCTCCGTTGGTAGAGGTCTTGCCTGAAACAATTTTGGGAGCTGAAGCATCGCATCCTCGTGTTCAATCTGAAGGGATCAGGTCAGTGATGGAAGGTTTGGCTGGCCTAGATCTAAATCTGCCAGCTGAAGAATCAGTCAAACCTAAACGTTGGTCTGAAGGGGTAGGAATGAGTGGGGTAAACGTCTCCAGACGTCGACTTTCCCCAAAGAAAGTCATTCCGGAGCTCTTAAGAGAAGAAAGGGAACTAAAGGAGATGGCTCAGGACTTACTCCGCCAGGCAGATGAGAAAAGATTAGCCCTGGAAAAAATCTGGGGGAGGGAGGCGGATCGCCCACAGCCAAGAGGTTCACAGGCAGCTCCGGGCAGACGAAGCAGAGCTTCAACACCATCCCCCCCTCCTCAAGCCGGCAGGGAATTGCGAAGAGAGGCGGCTTCTGCCAGGCACAGCAGGAGAGCAACTCCCTCCCCCCCCCCCTCAGGCCGGAAGGGAAGCCAACCCCATTAACCCCCGCCGGCTTGCGAAACTGCCTCCTTTGGGTGTGAAATACAACGGAAGTGCCGACAAACTGGCGTTTTTTCTAATTCACGTCGATAATTACATGCAGTTTTACGCAGCTGATATGGACGATGAAATCAAAATCAGAATTGTATCTATGACCCTAGAAGATCAAGCTTCTAATTGGCTGGTTTCATTGCATAATTGCCGCTCACCGGCACTGCGCGATTTCGATCGCTTCATGAATGCTCTTAGAAGGCGTTTTGAAGACCCCCGTGTTGAGAGGAAAGCAAAAATGAAACTAAAAAGTTTGCAGCAGGGGGACATGTCTATTCAGGCTTACACGCAGATTTTTCAGGAGCTATCAGTGTTTATGATTGGTTATAGTGAACAGGCCCTAATGGACATTTATGTTGAAGGGCTGAATAAAGATATTTATCAAACATGTGTGAACAGATTTCGCCCCGAAACTTTGAATGACTGGATAGATCTAGCTTCGGATGTCGAATTGGATCATGCCCACTTGCAGGATCCAGTCCGTTTGGAAAAAAAAACACAGGAAGATAGCCCCAAATCTCACCCCCCTGCGAGGGAGAAACGAATGCAAAAGGGGGAGGGGAGAACAACCCAGCCTCGTTCAGGCAGCTGTTATCGCTGTGGGAAGGAGGGGCACTGGGCAGACAAATGCCGATCAAAACCACCTCCACGCCCACTTTCTTCCTTGGCCTGGAAACAGCCTAGGACGCCAACTGTGCGCGCCAAACCGGCTATGAGTGGGATGGAACCCATCAACCTCTCTGCTGACCAGCCCTCCCCAGGACCTGATGATTGGGAAGCGTCTTCAGACTCTTCTGACGACAACCTGGTGAGTCATCGCTCCGGGCCCCTTTATATTAATTTAATGCTTTTAGCTCCATCTACTGGACGTACATGCAATGTGCAGGCTCTCATTGACTCTGGTTGCTCAAAATGTCTCATAAGCCAAGACATCGTGTCTAAAATGGGTTTCCACCTTAAAACCTTGAAAACTCCCATAGCCTTTTGCCAAATGGATGGTTCTGTAGCTGGGGGCACCCCAGCATCTTTTATCACCGAACCAATTCATGTTTCTATAGGCACGGGCCATACTGAGACCATCAACTTTATTGTAACTGCCATTGCCGATAATGCTGTAATTTTGGGGGTCAATTGGCTTCGTAAATGGAATCCTCTGATAAACTGGAAGGAAGGTTGGGTACGCATTCCTTTGTCCCTCCCGGAACATACCTCTCTTCCATCAGAAACTGATCAACCCCCGCAACATCACCCACCCCCCCATATTGAATCTGCTGCACCTTTATTGGATTTCCCATCACCCGAGGTCATACCAGGCGAGGAGAAAATTCCCAAAGAATATTGGGACCTAAAGGATGCTTTCAGTGAAAGATCTTGTGATTCCCTTCCTCCTCATAGGGCTACTGACTGTTCAATTGATTTTCTTCCTGGGGTTCAATTACCCAACCCTCGTATGTACTCAATGACCCCGCGGGAGATGGAGGAATTACGTAGATTCATCGATAAAAACCTTCAAAGGGGTTTCATTGAACCAGCTAGGCCCCGTGTAGCAGCACCAGTTATGTTTAGGGAAAAAAAAGATGGCACTCTAAGATTAATACAGGACTACTCATATCTCAACACCATTTGTGAACACAATATTTACCCCCTTCCGCTCATGAAGGACATGCTTGCTCACCTTGCTACCGGTAAGATTTTTACGAAGTTGGACTTACGTGAAGCCTATTACAGGGTCAGAATCAAAGAGGGGGACAAATGGAAAACAGCTTTTAACTGTCCGCTCGGATGTTTCCAATTCAAAGTCCTCCCTTTCGGTCTTCAAGGTGCCCCTTCAGTGTTTATGCAACTAATAAATGAGGTTCTCCACGAGCACCTTTACAAGGGAGTTATTGTTTACATTGATGACATCGTCGTCTACTCGCAAACACATGACGAGCACGTTAAACTAGTGCGCTCCGTATTAAATAAGTTGCGTTCCGCTGAACTTTATGCCAAACTCTCTAAGTGTGAGTTTCACCAGGAAAGAATTGACTATTTGGGTTACCGTATCTCCTCTGAGGGAATTGAAATGGATCCTGCTAAAGTCAAGGCAGTGACGGAATGGGCCCCTCCCCGTACCCGTAAACAATTGCTAAGTTTTTTGGGATTTGCGAATTTTTACCGCCAATTTATTCCGTCATTCGCTGATATTGCCTTGCCCATTACAAACCTTCTGAAAACAAAAGGAGAAGGCAAGCCTCGTCCAGGAACCCCTCTCAAATGGACGATGGAATGTCAGGCCGCTTTCGAAAAGCTTAAACGGTTGTTTGCGGCTGAGCCTGTTCTTAAACACCCCGATGTGAATTCCCCATTTGTGATTCAAGCGGATGCTAGTGATGTCGCGGTAGGAGCAGTCCTGTTACAACTCAATCAACATGGCCAATTACAACCCTGTGCTTACACCTCTCGGAAACTCACTACGTCCGAACGCGGTTGGGCGATTTGGGAAAAGGAGGCTTTTGCTGTTCGGTGGGCTCTCATGACTTGGCGACATTTTCTTGAGGGTGCCCCACATCCTTTCGAGGTCTGGACGGACCATAAAAATTTGGAAGCTCTTACCTCCTCTCGGAAATTGTCCCCAAGGCAACTTCGTTGGGCTCACTATTTCCATCGTTTCAATTTCCACCTCAAATACATTCCTGGGGGCAAAAATTTCATGGCTGATGCACTTTCCAGATTGCCACAATATGATGTGTCTAAGCTCACCATAGTACAACCAATAATACCACTCACTTTACCTGCTACTCCAGTATCTACTATAGCCCAAACTACTGTCCAAACTACTCCACCTGCTGACCTGATTGCTCGTATTAAGGATGAATTACTTACTGATGATTGGTATTCGACTCATTCAGGTGATTGTACTACCAGAGACGATCTTCCCTGGATTGGTTCTAAGATCTATGTTCCTGCTACATTACGTTCTTTTGTCTTGCAACGCGCACACGACTCACGTTTAGCTGGTCATTTCGGTTTCGTTAAAACTATTCATCTTATCAAGAGACAGTTCTGGTGGCCATCAATGAAGAAAGATGTTGAATCGTATATTGCCAGTTGCCCTGTATGTGCGGCTTCAAAACGTGCGCCGGGTAAGCCACAGGGTCTTCTCCAGTCTGTTGCTACGCCGGAAAGGCCTTGGAAGGAAATTTCAATGGACTTTATAGTTGATCTTCCACCCAGTCAGGGTTATACCGTTATCTGGGTAGTTACCGATCTTTTTTCTAAACAAGTTCATTTTGTCCCCTGTACTAAAATTCCTTCTTCCAAATCTCTGGCCCAACTGTTCGTTTCCCATATCTATCGTTTTCATGGCGTCCCGCAACGCATCATCTCCGATAGAGGAACCCAATTTACTTCCCATTTTTGGAAGGAGTTTTTGAGACTGATTGGCTCCGCCCAAAGCTTAAGCTCCGCCTACCACCCTCAGACGAATGGATCTTGTGAAAGGGTTAATTCCGTTCTCGAACAGTACTTACGCTGCTTTATTAATTTTCAACAAGATGATTGGGCTGATCTTCTCATACATGCCGAAGTTGCGTATAATAACTCTGTTCACTCCAGTACGAATATGACCCCCTTTAAAATCATCTACGGACAGGACTTTGTACCCATACCCGAACTGCCTCACGACTCGCCGACGGTTCCCTCTTTATCTGAATGGTCCTCTAGATTATCTTCTGTTTGGCCGGTTCTCCGGAAAACTTTAAACGATGCCCATGACTCGCACAAACTGTACGCTGATAAGAAACGAGCAGTCCCTCCCTCCTACAAAGTTGGTGATCAGGTTTATGTATCTACCAAAAATTTGGATAGCCCCCAAAAATGCAAGAAGCTGGGTCCCAAATTTGTTGGACCTTTCACGATCACCAAAATTATCAGCTCTGTGTCGGTCCGTTTGGATCTCCCCAAGACCTATCGGCGACTATACCCTGTATTCCATGTTCACTTACTGAAACCTGCTCGTACCTCCCATCTCCGCAAAAGATTGCCTGATACTCCTACACCTACCTTGGTGGATGGTCATCATCATTATGAGGTGCGAGACATTTTGGACTCCAGAATCCGCAGAAATAAAACTCAGTTCCTGGTCATGTGGAAAGATTTTCCCCCTTCTCACAACGAATGGGTGGATAAAGAGCATCTCAAAGCTCCTAAACTGGTACGCCAGTTTTATGCCAAGTATCCACACAAACCTTGACTCTTTTTCCTTCTCCTCTCCGTTGTTTTGTCTCTCCCTTCTTGTCTTTCAGGTGTAGCCTCTCGTATGCCTATTGCTGCCCTGGATTTCCCGCTGTTCCTGGAGGAGGTCCGGATGTCAGTCTCGCTAGTTCCTGCTTCGCTGCCATGGAAACGGGGAGGGTGGGGGGTTTGGGATGAGTGTGTTCTGCTGGTGGACAATGTTGATGTTTCGTGTTATCTCCTGCTTAACGGACCTGCATTCCAGGATGGTGAAGACCTGCCCACCTGATGTTGGAGATGGCTGCATATTGGACAATGCACAGGGGGGGTTTGGGGATTGGGATGGGCTTAAGCTTAATACTTACTGTTCGCGCCTAAACTATTCATTCTCAGCTTTACTTGGTCTGTACGCTATCGTAACTTAGTAAAAGGAGCCTTAACATTTCAAAATAATGTCTAAGTGTGGTCTTTCCTGAGTCAACGAAGAAACAGGCCTGACAATTTCTAGGAAGCTCTGTGTAATTAGATGAAAGGCCCTTTAAAAGGGGGGGGGTTGGCTGCCCCGGTCAAGTTGGGGCTGGTTTATGGGAGGGGAGGGGAGGTTTGCCCTCAGGGGAACAAAATTAGAACACTCCCCAGGTTGGTGTGTGTGTGTGTGTGAGAGAGAGAGAGAGACAGACAGACAGACAGAGAGACAGACAGAGAGGAGGGAGGGAGGGAGCAATCAATGGGGAGGAAGCTATGGGGTAGAGGCGAGAGAGAACCAAGTAGGGTGAAGAAAGGTGAACATTCAGAGAAGGGTGTCACTCAAAATCCCCTCCCTTGGATGAAAGGGGGGGCTGGGATGGACATGGAGCCTGTAGGTGGGAGGGTGAGGGAGGAACTGCACTCTCCTCCAGCCCTCCTGAGGCTCCTCGCATCCCCCATGGGGGCTTTTCCTTCTCCTGGCTGATCCAGCACCCCAGCCAGAAGCCACACCATGACAGCCACCGTGGTGGTGGGGGCAATGGGGTGGTAGTGGCAAGGACAGGACAGGGCTACCCTCCCTCCCTCCCCACCTGATGGTTGGCTGCCTGGTCGCTCCAGCCCTTCCCCCTGTGGCTGCTGCTCTTCTGGGGATGTGTGAGGGCCAGCCGGCTCTTCTGGGGTGGCTGAACTGGCCAGGTACTTCGGACCGCAGATGAGCCATGGGCTGGGGGGCTGGGGACACGCAAGAAGCCCCCTCAGGTGGGGACGGAGGGAAGCCCTGACCACAGCTCTGCTCTGCTAAGAAGCCACGGCCGGGATCTCCTCTCTGTGCCTTTGGGCACGCAGGGCTGCTGCCATGGTAGTTTTTGCACATGCATGCACGGCAGACACCAAAATACTAAGTGGCTCATGCGCATGTGCTCACTGGAAACAAAGATCATTTTCCTGGTGGCTCCTCTTCCACTTTCTGGCCCTCCAATGCGTGTGAAGACCAGCTGCCTGCCACACCTGAATCTGGAAGAGCAACTAGTGATGGCTCCATGTGCCAGGAGAGATGGTTCTGTGTGCCACTTCTGCCACGCGTGCCATAGGTTCCCTATCATGGCTTTAGGCTTTGCCCACTTGAAATGGGACCTCAGGCTTTGGCAAACAGAGAAAAGACACCAGAATTTCTCCCACCTTATTGAGCAACTTTAGCTGTGAAAGAGTCTTTTCTCTGATAGAAAATCTCTCTCTTTCAAAATACGCCAGATGCTCTTTCCTGGGATCCTCCTTGGGGAGAATCAAGGAGCCCCAAATGACCAGATCTGCTTTTATCTCTCCATTTTGGTCCAAGTAGAGTTTATAGTGGGAAATATTCCAATATTCATTCTTCTCCAGAAAGGGATGAAACTAGAATGGGAACATCCAGGAATTTGAAAAACAGAAAACTTTGTTTCTTATTCCACATTGAATCTTTCTTCTACAATTGTCTCATCTCCAAATATGGTTAAATAAGATACAAATACTGCCATTATCTTCATGAGTGAATGAAAAAGATTTTACATTTTTTTATCAAAATATAGAGAAAATATAATCCACACAGTTGGTCAATTATAGGGAACCTTCTAGAGCAGATGACAAATAAAATGAACAGAGAAAAAAAAAGATGATCTATAAACTCTTTGAAAACAACAGGCTGATTCCCAGAAAGCCTCAGTTGATCAAGAAGAAATCTTCTCCCTTGTAATCCTGATAGAAAACACCTCCAGATCAGAACTGGGTTCCTGCATGAACTGCTAGTAACTTGGCAGCCTGGGTTTCTGGAACCTGCAACGACCCATGCTGGCCACACCCCTGAACCGGTTCTCTCGGCCATATTGTTTTTGCCTTCTGCACATGCGCAGTAGAGGCAGCCAGAACCCACCCCTGGCTCGATCCCACTTAGGAGCCTCAGTTTACTCCTGAGCCCCATTGGCCTTTCTCCCTGCCTCTCCTGGCCAATGTTGCTCACAAATAAACTGCAGCTAGGATCTCCTGTGTGTTGCACGCCTGAAAATGGCATGGAGGTATGGGCGAAAGCTGGGAGGGGGGAGTAACACACAGGATGGGACCTGACCAGCCTTACTGTCACAGCAGCTGCCCGGGTGAGCCAGTCCCCACCTCCCCAGACCAGGCCAGGAGCTCATACCAGACCGAGGCCACAGCAGCCCCCCCCCACTCCCTTTGTCCACTCAGCCTGTGGGAGCCACAGCAGTGCCAGTCATGGCTGAGAGCTTCCTTTGCCAGCTGGCAGCCAAAAAGTTCTCCCTCTTAAAAACCTCCAGTGATGGAGCTTTAGGATCCAACCACACTTAGCCAACCAACCAACCGAGCCTTAGTTTGGAAACAGAAGAAAGAACCACTGAGTGGCTGTGCCCAGCAGGGGTGGGGGAGATGTTGGGGGTGAGTGGGTGGGAGGGAAGGGAGGAGGTCTCTGAGCAAGTGCTGGGCAAGCAAGC
This sequence comes from Rhabdophis nuchalis, assembly GCA_039707465.1. NCBI lineage: Eukaryota > Metazoa > Chordata > Lepidosauria > Squamata > Natricidae > Rhabdophis > Rhabdophis nuchalis. Next base: position 14,300,218 of record CM077655.1, read on the forward strand.
AGGTGGAGGACCTCGCTTTCCAGTCTCCAGTGAGTGGCTAAATCCAGCCGGGAGATCATAGGGGGCAGCTGAGCAAGCGCTGGGCAAGCAGGCAGGAGGGAGACCTCGGAGGCTCATTGTCAACCCAGCTTTGTGCCCAGTCAGCTCTGGTTGCCCACTATCGGTTGGCTTAACAGTGGGGCACGGGGAGTTGGGGGAGGCCGCTGGGAAGGAGCAGTTTGGCTCGGTTGTTCCCCAGGCAGCAAAGCAGATGGACTCCAAAAGGACGAAGGGGATCTTGGGTGGAGCCGGTGGAGGGAGGAACCCCTGGCTTATTCAATCTAACTGTGGTTGGTGGGCCTTGCCTTGGGGTGGGGGGTGGGCCCAAATTGCCCCCCACTGCAAGCCTCTCTCAGCCGTTGTGTGCAGGGAAAAACCTTGCACAGTAAAGACAACCTTCTTGTGAGTGTCAGTTAATTAACAATTTATCACACTCTTGGGAAGTTTTTCTTTACTGCATAAGGTTTTCCCCTGCACACAATGGCTGAGAGATACTCATAGTGGGGTGAAATGTGTGTGTGGGGCGGCAGGCTGGGCCACGAGATGCACATCTTACTGGAGACTGGCAACTCCGGATCTTGTGGCTCTGCAGAGGAGCTGAAACCCTCCGAGGTTTCTTTGGGGGAGGGAAGAGGGCCAGCATCCCCCCCTCCCTCTGCCTGCAGCCTTGGAGCAACTCTGGGCCTTTGCACAGTTAAGAAAACCTTCTTGGGAGTGTGAGAAGTTGTTCATGGCCTCCACTGTGCAAGGGCCGGGAGTTGCTGTAGGCTCCGAGGCTGCAGGTGCCCAGGGAGGGGGGAAGGCTGCCCATCTGCCTGACCTCTCCAGAAGGAACCTTGGTATTATTTGGGGGGGGGGGGTCACCAGAGGACCTTTATTTTGTTTCGAGGGCTCCTTCACAGGCAGCTTCTCTTTCTGGCCCCCAAGCAGAGAACAAGGCTGTTACTTGGCCCCCCTTCCCTCAGTCTCTGCATGGCCAACTTGAGTCACCCCAGAGAGGGCTGCGGAGGGGGCCATAAGCCAGGCTGATCAGGGTGGCATATTGCTCCGAGAAGCCCCAGTTAGCCAGCTCCCACAAGTGGTCAATCTGGGTGCAGAGAGTGCTGCAGGGCCAGGAAAGGTCCAGGGAGAAGCCATGAAGGCATCCCAGCACCCGAAGAGGCAGCAGCGCCCGGCCACCTGGGATTGGGGTGGGAATGGGGTTGGCACCTGTGCAGCTGCTGCAGTGGAGGTGGAGGTGGACATTGCGCACAAGGGCACAAGACCCCATCTACCCACACCCACTGAAGCGGTAGTAAAATATTTTAAACCCCCCCCCCCACACCAGATGTTCTAGTTCTACTCGATTGTAATGTGAGATGAAGACATTTTGGAAACCCTGAAAGAAGAAATGTCCCCCCAGCTCTTTTCTCAGCCTGAGAAGTCAGTGAGGATCCTTCCTGGTTTTCTCTCTCTCCCCTTATGCAGCTGCCGGATTCTGACTCCAAGGCCTTTGGGAGCTGCCCCCTCCCTCCCTCGCCCTCCCCTCTGCAGAAACTCCCCTGGCTGCAGAATTGGGATCCCTCCGATCTTCTCCTGTTGTCCCCTTATCTTCCCCTGCCCCCCTTCTCCCCCCTGCACAGTCTCAGCCGCCAGGAATTCCGTCCAACGGGTCATCCTGGGAGACAGGATGGGGGGGGTGTCGGACGGTCACCGGCCAACAGCCCAAGGAGCGGCTTGTGGTCCGTGACAACAGAAATTACCCATAGAGGTAATTGTGGAACTTCTTAATCTCGGACACTACAGCCAAAGCCTCCTTGTCGATTTGGCTGTAGTTTCTCTCAGTTTGAGACATTGTCCGGGAATAAAAAGCAATGGGGGCTTCTGACCCGTCTGGAAAGACATGGCTCAGGACAGCCCCCAGGCCGTATGGGGAGACATCGCATGCAAGCATCAGAGGAAGCCTGTCATGGTACTGGACTAGTACCGCATCTGATGTGAGCATGGCTTTGACAGCCGCAAACGCATGCGCCCCGCGGCTGCCCCAGTGCCAGGCCGCCGATCGGTCGAGCAACCGATGCAGTGGCTTGGCTAGCGATGCCTTGTGGGGGATGAAAGGCGCGTAAAAATTCAAAAGGCCGAGGAATGCCTGCAGCTCCGTCTTGGAGGCAGGAGTGGGGGCCTTTTGGATGGCCTCGACCTTAGAGGGGGTTGGGTGAATTCCTTGGGCATCAATCATGAAGCCCAGGAATTCCACCCTTCAATTTTAAACCCGCGCCCCTGAAAATTCTGAGGACCTTCCGTAACATCTTGGCGAGTTCTGATATGCTGGAAGCAGCAATCAGAACGTCGTCGAAGTACGGTACAATGCCAGGGAGCCCATGGAGCAATCGCTCCATGAGGCTCTGGAAGATCCCCGGGGCCACGGACACGCCGGATTGGAGGCGGCGCCAGCGAAAAGCCCCTCGGTGGATGACGATAGTCTGCGCCTCCGCAGCCTTGTCATCCACCGGGAGCTGTTGGTAGGCCTGCGCCATATCCAGCTTCGAGAAGACGCGTCCCTGCCCCAGAGAGTGGAGCAGGTCCTGCACTACCGGAACCGGGTACGGGTTCGCCTGAAGCCCGAGGTTGACCGTCGATTCATAGTCGGCGCAGATCTGGACGGACCCGTCGGGCTTGATGGGGACCACAATCGGGGTCTCCCATTTTGCCTGATCGACGGGTTCGAGCAAGCCCTGCGCCACTAATGATCTAATTCTGCTTCAACCTTGGGCTTCAGCGCGAACAGCAGCCTGCGGGCCTTCAAGCGGACAGGAGCAACCTGAGGGTGTAGGGTCAGGGAAACTGGGGTGCCCCTATACTTTCCTAGGCGCACAGCAGCGCACAAGCAGTAGGTCGGCTATGGCGGGTGGCGTCTTGCTCTTTTTTGTGCCGTTTGTTGGCGCGGTGGAGGTGGCCTGTTGGCTGAGGCGGCTGCTGGTGCGGTTGCTGGAGCGGCAGCACGGCACACGGCTGCCAGGTGGCCCTTCCTGCCACAACGACGGCAAACCGATGCCTTGAAGGGGCAGTCAGGTCTTTGGTGATCGCCTCCACAGCCCAGGCAGGCTCCGAAGTTTGGCTGGGGTGTGAATGAGCGGCGGGGCAGGTGTCCAGTCACCCTCATGCATGCCCCTTGCTCCTCTTCTTCCATTTCGTCTAGCGGGGCTATTTCATCCACTAGGCAGGCCCGCGGTGTGGGGAAGAGGGGAGGATGAGCGCGGCCCATGTCAGATGTTGATATTTCTGACAATTCCGCCGCGTGGGCTTCTTCCACCGCTTGCTCCAGAGTCAAAACAGTTTTAGAGAGCAAGCGGCGTTTGAGGCGGATGTCCTTGACGCCACATACGAACTGTTCCAACAGCGATTCCTCCAGGAAGGCAGCGGGGAACTCACAAGGAATCGCTGTAGCTCTTAACTTCTGGAGGAACTCGGCTACAGATTGCTTTGGCTGTTGCACGTATTGTCTGAACGCATAGCGGTGCACTATGCGTGATGGCACAGGTGCATAGTGTGCTCTCAGGCGGCCCAGGAGATCGTCCCATGGAACTTCGTGCACCTCTGCTGGGGCTGTGATGGTTCGCGCGGTGGCGAATAAATCTGGACCGCCGCAATCGAGGAAGAGGCTCAGCTTCCTTGCTGGTGCGAGCTCGCCGGAGTCGTTGGCTATCAGGAAGCACTCGAAGCGTGCTAAGAAGGAGGCCCATTGTTCCTTCATGGGGTCGAACGGTGTGAACTGTGGCATCGTAGTCATGGTTAGGCTGTGGTGGGCGCTAGGCACGCGGACAGTAGATGCTTTGTTCCCCGTTGCGGTCTTACAGACTAAGCCTGAATCACATCCTCGTCGCCAGTGTTAAGTTGAAGAAGGATTCCGACTCAGGCATAGTCAAACAAGCAACATTTATTAACAACTATCTCCAAGTACTCAAGAATCATTACAGGCAAAGATCTCCAGCCTGACAGCCGTTTATATACAGCTCTTAGGCGGGAAACCTTTAGCAAGGCAACTGCAACATTGTTTCAGTTAACTAGACAGAATCCGGCCAGCTGCGTCTTAGCCAATCAGACGCGGCTGTTTGCTCCATTCAGGAATGCGGTAATTTAAAGTTCACCAGACTTACTGGCATGATCGTAAGTCTGAGGATTTAACAATATAGTCTTCCCTTCCTCAGAAGATGGAACCTGGAGGTGGATTTTGCAGATCTGCTTCCCTTCCTCAACACGAGGATCCCCAGCTTCCTCCTCCCAAGAGGGGCTCCCCACTCAGCCAGGCAGAGTCCTGTCTGGCATCCCTGCAAGAGCCCCCTTGCCTGGTCTCTGCATGGGACAGGGTGGCAGGGGAACATGGGATATGGGCTTCTGCATTCCCAGGTCTCTGAAGGTGGAAATTGGATTTTGCAGATCAGCTTTTTCATCTGCAACAGGAGGGCCCTGAGCTCCCTTTCCTTCCCTCTCCTCACTCCCTCCCTCCCTCCCTCCCTTCCTTTTTTCCTCACATAGGGTGAGAAGCAGCCTTGATTTCTCCATCTATTTTCATTCATTTTTTTCTACCCTCTCTGTGTGTTTCTTAGCTCTGCAAAGTTCTGGTAACTACTTTTTCACTAAAGTTGTTCTTAGAAACTGACTGCACTAATTCATCAACCGTTTTGTGATGATGCCCTTGAGCATTAGCTTTCAAAATAAAGTCAATTTTGGCTCCACATCAACAGGCAGCTACTTCAGATTTGTGACCTACTCCAGCATTAACTGGCCTCTGGGATTTTTCTCTCTAATCACTATGCCAATAAATGTCACATTTCTTTTTGTCTTCAGCCACAATGGCCGTGAATTCCCTCTGGGGCCAGTTTCAAGCATGGAGGCCCCCAAACCTCTCAAATTTAGATGATGGATTTAATTCCATCTCTGCCCCTGTTATTATGAGCCACATGGGGATTATTTCCCTTTCATTTCCCTCCAGAGAATTTCCCAACAACCTTTGAGTCCAAGAACTGGTTGAATTCTCCAGGAATCCCTCCTGAGAGGGAAAATTATGATCAAAGGTTCAGCTCTGCTCTTTGGCCGAATCCTCCAGGGGAGACTTTGGGCAGAGAAATAGGGAGTTTTGGGACAGGCAGGGTCTGTGCTCTTGAATGTCCATCTCTCTCCTTTCCAGGTGAAGCTGAGTGTTTCTCTGTGTTTCAATCAGGAAAGACACTGGATGACTTTCCACCTTGTTAGAATCCTTTGAATTCTTCTCATTCTTCTTTAGAAACAGGAAAGGGATTCATTGATTCACCCCATGAATTGATGGACCTCCTGCTTCTGCTTCTGATGCTGCTGGTGTCCCATCCAGTCTCTGGGAAGCTGAGGATGAAATGCCCGCAGAATTTGGAGCACCAGAATGGAAAACAACCACAGAGCTTTTACAGCCCAGAAGACCATCTCATTGCTATAGTCACCACTGGAGAGGAAACATTGCACACAAAGTTGCTTTTCAATGTGGCTCCTTCTCTTCAGTTTGTTTTCCGTGATCTGTAAGTCATTCAGGGTGATGGAGTTGCCCTCCTTCCATTCTAACACTCTCCTTCTTTCCTGTTTTTTATTTTTCATTTATTCCTATATTGGGGGATATGTTTAATTTCCTCAATGATTTTGATTTCCATGGCTTCTCTCTTTTGTCTGATTTTGTGAAAGAAACTCAAACCCAAAAATAGGCCTGAAAAAAAAAGCTGAAAGGGCTGCAGATTATTTTCTTCTCTCAGTTCCATCCTTAATTCATTACTTGTGGTGGAATCAGTTGTAGTTTCTGTCCCTCAGCCCATTTCCATATTTGTATAACTGATCATTGGTTTTGAATCAATGTTGGGTTAAGGCTCAGGAGGCTTATGGAGGGTTATATATATTTTTAAAAAGTATTTGTTGTTGCTGTTGATTAAAATAACCCCTTTTTTACAATAGGGATGTTCATGATTTTAAATATGGCTTAACATTGATTTTCAACATCCAAACGGTAAACAAGAATTCCCGGCTCCTGCACAATTTCACACTGGGCTACAACATCCATAACAACTATTGGAGCACTTTCCGCACTTCAGATGCCTTGCTGGACATTCTCTCCACTGGAGAAGCCAATGTCCCCAACTACGGCTGTGGAAGGAAGGAGAACCTTCTGGCTCTTCTTGATGGAGCTAAAAGGGACATCTCCATCCAGGCATCCACATTAGGAGGCACCTACAAAGTCCCACAGGTTTGTGTGTGTTTTTGTCCCTCTGGTAAAGTGAGGGGTGGGTGGTGGTGGGTGAGCAATAGATGCAATCATGTCTTCTCCATAGAATTCAAGAGCTGCGTTTCTCCATTTTAGCAAAATGTCAATATTTTACCCCGTTACGTTCATGTTGAGATTAATCATAAAAGGCCTGAAATGCAAGCAATACAATCCATGGAGAAGACATTCTACCAACTATTTAACTGATCAAAAAATATCCCTGGTTGTTGGGACCTCAATTGGCATCTTCATTTTCACACAAAAGTAATGCCTGCCCTATCCAGTCGGATTAAAGTTCGTAAAAGTAGCATTTTATCTATCTAAAAAGTGGAATAAAAAGGGTTCTAGCAATTATGGGCAAAATAGACTAGCAGATATTGTGGCTGATTTTATAATAAATATTGCATGTTAATAATATAATATTAGTAACAAATTTGACATACAATATTTCATCTTTAACTGCAAAGTAAACAAAGGTTTGCTCGCTTCCTAGATGTTAGTTCAGCATTTGTCATAATTAACAGAGAAATATTAAATGGGAAATTGATTGTCTTCAAAATGGAGCTCAGCCTGTTGGCCCTGATCCAAGCTCTTTCTCCAGGTCCTTGTTTGAGACGGAGGTTTGGGCTCAATGGAGCCACGAGAAGATGGATTGATACTTCCCAAGGAGGAAGGGAAGGAGGCATATTTGAACCCTTCTTATTCAGTCTAGATATTGACAACTTACTTCAACTAATGAAGGATCCAAAAACAGATTATAAATAAATATTATTTCATTCTTTGACAAAAATGGCTAAATTAGTGGACCAGCGAAATGCAGTGCACATAGTATAATGTACTTGGACTTTAGAAAGGCTTTGACAAAGTAAACCACCATCTACTTCTTGGTAAGCTAAAAATATTAGGGAGAGACAGCATCACCTCCAGATGGACTCAGCCTGTGGTCCTCAATGGAACTACGTCTACATAGAGGGAAACAAGCAATGGGGGACCCCAAGGCTCCATTTTAGTCTTCAACATTTTCATCAATTATTTGGATGAGGGACAGATGGGGATCTCATCAAATTTACAGATGATACTAAACTGTCAGGAATAGACAACACCCCAGAAGAAAGGCTGAAGGTCCAGGTGGATCTGGATAGAGATGAACCCTGGGCCTATCTAACAAAATGAAATCCGATATAGAGAAAAGTGAAGTCTTACACTGAGGCTAAAATAACCAAACGTGCAGGTACAGATCAGGTGAAGCCTGGCTCAATAGCAGGAACTGTGAGAGGGATCTGGGAATCCTAGAGCACAATCTCTCAAATGTAAGCCAGGAATGTGTGAGAGCAGCCAAAAAAAGCCATTGCAATCCTAGGCTGCATCAACTGAAGGAGAGAATCCAAATCACGTGAAGTATTGGTACCACTTTATAAAGCCTTGGAAAAACCTCCCTTGGAAGAGGGCATGGAGGGAGAACCTTTTCAGCCCTCTTGTCAGGGATGCGATCTGGAAGAGGAGTTGCCCAGTGTGCATGTTGGCAGGTCTGTCTCTGGCACCTATGCCAGTGGTGGGCTTCAAACAATTTTAGAACCTTTTGTGTAGGTGTGGCATGTTTTGTGGGAGTGGCTCAGTGGCCATGTGACCTGTGGGTGTGGCTTGGTGGTCATGTGATTGGCTGGCCATGGTCAACTTGTAAAATGTGGTCAAACTCACTAAGCAACACTCTTGCTTAGTAACTAAAATTTTGGGCTAAATTGAAGTCATGAATTCTCTTTCCTTCCTCTTTCTTTCTTTCCCTTTCTTTCTTTCCCACCTTTCTTCCCTCCTTCCTTCCTTCTCTCTCTCTCCCTTTCCTCTTTCTTTCTCTTTCTCTTTCTTTCTCTTTTCTTCTTTCTTACTCTTACTCTTTCTTTCTTTCCAAAGGGACACAATAGGTGGACCTAACTAGATGTTGTGGCACCTTACAAAGCAGACCCACCAACTGAGCAACAGACACTTCACTTCTGTGAAAGAAAATGTTCCTTGTATTTACATACTATTCCACCTTTTATAGGCTTCATAAACATCTTTATTTCCACCAGAGAAAAGAGAGATCAGCTGGCAGAAGAGGGCTGCATGGTTAATCTGAGGGGAGAGCCAGCTTGACCTTCCCTTTCCATCCAAAGCTGCGAAATTGTGGTTATTCTGAACTGGGGAGGGAAAAGGATGAAGGGAGGGGCCCATAGTTTTGTCTCCTGTATCCACGCAATATGAAGGCTTTGTTGTGGGTGCCTTGTTTGTCTGGATAAAAAGAACAGCTGGAGAGGAACAGGCATTTTATCAACTCAGGGGCCCTATCAGGTTTCATACTGTTTGGACTGAGATTGCTAGGCAGGTAAATAGAGATAGATAGATAGATAGATAGATAGATAGATAGATAGATAGATAGATAGATAGATAGATAGATAGATAGATAGATAGATAGGTAAGTAGGTAGGTAGGTAGGTAGGTAGGTAGGTAGGTAGGTAGAGAGAGAGAGAGAGAGAGAGAGAGAGAGAGAGAGAGAGAGAGAGAGAGAGAGAGAGAGAGAGAGAGAGAGAGGAGGGAGGGAGGAAGCTCCATCTTCTGAATCCATTTTCCAGAATGGGAAATATTCTTTGAAATTTTGTAATGAATCCAGATTGACCCAAAAATACCTTTGATATTTACAGGGATGAAACCATTCACAATCTTTAATATGTCAACATTATAGAAAAATTAGTTGTTATAGTTCATTATCTTATATCCAGAAAGGATCCCGAGATCAATTATATTTCCCCAAAGAGTCTATCCTTCCTTCTCTCCCTCTCCCTCCCTCCCTCCCTCTCTCCCTCCCTCCCTCTCCCTCCCCACTCCCCCCCCTCTCTCACACACAGAAGGAGTGAGAGAGAGAGAGAGAGAGAGAGATGATAGTCTTGCTTTAGTTCTCTGACATCCAAGAACTGAGCCGCACTGGGGAGTTCTCTTGCATGGATGCGCCGGACAGCAGCAGCTGGACCAGCAGTGGCAGAGCAACCCCTGCTTTCAGGGGTCCGTCCTCCCAGCCGAATCAACCACAATGGGGATTTCTGTGCAGAGGCTCACGGGGGTGGTAGGTTCAATGGCAGGAAGAGACAGTGCCCATTCCTTCAAGCGGGACCCGAATTGGCCACAGGGCAGGGGGGGGCCTCTGACGACCTCCCACACCGGCAGCTGCCCCGTCACATTGCAGGTGCCCCGGGCAGCCTTGACCACCGCCTTCCTGCCACCTCCAGCCTCCGGCTCTGCTGGGCAACCGCTCCTTGGCATCCCATTGCAGTTGGCTGTGAGGGACCTTCTGCCCCAGAGAGTTCGGCAGCGACAGGGAAATGGAGGCTTCTTTGCCAGCCTCCAAGCTGGCAAAAGAGGCATTTTCACAGCGGCGGCTGAAGCCCAATCCCTGCAGTCAGTTCTGTCTCTCCCTTCCCCAAGCAGGTCCCATGGCTGCTGGAGCCTCTTTGCTGAAAGCTCTCAGTGATGACAAGAGCCGGCTGTGACTCCAGCAGCAACGAGACCTACTTGGGGAAGGGAGAGACAGAACTGACCACAGGGATTGTGCTTCAGCCTCCGCTGTGAAAATGCCTCTTTTGCCAGCCGCAGGAGGGAAGGAAAGAACGAGTCTTGGAAAAGAGTCTTGGAAAGAGCCTCCCCTTCCCCTCCCCTCCAGGGAGCCCAGGCTGAAAGAGAGGAGGGAGAGGGGTGGTTTGAGGGTGAGTGGGCAGTTTGGCTCCGGCGCCTCCTTCGCTCATTCGGGCAGGCGGAGAAAGGAAGGAGGCGTGGGATAAAGCATCCTGGCCACCTTCGCCCTCGGCCATCGCCTGCCTCCTTCCTTTCTCCACCCATCCGAGCAAAGAAAGGGGGCCACTAAACTGCCTGCTCACCTGCATTCCAAGGTTGCGCAGGGCTGGAGACGGCAGGGAGGCTGGACTTCTAAGTCACCCTGGGTGCCTGCCTGGGCAGCTGCTCCTTTGTGCCCCATTGCTGGCAGCAGTTGGCTTTCTCCTGCTAATCCTTCTTCTCCGGGGATCCAGACGGGCCCTGGGTCAGTCAGCAGCCCCCACACCACCTCCATGGGAGGCTCTGGGGGTGCAGCAAGGAAGGATTGCTAGGAGAATGCCAACTGCAGCTGGGAGGTGGGTGGGGTGCGGGTGGGGAGAGATTGTGGGGGTCTAGAGTGAAGGTGACAGGAAGGCAGGGGCTGAAGCTATGCCCCCCTATACCGGTGAAAAAAGAATCTCCCACCATCCTGGAACTGCGCCCGTGAGGTAAGGGAAGCAGGTCCTGGGAGAGACCTCCCCTCCCCCTCCAGAGAGCCCAGGCCAAAAGAGAGGAGGGGGAAGGCTGGTTGGAATGAGGGCGAGCAGGCGGTTTAGTGGCCCCCTTTCTTTGCTTGGGTGGGTGGAGAAAGGAAGGAGGCACGTGATGGCCGAGGGCGAAGGTGGCCGGGATGCTCCCAGGTCTCTCCCAGGGCGCAGTTCCAGGATGGTGAGAGATTCTTTTTTTCACCAGTATGGGGACTTTGCTTCAGCCCCTGCCTTCCTGCCACCTCCAGTCCAGACCCCCACAATCTCTCCCCACCCGCACCCCACCCACCTTCCAGCTGCAATTGGCATTCTCCCAGCAATCCTTCCTGGCTGCACCCCCAGACCGTCACATGGAGGGGGTGTGGGGCTGCTGACTGACCCAGGGCCCTTCTGGACACCCGGAGGGGAAGGATAGGCAGGAGAAAGCCAACTGCTGCCAGCAATGGGGCACAAAGGAGCAGCCACACAGGTAGGCACCCAGGGTGACCTCGATGTCCAGCCTCCCTGCCGTCTCCAGCCCTGTGTAACCTCCCCACCAACCCACCGACCTCTGCTGGATGGCCTCTCCTTCGCATCCTGTTGCTGCACCCCCAGAGTAGTCACATGGCAGTGGTACATGGGCTGCTGACCATCCCAGGGCCTGCCCAGTTGCTTCCGGAGGGGGCAGGCAGACGGGCAGCACCCCCCCCCCACCTTCCCGGCTGAAAGTGGTGGTGGGGGGACTGGGAAAGCATGGGGTGGATGGATGGTGTGAGGGAGTGGCAACCAGGCAGGTGGGGGGAGCGAGTGGGGGGCAGGCCAGGGAAGGGTACGGGGCTTCCGGAAGAATGGGTATGGTAAGGCACGCTAAATTTCACCATCCAGTAAGCCCGTACCGGTGCGTACCAGCTAAAACCCACCCCTGGCACACACACAGGACGATCAGCTGGCTGGCACTCATGTATTGGCAGAAACCGGAATGTTGCAGGAAATAACGAGGCTTGGACTTCTCAGAATCAGGAAAAGTTTATTTATGGCTGCCAGGTTCAGAAAGCTAGACAAAGGCCAGCATGTAACTTCTGAACAGTCTTCTGATAGCAAACACTCATTCTTATACTTTGACAAAGACAGCATCACAGGAAATACTTAACTCCTCTCTGGTTGGTTCAGCTCCTTATTGCTAGGCAGAGAGGCATGCAGGAAACCCCAGTTCCATTCTGACTTATGTGGTTAAGCCCTCTGTCTGACTTGCAAGGGGCTTGGACTTCCAACTGACTCCACCTACTTACAAGCAGTGTTTGTGGTTTGACACTTGAATTTCCTGAGTTTGAGCTTCCTGTCTCAAAGATGTTTTTTGTTCCTTACAAAGCGTAAAAATAAAGATGACTAAAGATCATTCAGTCTGACCCCAACTCATTTCACTCTTATGTCTAAAACTCGCTTTATGCCCTGCCTCAGGAAGACCAGCTCTTCCAGTTTCTGACACTGCCATGCATGCAAAGGCCAGCTGATCATCCCACACACGTGTGCACCAGAAGAGTACAGGGGAAGCCGCGTGTGCCAGGAGACATGGCTCTGTGTGCCACTTTGCCTGAGCTAAGAAGCTGAGGCAGAGGGCTCCATTTTCCCCTCCTGAGGCCTCCGTACATCTCGTTTTTGGCCTCCCCTTCAGCCAGAAGAACTCTGCCAGCCAAAAACTTTGGTCTTACTTTGCAGTTCCAGTCCGTGGGGCTTTCAAAGGTAAGGCCTGCACTCAGTGGGTGGGTGGGAGCTGGGGTGGTGGTGGTGGTGGTGGAATGATATGGGAGGGGCAGCCTTGTGGTCCCACGTGGGACGGGGTCTCCTTCAGACTGGAAATATTGCAATGGAAACTCTTTCCCCCCACTTGCTTTGTCCTGTTTCCCCCACTGGAAAGAGCTGTTTGCAACCCACAAGGAGGGGATCCTTTCCTAAGAGCTCCCGATTGAAGGATATCAATGTGCCCCTGAGGAATCTGAGGGTGGGGAAGGCCATGGGGGTCCTAGTGATAGAAGAGACCCTCAAGGTCTCCCCAACCCACTCAGATCCCTCCTGCTTCTCCCTCCCTTCTGTTAGATCAGACAAAGGATTCCAACTCAGGCACGGTCAAAACAACAGGAACGTTTATTCACACTATTTACAATGCACAAGATTCAACTGGCAAGGTTTCTTTTCTGGCAACCTCTTATATAGAGTTACCAGGCGGGAAAACTACTAGCAAGCAATTGCAACATTGTAACTTTTTTCCAGACAGATTCCGGTCAGCTCGTCTCAGTCAATCAGCGCAGCTGCCGGATCTGTTCCGGAATGCGGTGACTCACAGGTTACCAGACTTGCTGTCTGGGTCGTAGACCTGAGGACTCAACACTCCTTCCCCCATAGTCAGTGCGCATGTGTCCAGGCTCTCTGTCCATCACAGTACATGTGCACGCGTATTCGTTCAGATAGGCGGGGCGGTGTCGGGTCCGCCCCGAACGACTTAGTTCCTGCGGATTGTTCGGCACGGACAGCAGGTCCTGTGGAAGCTCCTCCCTGCGGGGAGTGGAGCTTTCGCCTACGTCACCGCGGCCTGCCCCCGGAGGTGGAGTCGCCGCAGCTGGAATTGGCGATAATAGTAAGTCCGGGCGAGGGGGCGTGGCGACCGGGCTTGAGGTAGTTGACGGTTGCTGGCAGGCAGCGTTCTGGTAGGGTGGGCCTCCGATGGGCGAGGCCCACGGTTCAGTGTCAGGTTGAGTGGAATGGTCCTGACGGCCTCCCCAGGCGTTGCCTGACGAGGAGAGGCCTGGACAGGCAAGGGTCTCAGGATTTCCAAACTGCGGCTCGGCTTGAACAGGGAACAACGGCCCAACGGGGGCCAACAGGCAGGAACGGCCTGGTGTGGTGAAGGCTGTCTCAGGCAGGCGGCGCCTCAGTTGATCCAGGTGGCGCTGCCACTCAGATCCGTCGTGAAGGCCGACCCTGTAAGAACAGGGGCCGGTTAAGTCCAAGATGGTGGCGGCAATCCATCGCGGCTCCCCTGAGTAGTTCCTTGCCCAAACTAGGTCCCCAATTTTAAATAAGCGAGGGGCGGAAGTCTGCAGGTTGCTCCTCTGCAACCCATCGTAATCGGAGTGCAGTCTGTCCAGGGTGGTCCGCAAGCGTCGGCCCATCAAGAGCTCCGCGGGGTTTTTCCCTGTGGCCGGGCAAGGTGTGACATGCTGTCCCAAGAGGTACGCAGCCACCCTTGCCTGCCAGTCCCCTTTATCCAAACTGCTCGTTCCGCGCGTCCATTAGACGCCGTGTGATAAGGGGCAACCGGCGCGTGGCGGATCCCTTGGGTGGCCAGAAAATCCAAGAAGGTGGAGGACTGAAATTGGGGCCCATTATCGGACACAATGACATCCGGCAACCCGTGGGTTGCGAACAGGCGGCGCAAGGCGCGCACCGTGCTCTCTGCCGTGGTGGAAGCCATGATAATCAGCTCCACCCAGCGGGAGAACGCATCCACCACCACAAGGAAATTCTGGCCATGGACGGGACCCACGTAATCCAAGTGGAGCCTGGACCACGGGCTCCTGGGGACGTCCCACTCCCTCGGTGGGGAGACCGGCGGGGCCGGCCAGGACGATTGGCAGGAGGAGCAAGCGGCCACCCATTCCGCCACTTCAGCATCCATGCCAGGCCACCAGACATAGCTCCGGGCTAAAGCCTTCATACGGACGATGCCTGGGTGGTTGGCATGTGTCTGAGAGGGGAAGGGACGATGACCCGATCTCCCCAACACAAGCACCCGCAATGGAGCGAGAGCTCCAGCTGGCATGACTTGTAAGGCCGAAAGTCTTCGGCCATGCTGCCCGAAGGCCAGCCCCTCAGCACCCATCGGCAGACCTGGGCGAGGACGGGGTCTGCGCGGGTGTGAGCGGCGACGGCGGATGAGGACAGGGGCAAGTCCGACTCCGCGACCATCAGGACAGAGAGGGCAGGCACAGGGGTCGGATCCGGCCCCGGGAGAGGGCAGCGGCTCAGGGCATCAGCATGCCCTATCTGCTTGCCAGGACGGTATAGCAGCGTATAGTCATACGCTGCCAGGAATTCCGTCCAGCGGGTCATCCTGGGCGACAGGATGGGGGGGGTCGGACGGTCACCGGCCAACAGCCCAAGGAGTGGCTTGTGGTCTGTGACAACAGAAAAAGTCCGCCCATAGAGGTAATTGTGGAACTTCTTAATCCCAGACACTACAGCCATAGCCTCCTTGTCGATTTGGCTGTAGTTTCTCTCTGTTTGAGACATTGTCCGGGAGTAAAAAGCAATGGGGGCTTCCGAGCCGTCTGGAAAGACGTGGCTAAGGACAGCCCCCAGGCCAAAAGGGGAAGCATCGCATGCAAGCGTCAGAGGAAGCCTGTCATGGTACTGGACTAGTACCGCATCTGATGTGAGCATGGCTTTGACAGCCGCGAGCGCATGCGCTTCGTGGCTGCCCCAGTGCCAGGCCGCGGATCGGTTGAGCAACCGATGCAGCAGCTCGGCTAGTGATGCCTTGTGGGGAATAAATGGCGCGTAGAAATTTAAAAGGCCGAGGAATGTCTGCAGCTCCGTTTTGGAGGCAGGAGTGGGGGCTTTTTGGATGGCCTCGACCTTGGAAGGGGTTGGGTGAATTCCTTGAGCATCAATCATGAAGCCCAGGAATTCCACCCTCGGTGCAGCAAACGTACATTTGCTGCGCTTTAACTTTAAACCCGCGCCCCTGAAAACTCTGAGGACCTTCCGCAACGTCTTGGCGAGCACTGATATGCTGGCAGCAGCAATCAGGACATCATCAAACGCCAGGAAGCCCATGGAGCAGTGGCTCCATGAGGCTCTGGAAGATCCCCGGGGCCACGGACACGCCGAATTGGAGGTGGTGACAGCGGAAAGCCCCACGGTGGGTGACGATGGTCTGCGCCTCCGCAGCCTCGTCATCCACCGGGAGCTGTTGGTAGGCCTGCGCCATATCCAGTTTCGCGAACACTCGACCCCGTCCCAAAGAGTGGAGCAGGTCTTGCACTCCCGGAACCGGGTATGGGTTCGCCTGAAGCCCGAGATTGATCGTCGACTTATAGTCGGCGCAGATCCTCACGGACCCGTCGGGCTTAATGGGAACCACAATTGGGGTCTCCCATTTTGCCTGATCGACGGGTTCGAGCACGCCCTGTGCCACTAATCGATCTAATTCTGCTTCAACCTTGGGCTTCAGCGCGAACGGCAGCCTGCGGGCCTTCAAGCGGACAGGAGCAACCTGGGGATCCAGGTTTAGGGAAACGGGGGTGCCCTTGTATGTTCCTAGGCTGCCATCGAAGACGTCATTGAACTCTCTGATCACTACGTCTACCGGAGAACTGGCTGGCACGCTGTGTACTCCTTGGACTGACAGTCCCAAGGCTGGAAACCAGTCCAATCCGATCAAGGCAGCTAGGGATTTGGCCACTACCAAGATGGGAAGGGATCCATGGAAGGAGCCGTAGTCTACCCTCACTCTATGCAGTCCTAGAATGGGGATTTGCGAGCCCTGGTAGTCCTTTAGAATTGTCGCCGTGGGGCTGAGATCTCGCTTCCTGAGCTGGGGCCGCAGCTTAAGTAATTGTGCCCAGGAAATAAGCGATCTAGAGGATCCGGAGTCTATTTCCATTTTTACACCCACCCCCTGTAAGCAAACCATTGTTGACAGTCTCATACTCTCTGCCTGGTCGTAGTTTAGAGCTGGGGGCATCTCCGACAGCGCGAAGCAGTCAGTCGGCTGTGGCTGGTAGCGTCTCGAACGCTTCTGCGACGCTTGTTGTCCTGGTGGAGCGGCTCTGGAGGCAGCAGCTGAAGTTGTCGTTGGTGCGGCAGCACGACACACGGCTGCTAGGTGTCCTTTCCTGCCACATCTGCGGCACACCGATGCCTTGAAGGGGCACTCGGGTCTCTGGTGGGCACCTCCGCAGCCTATGCAGCTCCCGGACTTCTGCTGGGGCGTGAATGCGCGATTACGCACACGCCCGGTCACTCTCAAGCATTCCTCTTGGTCTTCCTCCTCCATCTCGTCTAGCGGGGCTATCTCGTCCACTAGACACGCTCGCGGAGTGGGGAAGAGAGGAGGGCGCGAGCGGCCCATGTCAGATGTGGAAATCTCTGACAATTCCGCCGCACGGGCTTCTTCCACCGCTTGCTCGAGAGTCAGGACAGTTTTTGAGAGCAAGCGGCGCTTTAGGCAGATGTCTTTTATGCCGCATACAAACTGCTCCAGTAGGGATTCCTCCAGGAAGCCTGCGGGGAACTCGCAGGGAATTGCGGTGGCTCTCAATTTCTGAAGGAATTCGGCTACTGATTGTTGCGGTTGTTGCACACATTGCCTGAATGCATAGCGATGTGCTATGCGGGAAGGTACAGGCGCATAGTGTGCTCTCAGGCGGCCCAGGGCACTTCATGTACCGCTGCGGGTGCTGCTATGGTTCAGGCGGTAGCGAACAATTCTGGGCCGCCGCACTGGAGGAAAAGGCTCAGCTTCCTTGCAGGCGCGAGTTCGCCGTAGTCACTCGCTATCAGGAAGCACTCGAAACGGGCTAAGAAGGAAGCCCATTGTTCCTTCATCGGGTCGAACGGCGCAAACGGAGGCATTGTCGCCATGGCCATGATGAGGCTGTGCGTTGTTCTGCGCTCGGTGGTTTAGGCTTCGTTCCCCGTTGTGTCTAAAGACACGGCCTGAATCCCATCCTCATCGCCAGTGTTAGATCAGACAAAGGATTCCAATTCAGGCATGGTCAAAACAACAGGAACGTTTATTCACACTATTTATAATGCACAAGATTCAACTGGCAAGGTTTCTTTTCTGGCAACCTCTTATATAGAGTTACCAGGCGGGAAAACTACTAGCAAGCAATTGCAACATTGTAACTCTTTTCCAGACAGATTCCGGTCAGCTCGTCTCAGTCAATCAGCCCAGCTGCCGAATCTGTTCCGGAATGCGGTGACTCACAGGTTACCAGACTTGCTGTCTGGGTCGTAGACCTGAGAACTCAACACCTTCCTGCAACAAGGACTCCCTGACTTTGCAAACCTCTCTCTCCTCTCTTGTTTCTCGGCTTCTTGTCTCATGGAGCAGCTTCCAAGTAAATGGGACAAGAGAGAGACAGGGAGGGTAAGAGAGCAATCCAATTGTGTGTGTGTCTGTGTCTTTGTGTGTGTGAGGCCACCGAAACTGGTGCCAATGGTGTGGGCGACACCTGAGCAGAGAGGCAGGGTGTGTGGGTACATTCCTCCCCATTCAAGCAGAGCCTCTCATTCACCCCCCAGCACAGTCGGAGCATGGGGCTGCTGCCCCCTAAGCACCATGATTTCTCCCTCCCCAGCCCGCCCCACCTGACCTGCTCCCTGCCGGCTCCTGCAAAGCCTCTTCATTCTCCTCCTCTTCCTCTTCATCATTGTCATTGTCCTTCCTGCCCAAGTGGCAGTGGATTCCACAGGACAGGCTCTCATTTCTGCCCTGAAGCAGTGAACTCTGGTGGGTTGGAAGTGAGTGTGAATGACCTGGTCCAAAACAAGAAAACCTGGACTTTTTGTACCCATTTTGGCCCTGGAAAGCCTACTGCACCAACCTGGAAGCAGAAATAAAAAATGAAGCCCTTGCAACTCTTTGAAGGCCAAAGGAAGCCTCCAACTGAGGAAGCACTGGGGAGGAGGGGGGTGGAGGCCATTCACACTCACTTCCAGCCCTCCAGAGTTTCCTGCACAGTGCAAGCCCCCTCCCCCCACACTGCATACTCAGGCGTCCCCCTCCCTGGCCCTCAAAATAGGCCCGAAAACCAGCCGGCCGGCAGGAGGGGCACCTGCATGTGGATGCGAGTGGAGCTGGGCTGGGGTGGCTGGTGTGCTGGGAGAGAGGGCTCTGCATTCCTCAGTTTCCCCTTCATGGCTCTAATCCTTTCAATTCCTTTTTCAGATCAATGTTCATACAGTTTCAGAGGCTCTAAATGATAAAAGTCGATTCCCCTTTTTCCACCATATGAACCCCAAAGAAGGATTCCCGTACCCAGCAATTGTCCAGCTGCTCCTCCATTTCAGATGGACCCTGATTGGCCTCTTTGCTTCAGACACAGAGAAGGGAGAGGATTTCATGAGGATTTTCCCTCTTTTGCTTGTCAGGAGTGGAATTTGTGTGGTTATATCACAAATGTTCTCAAAGACTGGACATGCAGAAGCCCTCAGGGATTCCCTCTCTAAGTGGAGACAAGTCAACGTCTTTGTTCACTTCACAGAACATGATTCCATTTGGGACAGAATTCTTCCTTTCCATTTAAATCTTATGCGTCTCCCAGGACCCATTAAAGGGAAAGTCTGGATCCTCACAACTTTTGTAGGATATAAAATAAACAAGCGCAGACTTCTCACATACATCCATAGTATTTGGCAGTTTGGTTATATGTTTAAGCAAAGCCCAAAAGATTCTGCCTTTAAACCCTTTTTCTTTGTGGAAGAAAAGTTTCAAGGTCATTTTTTCCACTGTTCTCTTTCAAAGAACGTCTTTTCTGTGAAAGGCCGCAGAAGATGCACCCAGAAAGCCCCACTGGAGACCCAATGGAAATGGGGGAGATTAAGGGGCCAAACTGAGTACCTACCTTACAGTCTCATAAAGACTTTGGCCCATGCGATGAATGCCGCCTATTCCTCCAGATCAAGGAAAAGAAGGAAAGAGGGAGAAAAGATCTTGGGGTCTCCAAGGCTGCAGCCGTGGCAGGTATGGGGGTCCCGATATGGATCCATTAATCTTAGATCCTTTGGAGAAGGAATCCAGAGGAGAAGGAGGGGAACCATCTCAACAGATCTGGCCAATTTAATTACTCAGGGAATTAATGGTTTCAAAGAGTAGATTCCATGGAATTTTTATATTATACATTGCTGATTTGAAAATGCTGTATTGTTTCTTAAATAAATCCCCTTATTTGTGGGTTTCTGATGAGCCTGGTGGAATTCCACCTTTCTTCCGTCCCCATTGCAGGTGGATCTGTGTGCAGCTGGAGAGGCAGCTAAGCCCCCCTATTCTCCTCCAATGAAAGGGAGCCTGGCATGGATCTGGAGGCTTTATTGGGAGAACAGGGCAGGTGAAACTGAGGAGATGCAAAGAGTGGAAATCAAATAGAAAGAGGAGATAGGCAGCATTCACTAACAGCCAGCAAAGGAGCAGCTGGAACCTCTCCAGTGATGCTCCGTGTGAGGGACGGAGGCCGTCTCCAGATGACCAGGGGTCTCAGTCACAAGGTTCCTTCCGTCTTCTCCAAAGGCCGACAGGAAACAGAGTCTGGCTTCAGACCATAGAGTTAGGCTTCTCTGCCCCCGGCCACTAAGTGGGGCTGGAGCAACAACAGCACAAGAGTTACATGTTGTGGCATGACAACCTTTGTGAATTGGGAGGAGACCCTGAGATCATCTAGCCCACCCCCTCCTCTCTGCAGGAACCCCAGTTTAAGCTTCTCTGACTGATGGCTGCTCAGTCTTTGCAGAGTTTCTGCAGAGGGGAGGGGGAGGGAGCCAGAATCCGGCAGCTGCATAAGGGGGGAGAGAGAAACCCAGGAAGGATCCTCACTGACTTCTCAGGCTGAGAAAAGAGCTGGGGGGAGATTTCTTCTTTCAGGCTTTCCAAAATGTCTTCATCTCACATTACAATCGAGTAGAACGAGAACATCTGGAGCAGTGGGGGGGGATTTAAATTTTTTTACTACTGCTTCAGTGGGTGTGGGTAGAAGGGGGGGGCTTCTGCCCTTGTCCAAGGGAAGGGAAGTCCTTTCCAAGGGTGCTCTGTGGATCCCCCCCCAAAAAAGGGAACAGGTCATGGGTTCCATCGTGTGTGTTACTCCCCCTCCCAGCTTTCGCCCATGCCTCCATGCCGTTTTCAGACGTCCAACACATGGGAGATCCTAGCTGTCGTTTCCTCGTGAGCAACATTGGCCGGGAGAGGCAGGGAAAAAAGCCAATGGGGTTCAGGAGTAAACTAAGGCTCCTAAGTGGGATGGAGCCAGGGGTGGGTTCTGGCTGCCTCTACTGATGGTTGCTCTGCGCATGTGCAGAAGGCAAGAACAATATGGCCGAGAGAACCGGTTCAGGGGGGTGGCCAGCCTGGGTGGTTGCAGGTTCCAGTGACTGAGGCCCCGAAGTTACTACTGGTTCAGCCAAAGTGGTCCAAACAGGTAGGAACCCACCTCTGATCTGGAGGAGTTTTCCATCAGGATTACAAGGGAGAAGATTTCTTCTTGATCAACTGAGGCTTTCTGGGAATCGCCCTGTTGTTTTCATAGAGTTTATGGATCATCTTTTTTTTCCTGTTTCTTTTATTTGTCATCTGCTCTAGAATGTTCCCTATAATTGACCAACTCTGTCGATTATATTTTCTCGATTTTTTTGATAATTTTTTTTCAAACTTTTTCATTCATTTATGAAGATAATGGCAGTATTTGTATCCTATTTAACCATATTTGGAGATGAGACAATTATAGAAGAAAGATTCAATGTGGGATAAGAAACAAAGTTTTCTGATTTTCAAATTCCTGGATGTTCCCATTCTAGTTTCATCCCTTTCTGGAGAAGAATGAATTTTGGAATATTTCTGACTTTAAACTGTACTTGGACCAAAATGGAGAGTTAAAAGCAGATTTGGGCATTCACGGCTTCGTGGTTCTCCCCAAGGAGGATCCCAGGAAAGAGACTCTGGCGTATTTTGAAAGAGAAACATTTTCTATCAGACAAGAGGCTCTTTCACAGCTAAAGTTGCTCAACCATGTGGGAGAAATTTTGGTGTCTTTTCTCTGTTTGCCAAAGCTTGAGGTCCTATTTCAAGGGGGCAAAGCCTACAGCCTATGACACGCGTGGCAGAAGTGGCATACATGCAGAGCCATAACCAGTTGCTCTTCTGGGTTCAGGCGTGGCAGTCAGCTGGTCTGGCATTGGAGTGCCAGAAAGTGGAAGAGGAGCCACCCAGTCCGCATGCACACACCAGGAAAATGATCTTTGTTTCCAGTGCGCACATGCACATGAGCCACTTAGTGTTTTGGTGTCTAGAGTGCATGACACTCTCAAAAACCATCAACCAAAAGAGCAGCAGCCGCGCATATCCAAAGGCCCAGAGAGGAGATCCCGTCCGTGGCTTCTTAGCAGAGTAGAGCTGTGGTTACTGGGGCTACTTGTCCATGGCACTGATGTAGATCCGTGGTCTGGAGTGCCTGGACAGCTCAGGCGCCCCAGAAGAGACGGCTGGCCCCCACACAGCCCCAGAAGAGCAGCAGCAGCAGCCACAGGGGGGGAAGGGCAGGAGCGATCGGGCAGCCACCGCAACAGCGAGCCAGACCCTCGGTGGCGTCTCCAACATCTGCCGCTACCAGGGGGGAAGGTGCAGCATTGGGCTTCCCTCCCTCCCCACCCGAGCTGGTTTCTTGCACAGCTCCAACCCGAGGCTCTGATGAGGATCCATGGCCAGACCCTCGGCTGGAGATCTGGAGGAGAGAGAGAGAGAGACAGAGAGAGAGAGACAGAGAGAGAGAGAGACAGAGACAGAGAGAGAGAGACAGAGAGAGACAGAGAGAGAGAGAGACAGAGAGAGAGACAGAGAGAGAGACAGAGAGAGAGAGAGAGAGACAGAGAGAGAGACAGAGAGAGAGACAGAGAGAGAGAGAGACAGAGACAGAGACAGAGAGAGAGAGAGAGAGAGACGCTGCCCCCCTGCCAGCGTCTTCAGGTTGGACTTGTGGGGGGGGAGACACCACCCCCTGGTCCTCTTGCCCTCCAAGTCAGCTGCCAAGATAAACATGGCTCCCCCTTCCAGATTCCCTCAAAGGCTGGGGACACATTGAATGCTCTGGTTTAACGGCCCCTGCCCACTTTTCCCCCTCCCCAATGCCCTTGCTCTGCCTTAAATCCCCCTGGAATTTCCCCCCTCCCCACCGCCAGGCAACCACTCCACAAACACGCGTGTATCTCACTCCAATCCGAGCCATTGCAGGGCTTTGAGGGGAAGGCAGCCAAATGGCTTGGAGTGTATTCAAGGGTGTTTGATGGAGGGGGGAGAGGGAATATCAATGTTGTAAAAGAAAGTATGTCCCCCTCACTCAGCCCCTCCCCTCCCCTTCTTCCTCCCACCCCCCACCCTTCCCTCAGCCCCCATCTCCCCACTGATTCCCCTGCCCTTCCTTTTGCATTGCAGTTCTGCTCTTGTGGCGCCTTTGTCTTCTCCAAGGTTTAAATTATACAGCAGGGCAGTTCCCCCTCCACCCCCCAAAAAACTTTAGATTATGTGGAATGCTCCTGTCCTCCCTTCCCCCCATAGGCTGGTCCTGCTGGGTCCTTCATCCAGGGGGACCATCAGACCCGCATCCCCCAGCCCCCATCTCCACAGCTCCTCACACATGGAGACTCTCCCTTGGATGAAGTGGGGGGAGAGGGGGGCTGTGCTGGCTTGTTCCAAGGCCGGGAAGGGATTCTGGCTTTCCAGTGGAGGGAGGGGGCATTTCCCACCCAAATTTCTCTCCCTGTCCAGGGCTGCAGAACCAGATGCTCAGTGGGGACATCCCACCACCCTAATGGGGATCAGGTGGGCGGGTAGGGAAGCATGAGGACCCTCGAAATCTGGAACTGGCGCATGCGCATCAGGCAGCTGGTCTTTGTGTGCACGTGCGTGCCAGAAACCGGTAGACCACATGACTGGTTCGCATATGCAGGTCAAAACCCACATGATCACCTAGTTCTCAGTGTGTGTGCATGCGGGAACCCATATTGGCACATGGGGCCAAAAATATTTGTGCATGCTCCCGTTTTGGCAGTCGAGGGCCAAAAAGGTTCACCAACACTGCTCTAGACTATTAAGTAGAAAAGTACTTTATTGCAACATTAAATTCCAAAAGCAAAAGGGAGGAAGGAAATGGAGAATCTGCCAGTTGTTCTACCTCCTGCATCTGTTTAGAAGGCGTCAGAGGTTTCCTATCTATCTCATTGAAGACCAGAGGCCCCCTTTTCTCCATCCATTTCTCCCTCCGTTTTCCATGGACGGAGAGTCCTAACATCTTTTCTTTGGCCTTCCTTGTTCTTCTGCTCAGTCCCTGCCTCAGTCCAGATGTGCAGAAACTTGTCATCCTGGATTTGTCAAGAGGGCTCGAAAAGGAGAGCCAGTTTGCTGCTATGACTGCGTTCCTTGTCCAGAGGGGACCTTCTCCACTCAGGAAGGTGGGTCACCCTGAGGAAAATGGGAGGCTTTGTGGAACTGGATCTACCCAGAACATTTTCATGAAAGTGCAAGTTAAATGATAGATCAAAGCTCACGTGGTTTTTTATATTTTTTTTTAACCTGCAGAATTTCTTATCTAAAAGGAAGTAAATGAAAAAGACTTTGAAGGAGGGGCTGGGAAGAGATGGGAGGAGGGGGTGGCAGACTGAGCAAGCTTTACTAACAGCAGAGGAAATCTCTCTCCTGCTTCTTAGTTTGGACGTGTGCTGCTAAGTTCACCTTCCTAGGAACATCTAAGCTCTTTGGAACTTGACGAATTGTGTGAGGTCCACCTTCTGAAAGACCTTGCAATTCACTGTATATTGGATCCTCCCCTTGAGGATCACTGAGAAGGAGTCACTGGTCCATAATGTGGTGCTGTGGATAATTATGGTGGGGAACTCATCACACAAATATTCTGCCAGTCATGTAGATCAATCAGTTAGTCAGAAGGGAGCTGGAAGGGACCTCGGAGGTCTTCTAGTCCTACCCTCTGCCCAAGCAGGAGATCCCATATTGTTTCAGACAAGTGACTGTCTAGTCTATTCTTAAAGCCTCCAATGTTGAAGAACCCCAAATCTTAGAATCAAGCTGTTCCACTGTTTAATTGTTCTTACTATTAGGAAGTTTCTCCTTAATTCCAGGTGGCTTCCAGATGTTACAAGATACTTGAGGTATCCTCCAAGAACAGTATATTACCTGCCATGTGGCAAGACTCAGGATGTTTGCCTAAAAAGATTATATGATCCATTACTAATCACTAATAGTGTAGGTTCCTATGAAGACTCTACACATTATACAGGAAATAATTAGGACTTCTGTCAACTTAAATACCTAGCTACATTTTTAAAAAAAATTATATTCTTCTTATGCTCTTTATAAATTGGAAAATGCCCATGGTATCAACTGTTTTTATTAGCTATATAATTTTTAGGAAATGATATTTTCAATTCCCCCCCCTAAAATTATTAATTAATCCATCTTGAAAAATGTCCCTCTTATCAGCTATTGTTCCAAGAATGTATTTCTTGAAATGCAAAGGGCAGAATGCTAAAGAAATGTTGTTTTCTGTCTTTCTCAGATGCAGAAAAATGCACCAAGTGTCCAGATGATAAATATCCAAATGAGAACAGAGTCCAATGTATCCCCAAAGTTATAACCTTCCTGTCTTATGAAGAACTTCTGGGCATCATCCTGGTCTCTTCTGCCCTACTATTGTTCTTAATCACAGATCTTGTTTTAATCATCTTAATTAAATACCGAGAAACTCCCCTGGTCAAAGCCAACAACCGGGACCTCTCCTACATCCTCCTGGTCTCCCTCCTGCTTTGCTTCTTGTCTTCTTCTCTCTTCATTGGTCAACCAAGGAAAGCCACCTGCCTTCTCCGTCAAACAGTTTTCAGCATCATCTTCTCAGTTGCCATTTCTTCTCTTTTGGCTAAAACCATCACGGTGGTGCTGGCTTTCCTGGCCACAAAACCAGGAAACCGAGCAAAGAGATGGTTGGGGAAGAGCTTGGCCAACTCCATCATCCTCTCTTCTTCTGCTGTCCAAGTGATCATCTGCTCCATCTGGCTGGGAGCTTCTCCCCCCTTCCCTGACTCTGACCTCCACTCCCAGCCTGGAGAGATCATCCTGCAATGCAACGAAGGGGCTGTTGTCATGTTCTACGTCACCCTCAGCTACATGGGCTTCCTGGCTGCCATCTGCTTCACGGTGGCTTTCCTGGCCAGGAATCTGCCTGGGGCCTTCAACGAAGCCA
This sequence comes from Rhabdophis nuchalis, assembly GCA_039707465.1. Lineage (NCBI taxonomy): Eukaryota > Metazoa > Chordata > Lepidosauria > Squamata > Natricidae > Rhabdophis > Rhabdophis nuchalis. Next base: position 14,325,840 of record CM077655.1, read on the forward strand.
AGCTGATCACCTTCAGCATGCTGGTCTTCTGCAGCGTCTGGGTGACTTTTGTGCCCACCTACCTGAGCACCAAAGGGAAATACATGGTGGCTGTCCAGGTCTTCTCCATCCTGGCCTCCAGTGCGGGTCTGCTGGGCTGCATCTTCATCCCCAAGTCCTACATTATCCTTCTGAGGCCAGACCTGAACACAAAGGAGCATCTCACAGCCAGAACAAATGTAAAAACATGAGATATAACAAAACCATTGTGATATTGGAAGAATTGTTAAAGTTTCTTTTATGTGAAAGGTGATATTCTTTCCATTTTGATAGTATGCAAGAGTCAAAGAAAATATCTATATGTTTCAAAATAGGAAATTATTGAATTGTTCTAGCTCCTTTCCCTTTCAACTTAATAAACCTTGCTACAAGTCATTCAGAGGAATTTGGTGTTCAACAGCAGCTACTGAATTTGACACCGTTAAAAAATAATTCAGGCACTGGTTACTACCGCTAAAAGTCTGTGTATGAAAGAGAGAGAGGGAGGGGGGTTCAACAGGAAGCTGTGGTAACCAAGCACCATCCTGGTTGCCTGATCCTCTCCCTGAGAATGCCGGAATGATGTGAAATGCCATGTTTGACTGGCTCTCAGCTGGGAGGGAAATCTTCATATTGCCTCTTATATCATTCTTTCTGGATTTCCTGATAAAACCTCCTTTGCAGAAAGTGTTCAGCAGAAGAGCTGCCTGGGATTTCAGTTTGGGATTGCTTTTATTTTGGTATGTACCTCACAAAATAATAATAAAATAATTTTAGCAATTTTCAGACCCTTTAATTTTCCCCTCTACAATTCCTACCGGAAGCATTTTCCCTGCTCCTTTTCCAAGCTTGTGTTGTGTGTGAAGGGCTGGAGAAGATGCCCAGAGAAAGGGGACCTTGAGACTCTCCCCAGGAGGAGGTTGGAGGGATCCTGTTTAAAGGCATCATGTGACCAGGTCAGAAACCTTCAATGATGCATAATATCCATCCAGGTCCAAGAAGGGGAAGAATAAGGAAGAGGCCCCCATGGAAGCTGCTCTGCTCTCCAACCACAGAGATTGCTGATCAATTGGGAATCAATGTTTAGGTCTCAGAATGGCTCCTAATTGGGAATAGGATCCCTTTGCAAAATCCTTTTAAAGGTGATAAGAAAAGGTCTGGTGGATCAGAAGAAGGTCATTCTAAGATTCACAGGGGCCACACAGAGGCCTCTGGTTCTCCCACAAGGAGAAGGCAGAGACTGATGGCTTTGCTCAACATGGAAGAGGCATTTTTGCACAATTTCACCTTCCTCAACACACCACAAAATATTGGACACTCGGACATCTCACACTCTAGGAATCCCCAGCTCTGGTATCCCAAATTAATCTGAAAAAATATTTCCAACTGTCACATCCACATTCAATAAGAATTAAGGGGGGACTGGAACTCAAGAGTCTGCTGGTGATTGGTCCAATGTCCCCCAGGAAGTTTTCATGCCTAAGGGAGGATTAGAACTCGAGTCCCCTGGTAATTGGCTCCATGTCGCCCCTTTGGCTTTTATTTGAAGGTAAATAAATGTAAAAACATGAAATATAACACCATGATAATATTGGAAGAATTGTTAATGTTTCTTTTATTTGAATAGGGTTTCAAATAAAATAGGGAGGGATCCAGCCAGTTCCCACGGGTTCCCTAAAACCGCTTGTGAATTGTAGGAGCAGTTATGATACCCGGCTGAATTGCCTCGGCCTGCACCCCCCCCCCAGCCCCCTCCCTGAGAAAACAACCTGTCTCAAGATCCTGTGGATCACTGGCTCAGGGAATCCCACGCTGGTTCTCTCTCTCCACCAAGTGAAGGGATCGCAGAAACTCTGCTGTGGCCAGAAAGGGGCTTCCTCAAACTTCAGGGATTGGATGGGTACAGAAAGAGAAGGCGAACCAATGGGAATTCTCCCTTCTCTAGCATCATCGGTCTCCGGGCAGAGTCTCCCTTGACTTCCCCCAGTGCAGGAGAGCCTTCCCAGCAGAGAAGGAGCCTCAGTTGGTTCTTCAGGCCAAGGCCCCCCCTCCCACGTCCCCCCCTTCTCTCCGCAGAACTGGCTCCTCTCCTTCAGCTGAAGCCCCCAAGGACTCTGCCTGGAGACCGATGACGCTCAAGCAGGGAGAATTCCCATTGGTGCTGACCCTCGTTCTGTCCCCTCCCATCTCAAAAGTCCTTAATAAATGAAGTGTCTGCCTAAGGAAGAGATTCTGCACTGGGTGACAAGGGGGGGAGGGGAAGCCCCTCAGCCAGCGAGGACTTGGGGGGTCACAACCATCCCCCATCCCCCATCCCCCAAGGGAAGCTAAATCAGGAAGAGGCAGAGAGGATCTGCAGGGATCCCTCCTAGCCCAGCCGGACCCTCCGATTCTCCGCCCCTCAACCCCAAATGGGAAGGAAACCCCCCCTCCCTTTCCTTGGTCCAGAAAGAAATTTCGCCAGTGTAAAAGTGCAGATGGAGAGTGGGATTGTGATGGAGTTCTCCCCCACCCCCCACGAATTTGCATATTTCTTCTGTGGAACAAGAAGCGCTCCTAAAACAAAAGGCTCCTTTTTAGTATTATTTTATTAAAACTAGCTGTACCCGCCATGTGTTGCTTTGGTGAAGTTTGGTTAAATGAAGTTTCCCCCCATAGACCCTCTCAGCGATCCCCTCCCTCTCCCTCCCCTCCCTCTCTTACTCTACCTACCGACCTCCTGTATTCCTCCCTCTCGTCTATCCCTCTACCTACCTACCTACTGTATTTCTTCCTGTCTCTACATTCCTCTACCTACCTACCTCCCCCTCACCCCCACTCAACCTCCTCCAGGCCCCCCTCTCTCCCAGCGACCATCAGGTCCTCCCTCCCCTCCCACATGCTCCCCCCACCCAAAAGAATGGAAGGGCCGGCTCGAAAAGGCGCAAAAGCCTTGTTACTCCACTCCTAAGCCTGCTGGGCGGGCTATTCAGTCTTGAAATTAAACCAACATCAGGGGTGACTTTAATTTCCATATGCTAGCTTGCTCTGGTCTGAACATAAAGAGATCCGTCATTCTCAGATCTGTATCTGAAATTGATTCTTAGCAGAGGAAGCAAACTATGTTGCAACTGGAAAGTTTTCGAAAGCCAGAAAGAATCTTTTAATTGGAGCATCAACTTTTAGGGCCTTCCGTCCGATTCTATATAGAACTGATTTTGAAGCCCCACCAAGGATGTCCCCACCCCCGTAAATATATACACGAGTCACAAGGTTAGGACGACGGATAAACGCGTAAAAGTTTGCCCTTTAAAAAGCCCCTCCCTAAAGGAATGTCTATGGGCAGCCCAGCCAACCCTCGGCAGCAGCGGCGGCTGTTGCATTCCAGAAAGAGGCATTGGGCCGTTTCCTCAAAGGCCAAGTAGGAGCCCAAAGCCCCGTTCTCTTTGCCAAACTCTTGCCTGCCCCAGAGAGTCCCAGTCAGCCACCTCAAGGCCTCCACGGCTCTCGCGAGAGATGCCCCACCTGCCCCTTTCCCTTTCCTCCCTTCTTTTGCGTTCAACCCTCCTGCCAAAGTTCCTCCATCACTTTCTAGTGGGCTCCCAGAAAAGTCAGCGGAGACGGAGAAGATTCGCCCACGTTTCTCTCGCTCGCCCCCCTCCCCCAAGGCGGCAGTGAAAGTGGGGGGGGGGACTTTCCCCCCCTTTTCCTTCCCCCCCCCAACCATGAAGCAGCTCCCGACCCAAGAAAATGGGGGAATTGGCGACAGGAGCTCCTGCCTTGCTGCTTCCCCACCGCCCCAAACAATATCCCCAAAAGAACCACCCACCCCACTCCATGGCCAGGGGGGCAGCAGAGCCAAGTGTCCTGTGGTGCTGCCACCAGCCTTGAGGAGGAGGACGAGGGCGGGGGCGGCAGTCCCGGTTCCCCGTCCGGGGGCGGACGCTAGCCAGCGTGGTCGAGGGCACTCTAGGCTGAGTGGAGGTGGTGGCGGTGGCTTCTTCTGAGCCCTCTTCTCATGGTTGGAGGGCCAGCAGGAGGAGAGCGTTGGCGGCGGCAGCGATGAGATGTCAGAAGACATCCCTCCCCCCAGTCAACCTCCTCCAGGCCCCCCTCCCTTCCAGCAAACATCAGGCCCTCCCTCCCCTCCCCTCCCCTGGAGGGCTCTGGATCTCCTCCTTCTTCCCCCCCCCCACAGGTCCTTCCCTTTGGCCTGCAAGAGGATTGTCGTGGCAAGTAAGGTGTTGAAAGCGCAGGGGAAGGGCCTCAGCAGACGATGCTGCACGGCCACAGGGACTTGCAACCGTTGGAAATGTGATGAGTGTGTGATGCAGCAGCCAGGTGGGAGAAGCTACAGGGAGGTAAAAACCTCAGAAGTGCGTACCTTTTATGTTTGTGCTGCTTGCACATGTCACACATGTGCCAGCCACACAAAATGTACGTATGATTGTATCGGTAGTCCTTGGGAACGTTGTGTGAAAATTTGGTGCCGATCAATGCAGTACTTTCTGAGATTAGCGGCTTTGCACAAACTATTTTACATTTTTAATACAATAGCAAAGTTGGAAGCAACCTTGGAGGTCATCTAGTCCAATACCATTTCAGACATATGGCTATCCAACATCTTCTTGAAGACTTGCAGTTTTGAGGCATTTACAACTTCTGGAGGCAACTTCTGTTCCACTGACTAATTGTTCTCACTGTCAGAAAATTTCTGGGAGTTGAAGTCCACAAGCCTTAAAGTTGCCAAGGTCAGAGACCCCTTTAGAGGATGGAAGGTTTACTACCAGAAGAGCTGTCATAAAGGAGGGACTCTGCAGCAGATGAATTCAATTCCTCCTTTTTATTCCAACTCTTATTAATATATCTCCTTTTAACTATGCAAAGGCGCATTTTGTCCTTCTAGCATAGCTTCTGGAATTGCATGCCCAACTGGGAATTATACATGATGAGCTTATTATGGAGTGCAATTTGCATAAGCTTACTATAGGCCCAAATCATCAAGAGTCTAGAGAGAAACACATGCATCAGTTGCTCCTGAGCAAGGTGAATGTACCTGTGAAACTCTTCCAATTCCATTTACACTCTTCACTTGACTGTACATTTTTAATGTTCGCTGCTGTGTCGCCATTCAAGCTTTGCCAAGCTAACAGACCAGACCATTTATTCATTTAACAAACACACTCCCAGCTGACAACAGAACACTGGAGAGGGCAGAGTTTGTTCTCTAAAGAAAGAAACAAAACTGCTTTCAGCTGAAACAGACTTTTAATAATCTTTAATACAATAGACAGTTATATGAATCCAGAAGAAGGCAGGGGTGCTGAATAGAGAAATTAACACAATAAAGAATCAGTATTCTTCTCCCTCATCTTCCCCATCAGCACTATCGGCCCCTACCTCTTCATAATCCTTCTCCAAAGCAGCCATATCCTCCCGAGCCTCTGAGAACTCCCCTTCTTCCATCCCTTCCCCAACGTACCAGTGGACAAAGGCACGCTTGGCATACATCAGGTCAAACTTATGGTCCAGGCGGGCCCAGGCCTCAGCAATGGCTGTGGTGTTGCTCAGCAGGCAGACGGCACGCTGCACTTTGGCCAGGTCGCCTCCGGGGACCACGGTTGGGGGCTGGTAGTTGATACCAACCTTGAAACCGGTGGGACACCAGTCTACAAACTGGATGCTGCGTTTCATCTTGATGGTGGCAATAGCAGCATTGACATCTTTGGGAACAACGTCACCACGGTATAACAGGCAGCAAGCCATGTATTTACCATGACGAGGGTCACATTTCACCATCTGATTAGATGGCTCAAAGCATGCATTAGTGATGTCTGCTACAGTCAACTGCTCATGGTAGGCTTTTAAAGCAGAGGTGACTGGAGCATAGGTCACCAGAGGGAAATGGATTCTAGGGTAGGGCACCAAGTTGGTCTGGAATTCTGTCAGATCTACATTCAGGGCACCATCAAATCGCAGGGAAGCTGTGATGGAGGACACTACCTGGCCTATCAACCTGTTCAAATTGGTGTAGGTGGGACGCTCAATGTCAAGGTTTCGTCGGCAAATGTCAAAGATGGCTTCGTTGTCCACCATGAAGGCACAGTCGGAGTGCTCCAGGGTGGAGTGGGTGGTCAGGATGGAGTTGTAGGGCTCAACGACAGCTGTGGATACTTGGGGAGCTGGGTAGATGGAGAACTCCAGCTTGGACTTCTTGCCATAGTCAACGGACAGGCGCTCCATCAGCAAGGATGCAAAGCCAGAGCCGGTGCCACCACCAAAGCTGCGGAAGACCAGAAAACCCTGGAGACCTGTGCACTGGTCGGCCTATTGGGAAAAAGCCAAGTGGATTCAGTGTCAATTGTAAGAACCAGATTTTTCTCTCATTGATTTTCAAGCATTTAAAAAAAACATCCTTAACTCTTAAGAAAATACCAGAAGAAATTCAATCCCTTCCAGTTGTTTGAGAATATTCAGTAGCCTATTGGAACTTCCAAAGAGCTACAGACCATAAGATCCAGCCTTCCAGATGATGGTGAATGCCAAATTCTACAGCCCCTGACAATTATCATGAATGAGAGTAGCTTAAATCCAACCACTTCAATAGGACTGAATCCCATTTAGACGGTTACTCGGGAATTACCCTGCCTTCTCATTTGCTTCCTGGTAATACAAGTCTTTGTATTTCTCCTCCACATCATCATTCCTGATCTAAGATGCAATTCTTTTCATTCTTTGGGGGACTCAGATGGTCCACCTCTTTTTAAAAAATATGATTTAAGACACTTTTTACTAAATTTTATTTTGTGCAGTAAACCTGTGACAACTCACATGATGCAAAACCACAAGCAGTGGTTTAGAAGTCAAAAACTAAGTTCAAACATAACTATACCAAAAATAAAACCACATTTTATGACTTACCTGATAGTTCAAATCCCGCTAATTTCAAACTAATTTCCCACAAACGTGTTGCAAATACCCTACGGTTTCTATGTGACTTCACTCTTAACTCATTCACTCATCACATTTGCTGTTCAAAACTCAATCATGGCTAAAAAGAGAATAAATTGTTTGCCAGCAAACAGAAGATAAAGTTGGAAATATTCAATTGAGTCACATTAGAAGCAGCAGATGATGCTGTACTGTAAAACTAGGAGATGCATCAGGGGATCCTATCCCACTTAATATTTGGGTTTTTATTTTTAGAATTAGTCACCTCCACTTTATTTCACATTTCCAAGCCCAGGGCTCCTTCAGCAGCAGAAATTACCCACCAATTTCCTAATCCTGTCAAGGGCCGAGTCAATGACCTCTTTGCCAATGGTGTAGTGTCCCCTGGCATAATTGTTAGCGGCATCTTCTTTGCCAGTGATCAGTTGCTCAGGGTGGAATAGCTGGCGGTAAGTACCAGTGCGCACTTCATCTGTGAAAAGAATTAATGAAAAAGGTATTTCGTTTGTTGTGACATTGTGTGATCAAGAACCCAAGATGTTTGTTCAAAAATGTATCTACCGAGAAAGCTTCCAGAGTGATTTGTCTTCTGAAGAATTGAACTTCTGGGGTAAACTAAGAGATGATTGCAAAGGACAAGAATTCAGAATGAAGAAGAGTTGTGGAAATGACCAAGTCTTTCTGCATGAGTGAAGAATAAAAGGCACCTTAAATATTAATTTCAGTGTATTCCAATTGCTCTCAAATTGCATTGTTTAATTGCACAACTCTTCTTCATTCAGGATTCTTCTCCTTTCTTTAACCTATCATTAATTCACTTAATGACCATCACAAAAAAAATTGTAAAATCAAGTCAGTTACATGATGACTTGCTTTACAACCACTACAACTTATGACCAGAATGGGCAGACTTCATTACAGTCATGTTGAGGACAACCTGTAATGTAGTATAAGTAGACTTATCATCATCATCATCTTTATTGTCATTGTAAAAATTACAATGAAATTGGTTTATGGGAAAATGCAGCATTTAAATCTTTATCACTGTTCACAACACAAGTGTCCCCTTTGGGAGAGGATGGCAGCTATATAAATTTGATAAATAAAATGTTGAACTACTGTATATGCCAAGTTTTAGAATCTAAGTGGTTATCAAGAATTATGGTTTTATTGAACACTAGCTGTGCCCGGCCACGCATTGCTCTGGCCCAGTCTGGTTAAATAGCCAACCAATCTGTGTGTAGATCTACACCTGCAGACATACACACAACCACCGTATAACCCCCAACCTACCTACCTACTGTATTTCTCCCTCTCTATCTATCCCCCTACCTACCTACCTACTGTATTTCTCCCTCTCTATCTATCCCTCTACCAACCTACTGTATTTCTCCCTCTCGATCTATCCTTCTACCTACCTACCTACTGTATTTCTCCTCTCTCCCTCTATTCCTCTACCTACATATCTACTGTATTTCTCCCTCTCTATCCCTCTACCTACTTACCTACCTACCTACCTACCTACCGTATTTCTCCCTCTCTCTCTATTCCTCTACCTACCTACTGTATTTCTCCATCTCTATCTATCCCTATACCTACCTACCTACCTACCTACCTACCTACCTACCTACCGTATTTCTCCCTCTCTATCTATCCCCCTATCTTCCTACCTTCCTACTGTATTTCTTCCTTTCTCCCTCTACCTACCTACCTATCTACTGTATTTCTCCCTCTCTATCTATCCCCCTATCCCCCTACCTACCTACCTACTATATTTCTCCCTCTCTCTCTCTATTCCTCTACCTACTGTATTTCTCCCTCTCTATCTATCCATTTACCTACCTAATTACCTACTGTATTTCTTGCTTTCTCCCTCTATCTACCTACCTACCTACCTACCTACCTAATGTATTTCTCTATCTACCCCTCTACTTACCTACCCACCTACCTACTGTATTTCTCCCTATCTATCTATCCCTCTACCTACCTACTGTATTTCTTTCTTTCTCTCCCTATTCCTTTACCTACCTACTGTATTTCTCCCTCTCTCTCTCTATCCTATCTACCTACTTACCTACTGTATTTTTCCTTTCTCCCTCTATCTACCTACCTACCTACCTACTGTATTTCTCCCTCTATCTATCCCCCTATCTACCAACCTACTGTATTTCTCCCTCTCTCTCTCTCTATGGACCACCTGGGAGTTTGCTATCCTCTGTGCCTTGTTTTGGCCCATACAGTGTTGCTGAGGAAACGACTTTTGGAAATGCCGGGTGGGTGGAGCTACAGGGAGGTGAAAACCTGATCAGTGGGTAGATTTTACATTTGTTTACCTTGCACATGACACACGTGTACTAGCCACAAAATAAGTACGTATTATATTATCATAAGTCCTTGGGAACATTGTGTGAAAATTTGGTGTAAAACGGTCCAGTAGTTTTTGAGATTAGCGGCTTTGCACAAACTATTTTACATTTTTAATTATATAGATGGGAGTAGTTAAAAGAATGTTGAGAAATTGGAAATCTGGTATTATTCCAGATATTAAGAAATGGCTGCAAGAACTAAGTGATATGTTGTGGAAACAAAACTAATATTTTATACTAATCAGATGCAGCAGTAAATGTTATTATGGTACTTTCTGGCCTATAAGATTCACCTTTTTTCCTCAAAAAAAAGGCTCAAAATCTGGTTGCATCTTATACACTAAAGACAGCCTTTTTTTGCCTCATTAAACCCCGCCCCCCCTTCACAAAATGGCTGTGCAGAGCCTTTAGGAGCCTTCCAGAGAGCTCCTGGGGGCTGGGGAGGGCAGAAATGAGCAAAAAATGGGTCTTTTTTGCTCAATTCCCCCCACCCAGCCCTCAGGAACACTCTACAAGCTTCCTAATCCCCCCCCCCATTTTTACCAAAAAATGGGCATTTTTGTGAAAAACTGGTTGATCCCCCCCCACCCCCGAGGAACACTCTACAAGCCTCCTAGGGGCTATTCATGCCCTTAAAAAAAAATGAGCGCGATTTCGTGAAAAGCGGGCCATTTTGGAGAAGTTTACTGAGTGCAAAAACTTTTTTTAAAAATTTCCTCTTCAAAACCTTGGTGTGTCTTATACTCTGGAAAATACGGTATGTCACAGATTGTGTGATATTTAACAATATTTTGTATTTATAAACAGAACATCCAGATTCAGCCACAATTTTGTTCCATACAGTATCAACCTTGTGAACTCTCAAGCTTCTTCTTTCCACTGTTATGTTGTAGGTATATACATATGTGTGTATAGAGCATATGTGTGTTGTGTATGTGTACACTTTTGAGGGCAGGCAAGAGAATTTCATTTTTAATGTGTGCCAGAATGCCAACAGAAAAAAATGACAATAAAAGTTATCTTACTTATAATATAGTGGCATATTTATTAGTAAATCAGCAAGTACTAAAAGTATAAAATACAAGCCTTTGTTTTTCTTTATTAGCCTGTCTGGGTTTGTCCCTTTTCCAATTTGTTTTGGTTTCTATTAATTTTTTTTCTTTTTGATATTTATATTAAGAGCATTAAGTTAAATTAAATTAAAAAGTCATGATTGAATAGGTTAAAGGCTCATGTTAGCACAAATTAATTCCTTACACCAAAACAAGAATCTATCATATATGCAGTCAAAAAGTTCAATTGAGTCTATTCAGATATGTCACGTTGTTCTTTGGGATCTAAGCCTCATTTATTTTTTTTAACTACTTTCCCTTACTTGAAATGAAAGAAACTGGACCTCCGACTTGAACAAGAAATGGTTGTTTTTCTATGGACCTCTAACCTTTCCTGCCACTGAGAATTTCTAAAATGTTAATATTACTGCAAGTAGCTCACCGATCACCGTTGGCTCCAAGTCTATGAACACAGTCCTGGGGACGTATTTGCCAGCTCCAGTCTCGCTGAAGAACGTATTGAAGGAGTCATCTCCTCCCCCAATGGTCTTATCGCTGAGCATCTGCCCATCTGGTTGGATGCCATGTTCTAGGCAGTAGAGCTCCCAACAGGCATTGCCAATCTGGACACCGGCTTGGCCAACATGGATGGAGATACATTCACGCTGTGGAGAGAAACCAATTCCATTATATTTATTCTAGAACAAGCAAACCATAAGTAGAAATTGGCTGCAATGATTAAACCACTCACCCGTTGAGGAAAGTCCCAACTAGCAATAAATAATCATTTTTTTTCATGCAACATGAAGCATGAGCTATTAACAAAACCCAAGGGCACGGCTGTGCTAGAAATTGTTAGCTCTGTCTGGATGCAGTGAAAGTGCAGCTTCGGCTGAAGTTTTGGTGCAAGCCAATGCTAACAACTTCTTCGTCTTGTGTCATATCTGTCATTGGATGTTGGTGAACTTATTTTTATCAATAGCCACATGAAAAAGTGTAGTTGAGTTTTGTCCAAACCAGCCCCTTAGATTTTGAAGCCATGTTGGAGGATTAAGTATTTTTCTGGGTGTTGAAAGAAGAAATGAGGAGATGAGAAGTTGCTTGGAAAAGCCAAGGGAAATCATCAAGGCTGGCTGGAGAATTCTGGGAGTTGAAGTCCACAAGTCTTACAGTTGCCAAGTTTGGGGACCCCTGATATAGAAGCTCCTGAGGAGTAGAGTCGACCCACCTCAAATGTCAGTCTTTAAAACTGGCACACCAGAGTACTGATATTTAAAACTGTTTCCAAAATATTTAGGAAAGCACCTTAATTTTAGTCCAATTATGGCTTTAAATACTTTTTGAGGATAAGCAAACCAGGGTTAAAACTGGCAGCAGCGAATGCTGGAATTACATCTTGTCCTCCTGGTCTTCTGAAGAAATAAAACATGACTGCTTCAAGCTTTCTGTAATTCCAGACCGTTCCTGATTGTACAAATAAAGTTACTTTGTCCACATAGCCATCTAGTATCATTGCAACAATAGTTAAAGCCAACTTTGATCCTAAATTTAGAAGGTCTCTTCACTCTCTCGCTCCAAACCAGCTTAAACCTGCTGGCTCTGTCATCATCTGGCTCACAACACAATCCTACACAAAGACCACCTTAGGAGTCCATAATTATGGTCCACAATTAGACCATAATTTATTACAATTGTAAAAAAAAAAAAAGGAAATTTCCTCAAAATGTTCAGTGCTTTTTATTGAATAAGGCCAATAGAAATCCCCTATTTGGTTTGTAGCTTTTTAAAAAGACCCCTGGCACTTTTTTGTAATCGCTTCCTTAAATGGCCTTTTCAAGCTTGCAATGGATTCCTCCATAATTTCTACTTTGGGTGTGGAAAGATGTATTTTTTATTTTAATAATAACCATAGGAGATTCTTTATTCAAAGTAAATTTATTTTCTCTTACTCTCAGCAATCCCTTAACCATTAACACAAATCCATGTCCATTAATACAATCCATGAGACTGGAAACTATAGGAAATACATTGTAACAATAGATTGCTAAGTTGCACCTTTGCTAAGTTATTAACTGACAATAAGTACCAAAATCAAGTAACTGGAGAAGAATTAACCAAAGAACCTGCTCAGTTACACACTTCCCCACAACCACAAATAGCTGCCCAGACACCATCTACACAACAAGAAGGTGAGCCAACAGACACAAGGAAGGAGAACTAAGACTGACCTTTTGACAGTCATGCACGCACCACACACCCCAAGACCACACCAAGGACCAGTCCCCTTATAAAACAAAGTCTCTGTGCCCCGTTTTCTCTGTGGCCCTCTCCCAAAAGCAAACTTATTGATTTCAGGAGTCAAGGGAGCACCTCCTTCCCACCATTTGCTTGCAATGTCCCAGCTAGGAAAAGGGACTCAAAATATTTTTACACGTGGGTTAATTCAGGATGAATGCTATGGATCTTATTCAACTGAACATGGAGAGAAATGGGAAGAAACTACTCTAATTGAGATAAGACAAAACAACAACAACCAACAACCAAGCTCCAATACATGTGAATGTGTTTGTGTGCAAATCGAGTCAACCTTTCTTAATCTGAGGTCTCCCAGATACAATGGATGACAGTCAATCTCCTTCAAGATGCTTTGCAAAAAACCAAGGAACACACATTGCAATTTAACATATTAACAAACATTGTGGTTAGTTAACCTAAGTGCATGGTTTAAGTTATTGTGTGATCTGCCTAAGTGTGATTTATTCAACCCCAGGTTAATCCAATCAGACCTATAATGAGTAATTATAGTTTATAACCTCCAGGCATGACCAATGACTATGCTGCTGGCAGAGAAGAGTAGGAACTGACCTGGAGTTGTCCAAAAGTCTTTGTCCAGATTGAAGAAAGACAACCTCATACATAAATCCTCAGCAACTTTCAGACATCACAGTAAGCCATAATGCATTGTGAAATAATCCATAAAAAACAAGATTTACCCTATCTGCTAATCCACACACAAACCATATTCAAAACGGTCCAATACAGGTCGGTCTGTTTTTATCAGCTCCAAACCTCCAGCTGCTTATCTCTAAATATCATGGATGATTGACTGTTCTCTTGGAGCAGTCTTGCAGCAACAGGCAAACCAACGATAGAGCTCCACTCTTCCGGCCACGAAAAAGATGTAACGCCGAGAAGGCAGGAGAGGGGAGATACTTTTGGAGGGTGTCATGCCCCAACGAAGTGGGATTGAGCTATTTAGTAGGCCAACCGGCGTCCGGATTACCTCCCGCCAGAGTTGAAGTGAGTCACCCACGGGGAGAAAATGAAAGGCGTAGTAGCCCTACTCCGGAGGAACAAACCAGGACAACGTTTACTTTTATCGCTCCCCGCACTTTATCTGTAACTGTGAAGTAGCCCTTTAGGTCCATCCTCACCCCTCCTTCCCTCCCTCCTTCCCTCCCTCCCACCACGTGTTGTGAAAGCTGGATAGGACCCCCCTTTTCTCCCTCGAATTCACTTTCACTGCCCCCCCCCCAAATCACCCAAAGTCGGAAAAGTTTTCCCATTAGATTTAAAAGATATATTTTTAAAAACCCATTTGGGGAATCCTTTGTTCACTCACCATGGTTCCTTGAAACTGAGAAAGCACCTCCAATGAAAAGGAGTCGAGAGCCTTCCTCACTAATCTGCCCCTTTTAAAAAGCTGCAGGTGAGTCAAAACTTCATTTGGGCTGACGCAACCCCGGGTGGGGCCTTTTATATCGTTTGGGCGTGGCCTAAGGCAAGGGGGCGTGGTTAATGGGGAAGGTAAGGAGGAAGCCAGCCTGGTGAAGGGGGCTGAACCCCCTGGCGGCCGCCAAAGCGGGAGGATCACCACGTGCTCTCTACCCGACCCCACGGGATCCAGGAGAGGCTTCCCCTGGATTTCGGATCATGCTATAAAATACTGTAAGGTTTGGCTAACGCTTAATCCAAACATGAATCAAAAGAAGACTTAAACGGAGGCTGGAATAGCAGAGAAAACACTTTATTCTTTGATGAAAGTTAAAGTTCTGGGTGAGAATCTCCACACACATGTGCAAGGGACTTGGTAGGAAAGTTCTACCAAACTCAAGGGTGCAGTTTCCTTTCTTAATAATAATAATAATAATATATTTATTTTATATACCGCGTCCTCTCTTCTTATACACAAAAAGATCTTAGATCTTCAAAATTCTAATTTTGGAAGGAAAAGGGGGATCTTCCTGAGCCACAGAAAGAAAGAGGGAGAGTCCAACACAATTGGGGTTGGGGGGCGGGAAATCTGAAGGGGCTGCTTCGTCCAGACGTTTTGAGCAGGAGAAACGCGTGTTTGAGGGAGGGAAACCGCTGAGGGCTTTCCGTAGCTTCCCTTCGGATTGGTGGGTTTCTGTGACCCCCAAGTCCTCTCTGGCTATGGGGGGAGCCTCCTCTCTTCTCCTCCAGCGCAGCCCCTCTTCCGACGACAGAAACCTCCATCTCTGAACCGAAACATGTGAATCGGAGGTTCCGAATTGGGGAAAGGAAGCTTTGATCTCGGACTTTGGAGGATGGGAAGGACCCAAAACCAGCGGCAGCTTGAGCGTCATCGGTCTCGGGGCAGAGTTCCCTGGTGCTTCAGCTGAAGGAGGAGGGGGTTTGTGGCAGAGAGAGAAGTGGAGAAATTGGGAGGGGTTGCAGCTCAAAGGAGGTTCATGGCAGCACCAGACTGGACCCTCCCTTTCCTTTGCTCTCTTCACACTTCTCAGCCAGGGATTCCCGCTTCCCCCCTTCTTATCCCCTCCACCCTTGACACCCACAACAGCGATTCTTGAACCCCAAACCGCGTTATTTGCGGTGGGTCAGAAAAGCCCACAGCGCTGCGGGTACAAGCGGCCCTCTGGCAGCCCCTTTACCAGGAAGGGACCAAAGGCAGAATCTTCCGGGAGGAAAGGCAGGGACCCCACAGGGTTGGGGGAGGGGCACTCCCAAGGATGAAGAGAGAGAGAGAGAGAGACCCATTCCATGCTGGATGGGGGGGGGGAAGTCCACCCTCCCGTCCAGGGTTGGTATGAACCCCTTGAGCTGCGCCCCCCCCCGCCCGACTGAATATATTACCCCCCTCCCTTTTCTCTCGGCACCAAACTCTTCCATCGGGTAAAGTCATGGGAGAGTCTGCCCGGAGACCGATGACGCTAGAGTGGGGAGAATTTCCATTGGTCCTCTGGGGCTTCGTCGATTTCTGGAAAAACGGGATTCGCTGGTTGTAGCCTGCATTTCTTGGCACATCCCGTGTTTTTCAGGCGTTGCGTCGTCTGAATCCCCGTTCTGGGCTCGGCAGCGCCTGCCTGTGTCTCCCCTGATGCTCCCTGCCCCAGAGAAGGAATCTGGAGGGGGGGGGGGGAAGCGATTGTCTCGGATTTCGGAGGTGGGAGGGCCGAGCCAGAACTAGCAGAAGCACCAATTGAAATTCTCCCTGCGTGAGCGTCATCGGTCTCCGGGCAGAGTCCTTGGGGACTTCAGTTGAAGGAGGAGAGCCAGTTCTGCTGAGAGAGGGGGGGTGTAGAGGGGGAGGGGGGATCTTGGCCTGAAGAACCAACTGGGGCTCCTTCTCTGCTTGGAACGCTCTCCTGCACTGGGGGAAGTCAAGGGAGCCTCTGCCCGGAGACCGATGATGCTGAAGAAGGGAGGTTTCCCATTGGTTGTCCTTTTTGTACCCACCCAACCCCGAAGTTCGAGGAAGCCCCAGTCTGGGCTCAGCAGAGTTTCTGCTATCCCTCTGCTTTGCGGATAAAGGAAACCAGAGGGGGATTCCACTGCCTGAGCCAAGTGATACATTGGATCTTGAGACAGGTTGTTTTCCCGGGGTGGGGGCACACCCTCAGGAGGGGTTGGGGGCAAGCCGAGGCAATTCAGTTGGTTCTCATAAGGTTTTAGGGAACCCGTGGGAACTGGCTGGATCCCACCCTTATCCGATTCCACGTTGGGCCACGTGATACGTCCCGTCCCCCGCTTGTGGGCAGACCAGAGGCACCTGGGGGGGTCAGCGTGGATTCTAGACTGACCTTCGCCTGATCCAGCAAATCTTTTTTACTTGCTTAAAATGGAATCTGCAAAGGGATCAGAGGGGCAACCAGAAGCCATTCTGAGACCTCAGGCTGACTCCTGATCCACCCACCATCTCTGTGGTTGGAAAGCAGAAGACCTTCCATGGGTGCCTCTTGCTAGAACCCTGGATGCCCCCCCCCCCCTTACTACTACTCACCTCCCTTCTTGGACCTGGATGAATAGGCGGCCTTGAACTCTCACGCCACAATCCAGAGCATTTGGTCAAGGAAGAGGCTGCCTCCACACAGGATCCCCTCAACCTCCTCCCAGAGAGAGTCTGGAGGGCTTTCCCCCCTGGGCCTCTTCTCCAGCCCTTCACACACACAAGCCCACTTGGGACAGAAGCAGGGAAAGGCTTGATGGACAAATGATCAGAGGGGGAAATTAAAGGGACAGATTGGATGTTGCTATTTTCATTCTCTGGATGAGGAAGGAAAAAACAGAGAGGGGATTTCTAAAAGGGAGATACTTAAATAATAACCAACCCAAAGTGAAATCCCAGACAGCTGTTCCGGTCGATGCTTTCTGTGAAAGGGGCTGGTCAGCCTCTACCTTGCATGCTTGCTATTGGCTGCCATAGTAACGGGGAATCTCAAGAAGGGAGTTTTGTTCTCAACATCTTCTGCAGATGCTGATGGCCGGAGTTTGGGTTTCCTCAAGGCCAACTGTCTCTGCATACCAAGTGAATGAGGCCACTGGAAGATGGACCCCATATGACACCTTTGGGAGCTGGAGATTGGACGTTGGGTTGGGGTAACTGGGGGGAGGGATTTGGGTAAACTTTTGATACGTACAAGTTCCCACTTTTTTGCTACAGATCTTGCTTCACTTTCACTGTTTTCATTTCATGTCTAGAAAAACACCTTTTCTCTAATTAAATGGAGTTGGGGGTTTTCTTTCTTGGATATCGAATGAGGCACGCCTGACACTGGGTTTTATCAGGAAATGAAGAAAGAAGGACATAATAGTGATGGAGAACAGGTCAGTCCCTGCATTCCAGCTCATTCTGCCATTCCAAGGCTTCTCATGGAGATGATCCAGCAACATGGTTAGAACAGGGCTTCTATAGCTCCCATCTGACCTCTTAGGATCTTTCTCTCTCTCACTCACACACACACATACACCTTGAGTTGCTGTCAGTAGGAACAAGTGCCTCAATTGTTTTTCATAAGCTGCCTGGTTCATTGGTAGTTGCTAAACATTACATTCCTCTGAATGACTTTCACAGAATTTTCTTTAGCTAGATTTATTGGGATGAATAGGAAGATACAAGAAGTTCAGTCATTCAATCATTTGCCATTCTGAAGCAAGGAGATTTGATTTTCTTTGGCTCCTGCCTCTTATCTAAGTGGAAAGAATATCTCCTCTCAAATAAAAGAAACATTAACAATTCTTCCAAGATCATCATGGTGTTATATCTCATGTTTTTACATTTATTTACCTTTGAATAAAAGCCAAAGGGGCGACTTGGAGCCAATTACCAGGGGACCCGAGTTCTAATCCTCCCTTAGGCAAGAAAATTTCCTGGGGGACATTGGACCAATCACCAGCAGACTCTTGAGTTCCAGTCCCCCCTTAATTCTTATTGAATGTGTAGAATTGCAATGTGTAAGATGATGTTGTTACCAAAGTTTAATTTTTTATTTGAGATGCTACCATTAAATTTGACAGAGAAAGATATGGAAGGATATCAGAAGAAATTGGATAAATTTTGTAATGGTGGGAAAAGACCTAGGTTAATGAAGAAAATGTGGTATCAAAATCAAAAGGAAGGTGGATTAGGAATCCCCAACCTACTTAATTATTATTGGGCCTACGGTATTCGAACTGTGGTAAAAATACTTAAAGGTGATGGTAGTCATTGGAGAGATTTAGAGTTAAAAGATATTAAGAGATTTAGCTCAACATGGTTTTTAGATAAAGCAAAATCAAAAAGGATAATTAATAGTTATTGGTTAAAGGGATTGAGTAAAATTTGGAATAAATTTGTTAAAATTTTAATTCCGGATATAATTTTTTTGGGGAAGACAAATGGAAATTGGCCGATTAAAACCAATATAAGTCGTGATAAGGTAATTGAAGATGAAAATATAGAAATTATAATAGATTGGCTAAAAACTTTAGAAAATGAAAGAAGGAAAAAAGAAATTATTGAAAAATTGGGTTTAGGCTGGTTTGAAAAAATACAAATAGAAAAATGGACTGAGAAAGTAAGGGGAAATTGCACGATAAGCAGAAATAAAACTGAATTTGAACATTTAGTATCTCAAATTATGAAAGATGAAATTGGGTTAAAGGGACTCGTTAGTAAGATTTATAAGATTATAAATTTTGATGGAAAACCACAAATGATGATGAAGATGAATTGGGAAAAAGAACTTAATATTAAAATATCAGATTTAGATTGGAATGTGAATTGGAAGAGTAGAATTATGAAGATTTTATCTGTAAGGATTAAAGAACATAATTTTAAGGTTGTTTGGAAATGGTATTTGACTCCATTAAGATTATCATTGATGGATAAAAAAATTAGTAAAAAATGTTGGAGATGTGATATGGAATTAGGGACTTATGAACATATGTGGTACAAATGTGATAAAGTTAAAAAGCTTTGGCAACAATTGGAGAAAATGATATTTGAAATGATGGAGAAAATAATAATATTGAGATCAGAAACTATATTATTGTTGATAATTAAGGAAACAGAACCAACAAAATATGAGAAAGAACTGATTAGAATTATGATTATAATGAGTAGAATTATAATAGCTAGATATTGGAAATTAGATGTGAATTTTAGAATAGAAGAGTGGTATTGTGAAATGTGGAAATTAGCTTTAAATGATAAAATGACATGTGATATTAAAACTAGAAATGGTATTTATAAAGAAGATATTTTTTGGAAAACTTGGAAACCATTTGTGGACTATGCGCTTGGAAATTTGGACGCTTCGGTACCTGTACCCAGAGAACGTGGATTTTGGCGATCATGAGGAAATATCCGAAGAACCAAATCTTCCTTTCTTATGTATAGCACAGGGTGAAGTATTGTATGTGTTGTTATAATGTTTAAAATTTATAAAAAACAAAATTCTTATTGAATGTGAAAGTTGGAAATATTTTTTCAGAATAATTTGGGATACCAGAGCTGGGGATTCCTAGAGTGTGAAATGTCCGAGTGTCCAATATTTTGTGATGTGATGGAGGAAGGTGAAATTGTGCAAAAACACCTCTTCTATGTTGAGCAAAGCCATCAGTCTCTGCCTTCTTCTCCTTGTGGGAGAACCAGAGGCCTCTGTGTGGCCCCTGTGAATCTGAAACTGACCTTCTTCTGATCCACCAGAGCTTTTCTTATCACCTTAAAATGGATTTTGCAAACGGATCCTATTTGCTATTAGGAGCCATTCTGAGACCTAAACATTGATTCCTAATTGATCAGCAATCTCTGTGGTTGGAGAGCAGAGCAGCTTCCATGGGTGCCTCTTCCTAGAAACCTCAAAGTCTCCCTACCCTTATTCTCCCCCTTCTTGGACCTGGATGGATCTTATGCAGCATTGAAGGTTTGTGACCTGGTCAATGATGCGGCTGCCTTTAGACAGGATCCCTCCAACCTCCTCCTGGGGAGAGTCTCAGGGTCCCCTTTCTCTGGGCATCTTCTCCAGCCCTTCACAGACAAGAGAAGCTTGGAAGAGGAGCAGAGAAAAGGCTTCCGGTAGGAATTGTAGAGGGGAAAATTAAAGGGTCTGAAAATTGCTAAATTATTTTATTATTTTGGTGTGAAATACATATGAAAATAAAAACAATTTCAAACTGAACCAGTGACTGAATTATTTTTTGAAGGTGTCAAATTCAGTAGCTGCTGTTGAACACCAAATTCCTCTCAATGACTTTTAGCAAGGTTTATTAAGTTGAAAGGGAAAGGAGCTAAAACAATTCAATAATTTTCTATTTTAAAACATATACATATTTTCTTTGACTCTTGCATACTATCAAAATGGAAAGAAAATCTCCTTTCAAATAAAAGAAACTTTAACAATTGTTCCAATATCACAATAGTTTTGTTATATCTCATGTTTTTACATCTGTTCTGGCTGTGAGATGCTCCTTTGTATTTAGGTTTGGCCTCAGAATGATAATGTAGCACTTGGGGATGAAGATGCAGCCCAGCAGACCAGCACTGGAGGCCAGGATGGAGAAGACCTGGACAGCCACCATGTATTTCCCTTTGGTGCTCAGGTAGGTGGGCACAAAAGTCACCCAGACGCTGCAGAAGACCAGCATGCTGAAGGTGATCAGCTTGGCTTCGTTGAAGGCCCCAGGCAGATTCCTGGCCAGGAAAGCCACCGTGAAGCAGATGGCAGCCAGGAAGCCCATGTAGCTGAGGGTGACGTAGAATATGACAACGGCCCCTTCGTTGCATTGCAGGATGATCTCTCCAGGCTGGGAGTGGAGGTCAGAGTCAGGGAAGGGGGGAGAAACTCCCAGCCAGATGGAGCAGATGATCACTTGGACAGCAGAAGAAGAGAGGATGATGGAGTTGGCCAAGCTTTTCCCCAACCATCTCTTTACTCGGTTTCCTGGTTTTGTGGCCAGGAAAGCCAGCACCACCGTGATGGTTTTGGCCAAGAGAGAAGAAATGGCCACTGAGAAGTTGAGGCTGAAGACCGTTTGTCGGAGAAGGCAGGTGGCTTTCCTTGGTTGACCAATGAAGAGAGAAGAAGACAAGAAGCAAAGCAGGAGGGAGACCAGGAGGATGTAGGAGAGGTCCCGGTTGTTGGCTTTGACAAGGGGAGTTTCTCGGTATTTAATGAAGATGATTAAAACAAGGCCTGTGATTAAAAACAATAGTAGGGAAGAAGAGACCAGGATGATGCCCAGAAGTTCTTCATAAGACAGGAAGGTTATAACTTTGGAGATACATTGGACTCTCTCCTCATTTGGATATTTATCATCTGGACACTTGGTGCATTTTTCTGCATCTGAGAAATCAAAAGGCAATTTTCTTTAATATTCCATCCTTTTATCTTACAGAAAATACTTTCTTTGTATCGTCCTATGAAGTTGAGGGAAGTCCAAAGGCAGTGATGGCGAACCTTTTTTGGCTTGCGTGCCATTGGGGGGGAAGGGAAGGGGGGGTCGTGCATGGGCGTGCCGCACTCATAATGTAACACGCGACCCCCCATTGTGCATGCAAGCATGAGAGGCGCTCCCCCCCCCACATTTTTCCATGCTTTTTTCGCCCTCTCCAGGCTCCAGAGGCTTTATAGGAGCCTTGGGAGGGCAAAAACAGTCTCCACAGCCCCCCCCCCCCGAGGTCCTCCGGAGGCCTAAGGACCCTACGAGCAAACTGGAAGTCACTTCCGGATTGCTCGTAGGGTTGTTTTAGTCCTCTGGAGGCTTCAGGGAAGCTTCCTGAAGGTCCTTGAAGCTTCTGGAGGTCTATTTTTAAAAAAATAATTTTATTTATTCTTATAACATAATCACACAAACATAATTTTAAACACATTTGCTGTCACAACGTGAGAAAGCGACAACATATAAGTAACCAAACTTAACAATAAAGTCCTAATAGTAGGCCTAATATTTAACACCAGCATTTACACTATATACAGCCCATCTAGTTAACCTATCTACTTCGTCAATTCTTATTCGTTATTACATTTCTTGCTGATATTATTCACCAATATCTGATTTAAACATATATTATTGCTTTGGTTGTTATTATTCGGTCGTTCCCGTATCCCAGTGGTCGGCAAACCAGGCTCGCGAGCCACAAGCAGCTCTTTGGCCCCTCAAGTGGGGCTCTTCTACCACCCTTGCCAACGGCGGGACTCCTGGGCCGCAGCAACCCTCCCTACCGGCTGCCGGTTCCATCCCTCCCCCCATGGAGCCTCTTCAGCCCAGCTGCAGCTACCCAAACGCCAAAGAGGCAGCCATAGCCTCCCAAGCTGGCCACTCGTCTACTTCCAGGGGCTGCAGAGACTCCGTGGGCGGGGAGAGTGAACTGGCCTCCGGTGGGTGAGCCAGCGGGGTGGGCAGTCGGTTGGTTGGGTGCCGCCACAGCAAGTTTCCTTGGCCGGCCACCCACGGTTGCTCACTTACTCACTCGCTCACCCACTGGACGCCAGGTTCCTTTGTCCGGTGGGTGGGTGAGCGAGCAAGCAAGCAAGCGCGGCCAGTGCCCAACAACCTGCCTGCCCGCCGGCCACTGTTGCGCTCGCTCACCCACCCACCAGACGAAGTAACCTGGTGTCCGGTGGGTGAGCGAGCGAGTGAGCAACCGCAGTGGGCAGGCGGGTAAGGAAAGTTGCTGCGGCAGTGTCAAACAACCCACCCACCCGCCAGCCCGCCAGCCACGGTTGCTCGCTCACTCGCTCACCCACCAGATGCCAGGTTCCTTCGTCCGGTGGGTGGGTGAGTGAGTGAGTAAGTGTGGCCAGCTGCCAGGCCGGCGGACCAGCCAGGCTAGTTCCAGGAGCTGAGGAGGCTTCGGGCGGGGAAGGGGGCGAGACAGACAGACAGACAGACAGAGGCACAGACATAGAGAGAAGGAGGGAGGGAGGGAATCAGAGAGTAGCAGACACACACACACAGACAGGGAGAGACAGAGAGGGAGAGAAAGATAGACAGAGACACAGAATGAGTAAGAGAGTGAATGCGAGACAGACAGATACACACACACACAGAGTGACAGAGATGGGCAGATGAAGGAGAGAGAGACAGAAAGAAAAAGAGAGTGAAAGAAAAAGGGAGTGAAAGAAAAAGAAAGTGGGAGAGAGAGAGACAGAGAAAGAAAGAAAGAAAGAAAGAAAGAAAGAAAGAAAGAAAGAAAGAAAGAAAGAAAGAAAGAAAGAAAGAACTTATGACCACAATTGAGACCGAAAGTTTGGCTGCTAAGCAAGACCATTGTTAAGTGAGTTTCACATTTTCCAAGTTGGCCATGCCCACCCGGTCACATGACCACTGAGCCACTCCCACAAAACAGGCCACACCTTCTGGCTCTCAAAAAAAAATTCAATTGTGGTATTGTTGACATTTGGCTCTTTTGACTAATAAGTTTGCCCACCACTGCCGTATCCAATTATACCACCTCTTCCACGAGTTACAGAATTCTGAATACTTTTTTCCTTTAATTAATTTTGTTAATCTATCTGACTCTGTGCACTCATTAATTTTGTTTATTACTGCCCTATCTGTCGGTATTTGATCACTCTTCCATTCCTGGGCAAATGCCAATCTTGCCGCAATAATTATGTGCAATACCAGAAGCCATATCTCCATGTTGATATCTGGGGGTTTAAGTCCTAACAGGAAGGTTTCAGGTTTCAATTCTAATCGATGTTGGGTGATTTCTATTAACCACTGCCTGATCTTTTTCCAGTATTTAATCGCCATTGGGCAGGTCCACCACTCCCTCCGAGCAAACCAGAAGTCCATTCCTGAACTTCATTTTTGCCGATAGGGCTGTTTTTTTTGCTCTCCGGAGCCTTTAGTCCTGAACCCCCGGAGGGCCTTGTGGGGGGGAGGCTCTTTTCGCCCTCCCCAGGCTCCTGTAAAGCCTCTGGAACCTGTGGAGGATGAAATATGGCTTTAAAAAGCCTGAACTAAGCTGGCAGGCATGCACGCTGGTCAGCTAACAGGGCAAAGCTTCGCGTGCCCTGACAAATGGCTCCATGTGCCACCTGTGTAATGAGTTCCCCCCATAACTATCCACAGCAGAAGGTGGACCTCACACAATTCATACAAGTTCCAAAGAACTCAGATGTTCCTAGAAAGGTGAACTTAGCAGCACAAGTCCAAACTAAGAAGCAGGAGAGAGATTTCCTCTGCTGTTACTAAATCTTGCTCAGTCTGCCACCCCCTCCTCCCATCTCTTCCCAGCCCCTCCTTCAAAGTCTTTTTGATTTACTTCCTTTTAGATAAGAAATTCTGCAGGTTGAAAATAAATGTAAAAAGCAGGTGAGCTTCGATCTATCATTTAACTTGCACTTTCATGAAAATGTTCTGGGTGGATCCAGTTTCACAAAGCCTCCCATTTTCCTCAGGGTGACCCACCTTTCTGAGTGGAGAAGGTCCCCTCTGGACAAGGAAGGCAGTCATAGCAGCAAACTGGCTCTCCTTCTCGAGCTCTCTTGACAAACCCAGGATGACAAGTTTCTGCACATCTGGACTGAGGCAGGGACTGAGCAGAAAAACAAGGAAGGCCAAAGAAAAGATGTTAGGACTCTCCGTCCATGGAAAACGGAGGGAGAAATGGATGGAGACAAGGAGCCTCTGGTCTTCACTGAGGTAGAAAGGAAACCTCTGACTCCTTCTAAACAGATGCAGGAGGTAGAACAACCTATGTTCCCTCTAAGGTGCATGGCCATGCAGCCACACACATGTCTGGAAATCACCACGTAGCAGTTTCCAGCTGCATGCAGAGATTTCACATAGCTGGGACTCCCAGCCTGGGAGGTCCTTTGGGTGGCCAATCCTAGCCGCTTGTGCCTGGCGCTGGGGCTGAGTTGAAGCCACCAAAGCCCCCGTCAACATGCCTGCCCATGGCAGTGGTGGTGGGCGCCTCTCCCTCTGCCCGGAGCACCTCAGCTGAGCTCCCTGTTACCCCTGCCGCCTGCTCCGCCTGCCCCCACCATGGCCCCCATCATGCCTCGCTGTGCCATGGTTTGGCTGGGAATCTGCCAGGTGGAACTGCGCTGGCCTTGAGGTGCTTCCCTTGCCTCCTTCGCCCTGATTCACAGAACGTGGCAGCCTGCCTGCTCATTGGCCTCCCCCAGAGGAGGAGGAGGAGGTGGCAGGGGCAACGCAGAGCCCAGCTGAGGTGCTCCGAGCAGAGGGGGAGGCGCTGCTGCCGCCGCCATGGGCAGTACTTACTTTGCAGTTCTAAATCTGATCTTTGTAGTAACTCTTCATTAATGAAATGGCCTCTGTGTATCTGGAGGATTCTCCTCAAGCAGCGTTCTTGGAAAACACGTCAGCTTTCATTCCTCTTGGTTGTAACCTTCCATGTTTCCTCAGCATAGGTTGCAATTGGTGTAACGATCCTCTTGAAAACTTTGTGGGAATCCTTACAGCTGCTGGAGACCAACTTGGGTACATGCACTGAAACAAGGTCTCTGCCACTCCAATTTGAGGGTTAATGCCATTCTCTGTAGCTCCCTCACTAGACCTAATGCTACCAAAGTAAGTCAACTGTTGGACTCCTTCTATGGCCTGACCATTGACTGTTATGGGCCTTTTATCCTGAGCACTTCTGACTTCATGGCTTTTCAGAATCTATGCAGAAACCAATCTTGTTGGCCTCATTGTCTAAGCTGAGGGTCATTTCTTGCAAGTTTCTTTGTTTCACCCAGCAGTGGGATGCCATCGGCTAAATCTAAACCTCTCGGGCTATTCTCCACGGGAGGCCAAAGGTTGGGTCATCTATTTTGGTTGCTAAGCAGAAGCGTTGTTAAGTGATACTGACATTATATAACACGTTTAATTAAGCTTGAATAAACATAACTTTGAATTTCTAATAATACTGATTTCGTTGTTGTCTTAGGTGACATCTGTGAAAAAATTCAGGCACTCAGGCATGGAAATCTCCCACTCAGACACTATACTTTTCCGCCCACACTGAAAAAAAATTAGAGGGAACATTTGATAACCTGGCAGATTCTTCATTTACTTCCTCCCTTTTGCTCTTGGAAATTAACATTACAATAAAGGACTTTTCTAATTAATAGTCTAGAGCAGTGCTGGCGAAACTTTCTGGCACCTAGTGTCAAAACAGGAGCATGCACTAAGATTTTTGGCCCCATGTTCCAATATGGGTGCAGGCGTGTGCACACACTGAAAATTAGATGATCATCTGGTTTTCGACATGTGGTCTACCGGTTTCTGGCATGCATGTGCGCACAAAGACCAGCTGTCTGGTGCCCATGCATCGGCTCCAGATATCGGGGGGTCCTCATGCTTCCTTGCCCGCCCACCTGATCCTTGTCCAGGCGCCAGAACGTCCCCACTGCGGATCTGGTTCTGCAGCCTTGGACAGGAAGAGAAAGTTGGGTGGGAAATGCCCCCTTCCTCCACTGGAAAGCCAGAATACTACCTCCAAGCCATTTGGCTGCCTTCCCCTCAAAGCCCTGCAATGGCTCAGATTGGAGTGTGTTGTGGAGCGGTTGCCCAGCGGTGGGGAGGGGGGAAAAGCCAGGGGGGTTTAAGGCAGAGCAAGGGCATTGGGGAGGGGGAAAAGTCGGGCAGGGGGCCTTAAGCCAGAGCATCCGAGGGGTCCCCAGCCTTTGAGGGAATCTGGAGGAAGGGAGAGCCGTATTTATCCTGGCAGCTGACTTGGAGGGCAAGAGGACCAGGGGGTGGTGTCCCCCTCCCCACAAGTCCCACCTGAGAGACGCTGGCAGGGGGGCAGTGCTGGGCAAGCACTTGTCTCCAGCCCAGCAGCCCCCCAGCTTCCCCTCCCAACCCCTCCCATCCAAGGACCAATGAAACTAGGCTGTTTCCTGAAAGGCTGTGGGGGAACCTCGCTTGGCTTCACAGACCCTCCGAGACCCTCCAGGACATTTATTACTGGCCATAAAAGCACCTTGTGTGTGTTTTCTCTCTGTTTCTCTCTCTCTCCCACTCTCTCCCCCTTCCTCTCTTTCTCTCTCTCTCTCTTTCTCTTTCTTTCTCTTTTTCTCTCTCTCTCTCTTCCTACTGACAGCCACTCTCAGGGCTAAGAAGGGCTCTGCTAAGAAGCCACAGCCGAGATCTCCTCTCTGGGCCTTTGGGCACACATGGCCGCTGCTCTTTTTCTTGATGGTTTTTGCACATGCATGCACGCCAGAAACCAAAACACTAAGAGGCTCATGCGCATGTGTGCACTGGAAACAAAGATCACTTTCCTGGTGTGCGCATGCGCACTGGGTGGCTCCTCTTCCACTTTCTGGCACTCCAATGGGCGTGAGGACCAGCTGACTGCCAACGTCTGAACCCAGAAGAGCAACTGGTGATGGCTCCACATGCCAGGAGAGATGGTTCTTTGTGCCACTTCTGACACGTGTGCCATAGGTTCCCCCTCACGGCTATAGGCTTTGCCCACTTGAAATGGGACCTCAGGCTTTGGCAAACAGAGAAAAGACACCAAAATTTCTCCCACCTTATTGAGCAACTTTAGCTCTGAAAGAGCCTTTTGTCTGATAGAAAGTCTCTGTCTTAGAAAAAACGCCAGATTCCCTTTCCTGGGATCCTCCTCGGGTAGAACCAAGAAACCATGAATGCCTATATCTGCTTTTATCTCTCCATTTTGGTCCAAGTACAGTTTGTTATCAGAAATATTCCAAAATTCATTCTTCTCCAGGAAGGGATGAAACTAGAATGGGAACATCCAGGAATTTGAAAATCAGAAAACTTTGTTTCTTATCCCACATTGAATCTTTATTCTACAATTGTCTCATCTCCAAATATGGTTAAATAGGATACAAATACTGCCATTATCTTCATAAGCGAATGAAGACGTTTGAGAAAAATTCATCAAAAAATCGAGAAAATATAATGAACACAGTTGGTCAATTATAGGGAACATTCTAGAGCAGATGACAAATAAAATGAACAGAGGAAAAAAAGATGATCCATAAACTCTTTGAAAACAACAGGGTGATTCCCAGAAAGCCTCAGTTGATCAAGAAGAAATCTCTCAGGCTAATCTTCTCCCTTGTAATCCTGATGGAAAACTCCTCTAGATCAGAGGTAGGTTCCTACCTGTTTGGACCAGTTTGGCTGAACCAGTAGTAACTTGGCAGCCTTGCTCACTGGAATCTACAATGACCAAGGCTGTCCACACCCCTGAACCGGTTCTCTCGGCCATATTGTTCTTGCCTTCTGCACATGCGTAGAGCAACAGGCAATTAGAGGCAGCTGAAACCCACCTCTGGCTCGATCCCACTTAGGAGCCTCAGTTCACTTGTGAGCCCCATTGGCCTTCCTCCCTGCCTCTCCCGGCCAATGTTGCTCACGAGGAAACTGCAGCTAGGATCTCCCGCATGTTGCATGCCTTAAAACAGCATGGAGGCCTGGGCGAAAGCTGGGAGGGGGAAGTAATATATGGGATGGGATCTGGCCAGCCTTACTGTCACAGCAGCTGCCCAGGTGAGCCACTCCTGACCTCCCCAGACCAGGCCCAGAGCTCATACCAGACTGAGACCACAGCCGCGTCCTGCTCCCTTTGTCCACCCAGCTGGTGGGAGCCACAGCAGTGCCAGTCATGGCTGAGAGCTTCCTTTGCCAGCTGGCAGCTGAAAAGTTCTCCCTCTTAAAAGCCTCCAGTGACGGAGCTTTAGGATCCAACTGCTCTTTAACTAACTAACCAACCAACCAACCAACCAACCAACCAACCAACCAACCAACCAACCAACCAACCAACCAACCAACCAACCAACCAACCAACCAACCAACCAAGGCTTAGTTTGGAAACAGAAGAAAAAAGAACCAGTGAGTGACTGCAGCCAGATGGGAGGGGATGTTGGGGGGGGGGGTTCTCTGAGTGGGAGGGTAGGAGGTCTCTGAGTGAGTGCTGGACAAGAAGGCAGGTGGACAACCTCGCTTTCCAGTCTCCGGTGAGTGGCTGCATCCAGCCGGGGGATCAGAAGGGGGCAGCTGAGCAAGAGCTGGGCAAGCAGGCAGGAGGGAGACCTCGGAGGCTCATTGTCAACCCAGCTTTGCGCCCAGTTGGCTCCAGTTGCCCACCATCGGTTGCCTTAATGGTGGGGCAAGGGGAGTTGGGGGAGGCTGCTGGTCATGAGTGGTTTGGCTCGGTTGTTCCCCGGGTGGCAAAGGGGACTGACTCCAAAAGGATGAAGGGGATCTTGGGTGGAGCCAGTCGAAGGAGCAACCCCTGGCTTATTCAATCTAACTGTGCCTGGTGGGCCTTGCCTTAGGGTGGGGGGGGGGCAAATTGCCCCCCACTGTGAGTGTCTCTCAGCCGTTGTGTGCAGGGAAAAACCTTGCACAGTAAAGAAAACCTTCTTGTGAGTTTCAGTTAATTAACAATTTATCACACTGTTGGGGAGTTTTTCTTTACTGTGTAAGGTTTTTGGGGGGTGGCAGGTGGGGCAGGGGATGGGCCAGTCTGGAGCAACTCTGGGCCTTTGCACAGTTAAGAAAACCTTCTTGCGAGTGTGAGAAGTTGTTAATGGCCTCCACTGTACAAGGGCCGGGAGTTGCTGCAAACTTTGAGGCTGCAGGCGCCCAGGGAGGGGGGAATGCTGCCCATCTGCCTGCCCCCTCCAGAGGCAACCTTGGTGGGGGTTTGGGGGGGGATCACCAGAGCACCTTTATTTTGTTTCGTGGGCTCCTTCACAGGCAGCTTCTCTTTCTGGCCCTCAAGCAGAGAACGAGGCTGTTACTTGGCCCCCCTTCGCTCAGTCTCTGCATGGCCAACTCTGCATGGGGGCTGCGGAGGGGCCCATAAGCCAGGCTGATCAGGGGGCAATGCTGCTCCAAGAAGCCCCACTCAGCCAGATCCCACTGGTGGTCAGCAGTTGAAGCGGTCTGGGTGCAGAGAGCCCTGCAGGGCCAGGAAAAGTCCAGGGAGAAGCCGTGAGAGCAGCCCAGCACCCTGAAGAGGCAGCAGCGCCCGGCCACCTGGGTGGGGTTTGAATGGGGTGGGTACCTATCCGGCTGCTGGCACAAGGGCACAAGACCTCCCATCTAGCCACACCCACCAAACTGGTAGTAAAAATTTTTGAACCCCCCCCCCTGCTCCAGATGTTCTCGTTCTACTTGATTGTAATGGGAGATGAAGACATTTTGGAAAGCCTGAAAGAAGAAATCTCCCCCCAGCTTTTTTCTCAGCCTGAGAAGTCAGTGAGGATCCTTCCTGGGTTCCTCTCTCTCCCCTTATGCAGCTGCCGGATTCTGGCTCCAAGGCCTTTGGGAGCTGCCCCCTCCCTCCCCCTCCCCTCTGCAGAAACTCCCCTGGCTGCAGAATTGGGATCCCTCCGATCTTCTCCTCTTGTCCCCTGATCTTCTCCTGCCTCCCCTTCTCCCCCCTGAACAGTCTCAGTGGCTGCTTGGAGGGGGGGGGGATTTCTGGTTTTGGAGGGCTGAGAGGAAAAGGGGAAGAGGCCCTCCAAGGCTGCCCCTCTTTAGGGTTTCTGCAACCTAATTCTCCCCCCCCCCCCGAGACAGAGGACCCCCCTCGAACATTGCAGGGCAGAGGAGGCTGGGCCCATAACTGGGCAGCGTGTGGGGGGAGAGGCTGCAGGAGCTGTGCTGTGAACGGAGGGAGAGTGAAAAGTGGGGATTCTCTCTGCTGCAGCCCTTGAATGCTTGAATGGCAGAGAGAAGCCAAACTTTCCCCCCTCCATTCACAGCAGAGCTCCTGCTCCCTTTATGGCCCCCCTGGCCCCCTCTTCTTGGGGGGTGGAAGGGCCTGGAAGGGAGAGGCAGGCGGCTGCAGCTCCCTTCCCTTCAGGCTCCCCATCCCTTCCCTTTGCTGCGGAGGGAGGGAGGGAAGTCCAGCCAAGGGATTTCAACCGTCCCTCCTGCCTTTCCTGAGCTGCCCCAATTCCCCCCCTGGCCAAGGAGCCTCCAGCTAAACGCCCCTCAGCAGATCCTCCACGCAATGCACTCTGCCCGGGGGGGGGGGGAGGCAGTGGGAAAGCAGCTGAGTGAAGCTTCTCCCAAAGAAGTTCTGGGGAGCCCAAACCCCCCAACATCCCCCCCGCAGCCCCCCCCCCAGAAAACTCCCAGGCAAACCAGCTCCATCTCTCTCTCAGGAGGGGGGGAAGAAAGAATGGATGGGAGGAAAGGCAACCTGGGGAGAAGAGGAAGGGAGATCCAGAAGAAAAGGGGCGGGGTCCTCTAACCCCTCCTCCCAGATGCCCCACAAGTTTTAACAGCTTCTGATTCCTCTCTCTCTCTCATTCTCTCTCTCTTTCTCTCTCTCGCATTCTCTCTTTCTTTCTTTCTTTCTCTCTTTTTCTCTTTCTCTCTCGCTCCTCCCTTTCTCTCTCTCTCTCTCTCAATCTTTCTCATTCTTTCTCTCTCTCTCTTATTCTTTCTCTCTTTCTCTCTCCTTCCATTCTCTCTCTTATTCTTTCTCTCTCTCCTCTTATTCTTTCTTTCTCTCATTCTCTTTCTCTCTTATTTTTCTCTCTCTCACACACACATTTCTTTCTTTCTTTCTCTCTCTCTCACACACACTCCCTCCCTCCTATCCTTGCAAGTCCCCCTCCTGTGGCTGAGAGAGAGAAGTTTCCTTGTGAGGAAGAGGCGCAGATCCAAGGGCGCCCCAGTAAATTAATCAGCCGGACTTTCCTGGGATGCGAGCGATGCTGCTGGGCGCTTGGAAAGAACTTCGGTCACCAACCCTCCGCTAAAGGCAAACAATGAAGCAGGCGCAGAGCTGGTTGGAGGAGTGTGTGTGTGTGTGTGTGTGTGTGTGTGTGTGTGTGTGTGTGTAAAATGGGCAGTTTCATCCAATGGTGTTTTTGTTTCAGGTGGGTCTCCTGGCTTTGGAAGGAGGAAAGGAAGGGATACAAAGAGGGAGACAAGAGAGAGACAAGAAAGAAAAGAAAAAAGAAAGAAAAGGGGAGAGAGAGAGAAAGAGGGATGGAAGGAAGGAAGGGAAAAACAAAGAGAGGTAGGGAGGAGTAAGTGAATGAGATATGGATGGATGGATGGATGGACGGAAGGAAGGAAGGATGGGTACATAGAGTGAGGGTGGAAGGGGGAGAGAGAGAAAGGCAAAGAGAGAAGAAGAGAGAAGGGAGAGACAAGAAAGAAAAAAAGAAAAAAGGGAAGAAAGAAAATGGGAGAGAGAAAGAAAGAGAGAGGGGGGGATAGAAGGAAGGAAAAGAAACAGCGAGAGGGAGGGAGGAGAAAGTGAATGAGATATAGTTGGATGGATGGATACATAAAGGGAGGGAGGGAGAGAAAAAACGAGTGGAAGGAAGGCTTCAGAAGACTCTTTGAAACAGCAGAGCAATCGAGGGCTGGAAGGGACCTCAGAGGCCAACTAGTCTAACCCCCTGCTCCAGCAGGAGGCCTGATATCCTCTGCATTATTTTGGTGCCTCTAAGAGAGAGGAAATTTGCCAGAAAAGGGAAGGAGTTTTCTGGGACAAGGGAGCCATGCAGAGGAAGGCAGAGATAGTCCTTGACTTATGACAATTGAGCCCAACATTTTGGTTGCTAAGCAAGAGCGTTGTTAAGTGAGTTTTGCCACATTTTACTCAATCCATGGCATCTCCTGGTTTAGCTGCCTGTCCAGCTGCACACAGACCCACCTGCAATGGGGACGGAAGAAAGGTGGAATCCCACCAGGCTCATCACAAACCCACAAATAAGGGGATTTATTTAAGAAACAATACAGCATTTTCAAATCAGCAATGTTTAATACAAAAATGCCATGGAATCTACTCTTTGGAATCATTAATTCCCTGAGTAATTAAATTGGCCAGATGTGTTGAGATGATTCCCCTCCTTCTCCTCTGGATTCCTTCTCCAAAGAATCTGAGATTAATGGATCCATATCGGGACCCCCATACCTGCCAGGGCTGCAGCCTTGGAGACCCCAAGATCTTTTCTCCCTCCTTCCTTCCCCTCCTCGATTTGGAGGAATAGGCGGCATTCAAGGACTGGGCCAGAGTCCTTATGAGACTGTACTGGTGGTAGGGATTTGGGTTCCTTAAACTCCCCCATTTCTCCTGGGTCTCCAGTGGGGCTTTCTGGGTGCATCTTCTGCGGCTTTTGACAGAAAAGACGTTCTTTGAAAGAGAACAGTGGAAATAATGATCTTGCAACTTGTCTTCCACAAAGAATAAGGGTTCAAAGGCAGAATCTTTTGGCCTTTTTTTACGCATATAACCAAAGTTCCAAATACTATGGATGTATGTGAGAAGTCTGCGCTTGTCCATTTCATAATCTGTAAAATTTGTGAGGATCCAAACTTTCCCTTCAATGGGTCCTGGGAGATGCATAAATGTTAAATGGAAAGGAAGAATTCTCTCCCAAATGGAATCAAATTCTATGAAGTGAACAAAGACGTTGACTTGTCTCCATTTAGAGAGGGAATCCCTGAGGTATGAAGTATATCCAGTCTTTGAGAATCGTTGTGATACAACCACACAAATTCCACTCCTGACAAGCACAGGAGGGAAAATCCTCATGAAATCCTCTCCCTTCTCTGTGTCTGAAGCAAAGAGGCCAATCAGGGTCCATCTGAAATGGAGGAGCAGCTGGACAATTGCTGGGTACAGGATTCCTTCTTTGAGGTCCATCAGGTGGAAAAAGGGGAATCGACTTTTATCACTCAGAGCCTCTGAAGCTTCTAAATGATTGATCTGAAAAATGAATTGAAAAGATTAGAGCCGTGATGGGGAAACTGAGGCACGCAGAGCCCTCTCTCCCAGCATATCAGCTGCCCCAGCCCAGCTCCACTAGCATCCACATGCAGGCGCCCCTCCTGCCAGCCAGCTGGTTTTAGGGCCTATGTTGAGGGCCAGGGAGAGGGACTCCTGAGTATAAAGTGGGGGAGGGGGAGGGGGCTTGCATTGTGCAGGAAACTCTGGAGGGCTGGAAGTGAGTGTGAATGGCCTTCACCCCCCTCCTCCCCAGTGCTTCCTGGCTCAGTTGGAGGCTTCCTTCGGCCTTCACACAGTTGCAAGGGCTTTATTTTTTATTTCTGCTTCCAGGTTGGTGCAGGAGGCTTTCCAGGGCCAAAATGGGTACAAAAAGTCCAGGTTTTCCTGTTTTGGACCAGGCCATTCACACTCACTTCCAGCCCACCAGAGTTCACTGCTTCAGGGCAGAAATGAGAGCCTATCCTGTGGAACCCACTGCCACCTGGGAGAGAAGGATGTAGTTTGTGCGCAATGCATGCAACCCCCACTGCATACTCATGCGTGCCCCGCCCTGGCCCTCGTCATACGTCTGAAACCCAGCTGGCTGGCACTTGAACAACGACATGAAGAAGAGGAGGAGGAGAATGAAGAGGCTTTGCAGGAGCCAGCAGGGAGCAGGTCAGGTGGGGCTGGCTGGGGAGGAGGCAACCATGGTGCTTAGGGGGCAGCAGTCTCCATGCTCCAACTGTGCTGGGGGGTGAATGAGAGGGGAGGAATGTACCCACACACCCTGCCTCTCTGCTCAGGTGTCGCCCAGACCATTGGCAGCAGTTTCGGTGCCCTCACACACACAAAGACACACACACACACACACACACACAATTGGATTGCTCTCTTACCCTCCCTGTCTCTCTCTTGCCCCATTTACTTGGAAGCTGCTCCATGAGACAAGAAGCCGAGAAACAAGAGAGGAGAGAGAGGTTTGCAAAGTCAGGGAGTCCTTGTTGCAGGAAGGGAGTGAGAAGCAGGAGGGATCTGAGTGGGTTGGGGAGGCCTTGAGGGTCTCTTCTATCACTAGGACCCCCATGGCCTTCCCCACCCTCAGATTCCTCAGGGGCACATTGGTATCCTTCAATTGGGAGCTCTTAGGAAAGGATCCCCTCCTTGTGGGTTGCAAACAGCTCTTTCCAGTGGGGGAAACAGGACAAAGCAAGTGGGGGGAAAGAGTTTCCTTTGCTCTGTTTCCAGTCTGAAGGAGACCCCGTCCCACGTGGGACCACAAGGCTGCCCCTCCCAAACCATTCCACCACCACCACCACCACCCCGGCTCCCACCCACTGGCTGAGTGCAGGCCTTTCCTTCGCAAGCCCCACGGACTGAAACTGCAAAGTAAGACCAAAGTTTCTGGCTGGCAGAGTTCTTCTGGCTGAAGGGGAGGCCAAAAACGAGATGCACGGAGGCCCCAGGAGGGGAAAATTTCACCCTCTGCCTCAGCTTCTTAGCTTGGGCAAAGTGGAGCTATGTCTCCTGGCACACGCGGCCTTCTCCTTTACTCTTCTGGAGCACACGTGTGTGGGATGATTAGCTGGCCTTTGCCTGCATGGCAGTGGCAGAAACTGGAAGAGCTGGTCTTCCTGAGGCAGGGCATAAAGCGCGTTTTAGACATAAGAGTGAAATGAGTTGGGGTCAGACTGGATGATCTTTAGTTATCTTTATCTTTACGCTTTGTAAGGTACAAAAAGCATCTTTGAGACAGGAAGCTCCAACTCAGGAAATTCAAGTGTCAAGTCCTGCTTGTAAGTAGGTGGAGTCAGTTGGAAGTCCAAGTCCCTTGCAAGTCAGACAGAGGGCTTAACCACATAAGTCAGAATGGAACTGAGGTTTCCTGCATTCTTCTCTGCCCAGCAATAAGGAGCTGAACCAATCAGAGAGGAGTTAAGTATTTCCTGTGATGCTCTCTTTGTCAAAGGATAAGAATGAGTGTTTGGTATGAGAAGACTGTTCAGAAGTTTCATGCTGGCCTTTGACTAGCTTTCCCAACCTGGCAGCCATAAATAAACTTTTCCTGATTCTGAGAAGTCCAAGCCTCGTTATTTCCTGCAACAGTCCGGTTTCTGCCAGTACATGAGCGCCAGCCAGCTGATCATCCTGTGTGTGCGCCAGGGGTGGGTTTTAGCTGGTACGCACCGGTACGGGCTTACTGGATGGTGAAATTTAGTGTGCCTTCCTGCACCCGTTCTTCTGGAGGCCCCATACCCTCCCCTGGCCTGCCCCCCACTCTCTCCCCCCGCCTGCCTGATTGCCACTCACTCGCACCATCCATCCACCCCATGCTTTCCCAGTCCCCTCCCCACACTTCCTTTGCCCACCCAGCCGAGGCTCCGAGGCTGCAGACCGGTGGGGAGGTGGGGGGGATGCTGCCCATCTGCCTGCCCCCTCCAGAAGCAACTGGGGAGGCCCTGGGATGGTCAGCAGCGCATGCACCACTGCCATGTGACCACTGGGGGCGCAGCAACAGGATGCGAAGGAGAGGCCGTCCAGCAGAGGTCAGTGGGTTGGTGGGGAGGTCGTGCGGGGCTGGAGACAGCAGGGGGGCTGGACATCGAGGTCACCCTGGGTGCCTGCCTGGGCAGCTGCTCCTTTGTGCCCCATTGCTGGCAGCAGTTGGCTTTCTCCTGCCAATCCTTCCCCTCCGAGCTTCTAGATGGGCCCTGGGTCAGTCAGCAGCCCCCACACCACCTCCATGTGACGCTCTGGGGGTGCAGCAAGGAAGGATTGCTGGGAGAATGCCAACTGCAGCTGGGAGGTGGGTGGGGTGCGGGTGGTGAGAGATTGTGGGGGTCTGGACTGGAGGTGGCAGGAAGGCAGGGGCCGAAGCTAAGTCCCCATCCTGGTGAAAAAAAGAATCTCTCACTATCCTGGAACTGCGCCCTGGGAGAGACCTGGGAGCATCCCGGCCACCTTCGCCCTCGGCCATTAGGTGCCTCCTTCCTTTCTCCACCCACCCAAGCAAAGAAAGGGGGCCACTAAACCACCTGCTCACCCGCATTCCAACCAGCCCTCCCCCTCCTCTCTTTCGGCCTGGGCTCTCTGGAGGGGGAGGAGAGGTCTCTCCCAGGACCTGCTTCCCTTACCTCACGGGCGCAGTTCCAGGACGGTGGGAGATTCTTTTTTTCACTGGTATGGGGGGGCTTAGCCTCGTCCCCTGCCTTCCTGCACAATCCCCCACAATCTCTCCCCACCCGCACCCTACCCACCTCCCCGCTGCAGTTGGCATTCTCCCAGCAATCCTTCCTGGCTGCACCCACAGAGCGTCACATGGAGGCGGTGTGGGGGCTGCTGACTGACCCAGGGCCCATCTGGATTCCCGGAGAAGAAGGATCGGCAAGAGAACGCCAACTGCTGCCAGCAATGGGGCACAAAGAGCAGCCGCACAGGCAGGCACCCAGGGTGACTTAGAAGTCCAGCCTCCCTGCCATCTCCAGCCCTACGCAACCTTGGAATGCGGGTGAGCGGGTGGTTTAGTAGCCCCCTTTCTTTGCTCAGGTGGGTGGAGAAAGGAAGGAGGCATGCGATGGCCAAGGGCGAAGGTGGCCAGGATGCTTTATCCCACGCCTCCTTCCTTTCTCCGCCTGCCTGAATGAGTGAAGGAGGCACCGGAGCCAAACTGCCCACTCGCCAGCCTTCCCACCAGCCCTCCCCCTCCTCTCTTTTGGCCTAGACTCCCTGGAGGGGAAGGGGAGACTTTGTCCAAGACCGGCTTCTTTCCTTCCCTCCTGCGGATGGCAAAAGAGGCATTTTCACAGCGGAGGCTGAAGCACAATCCCTGCGGTCAGTTCCGTCTCTCCCTTCCCCAAGCAGGTCCCGTTGCTGCTGGAGCCACGGCCGGCTCTTGTCATCGCTGCGAGCTTTCAGCAAAGCGGCTCCAGCAGCCACAGGACCTACTTGGGGAAGGGAGAACCGGAACTGACTGCAGAGATTGTGCTTCAGCCACCGCTGTGAAAATGCCTCTTTTGCCAGCTGGGAGGCTGGCAAAGAAGCCTCCATTTCTCTGTCGCTGCCAAACTGTCTGGGGAAGAAGGTCCCTCCCAGCCAGAAAGGATCTCCAGGAGATATCCGACTGCAATGGGAACGCCAAGGAGCAGCTGCCCAGCAGAGCCGAGGGCTGGAGGCGGCAGGAAGGTGGGGGTCGAGGCTGCCTGGGTGACTGCAATGTGATCGGGCAGCTGTAGGGGTGGGAGGCCGTCAGAGCCCACCCCCCTGCCCCATGGCCAATTCGGGTCCCACTTGAAGGAACGGGCGGTGGCTCTTCCTGCTGTTGAGCACAGAAATCCCCATTGCGGTTGATTCAGCTGGGAGGACGGAACCCTGAAAGCAGGGGGTGCTCTGCCACTGCTGGTCCAGCTGCTGTCAGGCGCATTCATGCAAGAGAACTCCCCAGTGTGAAACAAACCAAGACTCTACCATATCTCTCTCTCTCCCTCCCTCCCTCCCTCCCTCCCTCTCTCTCTCTCCCTCCCTCCCTCCCTCTCTCTCTCTCCCCCCTCTCTCCCCTCCCCCTCCCTCCCCCCTCTCTTCCCCCCCCTCTCCCCCCTCTCTCCCTCCCTCCTCTCTCCCTCCTCTCTCCCCCTCTCTCTCCTCCCCTCTCTCTCCCCCCTCTCCCCCTCTCTCCCCCCCTCTCTCCCCTCTCTCCCGCCCTCTCTCTCCCCCCTCTCCCCCCTTTCTCTCCCCCCCTCTCTCTCCCCTCTCTCTCCCCTCTCTCTCCCCCCACTCTCTCTCCCTCTCTCTCTCCCCCCTCTCTCTCCCTCCCTCCCCTCTCTCTCCCTCCCCCCTCTCTCCCTCCCCCTCTCTCTCCCTCCCTCTCTCCCTCCCCCTCTCTCCCCCCCTCTCTCCCCCCTCTCTCTCCCCCTCTCTCCCTCCCTCTCTCTCTCCCCTCTCTCTCCTCTCCCCCTCTCCCCCCTCTCTCCTCCCTCTCTCCCCCCTCTCTCTCCCGCCCTCTCTCTCCCCCCTCTCTCCCCCCCTTTCTCTCTCCCCCTCTCTCCTCCCCCCCCCTCTCCCCCTCTCTCTCCTCTCTCTCTCCCTCTCCCTCCCCCTCTCCTCTCCCCCCCTCTCTCCCCCCTCTCTCCCTCCTGTCTCTCCCCCACTCTCCCTCCCCCTCTCTCTCCCTCCCTCTCTCTCCCCCCCTCCCCCTCTCTCCCTCTCTCCCTCCCGCTCTATCCCCCCTCTCTCCCCCTCCTCTCTCCCCCCTCTCTCTCCTGCCTCTCTCTCTCCCCTCTCTGTCCCCCCCCTCTCTCCCTCCCTCCCCCCCTCTCTCCCTCCCCCTCTCTCTCCCTCCCTCTCTCTCCTCCCCCCTCTCTCCCTCTTTGTGTGTGTGAGAGAGAGAGAGCGTGAGAGAGAGACACAGAGAGAGAGTGACAGAGAGAGGGGGGGAGGGAGAGAAGGAAGGATAGACTCTTTGGGGAAATATAATTGATCTCTGGATCCTTTCTGGATATAAGATAATGAACTGTAACAACTAATTTTTCTATAATGTTGACATATTAAAGATTGTGAATGGTTTCATCCCTGTAAATATCAAAGGTATTTTGGGTCCATCTGGATTCATTTCAAAAATTTCAAAAGAATATTTCCCATGCTGGAAAATGGATTCAGAAGATGGAACTTCTCCCTCCCTCCCATCTATCTATCTATCTATCTATCTATCTATCTATCTATCACTATCTATCTATCTATCTATCTATCTATCTATCTATCTATCTATCTATCCATCTCTATTTACCTGCCTAGCTATCTCTGTCCAAACAGTATGAAACCTGATAGGGCCCCTGAGTTGATAAAATGCCTGTTCCTCTCCAGCTGTTCTTCTTATCCAGACAAATAAGGCACCCACAACAATGCCTTCATATTGCCTGGATACAAGAGACAAAGCTATGGGCCCCTCCCTTCATCCTTTTCCCTCCCCAGTTCAGAATAACCACAATTTCACCAGCTTTGGATGGAAAGGGAAGGGAAAGCTGGCTCTCCCCTCAGATTAACCATGCAGCCCTCTTCTGTCAGCTGATCTCTCTCTTCTCTGGTGGAAATAAAGATGTTTATGAAGCCTATAAAAGGTGGAATATTATGGAAATACAAGGAATGTTTTTTTCACAGCAGTGAAGTGTCTGTTGCTCAGTTGGTGGGTCAGCTTTGTAAGGTGCCATAACATCTAGTTAGGTCCACCTGTTGTGTCCCTTTGGAAAGACAGAAAGAGTTAGAGTAAGAAAGAGGAAAAATAAAACAAAGAGAAAGAGAGAAAGAAAGAGAAAGAAAGAAAGGGAAAGAAAGAAAGAGAAAAGAAAGAGGAAAAGAGAAGGAAAAAGAGAAAAGAAAGAAAAAAGGAAAGAGAAAGAAAGACGAAGGGACAGAGAGACAAGAAAGGAAAGAAGGGGGGATGGAAGGAGAGAAAGAAAGGGAAAGAACGAAATAGGAAGGAAGGAAGGAAGGAAGGAAGGAAGGAAGGAAGGAAGGAAGGAAGGAAGGAAGGAAAAAAAGAAAGCGAGCTCATGACTTCAATTTAGGCCAAAATTTTGGTTACTAAACAAGAGCATTCTTTAGTGAGTTTCACCACATTTTACAAGTTGGCGACGCCCAGCCAATCACATGACTGCCAAGCCACTCCAATCCTGGTCACGACCACCAAGCCACTCCCACCAGTCACATGGATGCTGAGCCACTCCCACAAAACAGGCCACACCTACAGAATAGGTTCTAAAAAAATGTTTTAATACACCACTGGCATGGGCACCAGAGACAGATCTGCCAACATGCACCCTGGGCAACTCCTCTTCCAGATCGAGTCCCTGACAAGAGGGCTGAAAAGGTTCTCCATCCATGCCCTCTTCCAAGGGAGGTTTTACCAAAGCTTTATAAAGCGGTACCAAGACTTCACGTGATTTGGATTCTCTCCTTCTCTTGATGCAGCCTAGGATTGCAATGGCTTTTTTTGGCTGCTGCCACACATTTTTGGCTCACAGTTGAGATATTGTCCCCTAAGATTCCCAGATCCCTCTCACAGTTCCTGCTATTGAGCCAGGCTTCACCTGATCTGTACCTGAACATGTGGTTCTTCTAGCCTCAGTGTAAGACTTTACTTTTCTCTACATTGAATTTCCTTTTGTTAGATAGGCCCAGGGTTCAAGTCTATCTAGATCCACCTGGACATTGAGCCTTTCTTCTGGGGTGTTGGCTATTCCTGCCAGTTTAGTGTCATCTGTAAATTTATAAAATCTATATAGCTGTTCACTACCTAAAACCTTCTGGTTCTTCTGCTAGGAATACATTTTTCTCAAGTTTAACTAAGAGGATCATGGAATAAATTTCAGCCACAATATCTGCTAGTCTATTTGTCCTATATTTGACAGAATCCTTTTTATTCCACTTTTTAGATATATAAAATGCTACTATTGCCAACTTCAATCCAAGTGGATAGGGCAGGCATTATTTATATGTGGAAATGAAGGTGCCAATAAAGGCCCCAACACCAGAGATATTTTTTGATTTGTTAAATAGTTGGTAGAATGTCTTCTCCGGGGAATGTATTGCTTACATTTCAGGCCTTTTATGATTAATCTGAACATGAACATAATGAAGTAAAATATTGACCATTTTTGCTAATATGGAGAAAAGCAGCTCTTGAATTTCATGGAGAAGACAAGATTGCATCTACTGCTCACCCACCCCTCACTTTACCAGATGGAGAAAAACCCACACAAACCTGTGGGACTTTGTAGGTGCCTCCTAATGTTGATGCCTGGATGGAGATCTCCCTTTTAGCTGCATCAAGAAGAGCCAGAAGGTTCTCCTTCCTTCCACAGCCGTAGTTGGGGACATTGGCTTCTCCAGTGGAGAGAATATCCAGCAAGGCATCGGAAGTGCGGAAAGTGTTC
Source organism: Rhabdophis nuchalis (assembly GCA_039707465.1). NCBI lineage: Eukaryota > Metazoa > Chordata > Lepidosauria > Squamata > Natricidae > Rhabdophis > Rhabdophis nuchalis. The sequence continues at coordinate 14,367,559 of CM077655.1, forward strand.
CAATAGTTGTTATGGATGTCGTAGCCCAGTGTGAGATTGTGCAGGAGCTGGGAATTCTTATTGACCGTTTGGACATTGAAAATGAATATGAAGCCACCTGGAAAATTATCACCATTCCTATTGTAAAAAAAGTTATTATAATGGGCAGCAACAAATACTGTTTAAAAATATATAATCCTCCATAAGCCTCCTGAGCCTTAAGCCAACATTGATTCAAAAGCAATGATCAATTATACAAATAAGGAAATGGGCTGAGGTACAGAAGCTACAACTGATTCCACCACTACTTTAAATAAAATTCATTATTCAAATGATAAATTAAGGATTGAACTGAGAGAGGAAAATAATCTGCAGCCTTTCAGCTTTTTTTCAGACCTGTTTTTGAGTTTCTTTCACAAAATCAGACAAAAGAGAGAATCCATTGAAACTAAAATCATTCAGGAAATTAGACAAATCCCCCCAATATAGAAATAAATGAAAAATAAAGCAGAAAAGGAGAGTGTCAGAATTGAGGGAGGGCAACTCCATCACCCTGAATGACTTACAGATCATTGAAAACAAACTGAAGAGAAGGAGCCACGTTGAAAAGCAACTTTGTGTGCAATGGTTCCCTTCCAGTGGTGACTATAGCAATGAGATGGTCTCCTGGGCTGTAAAAGCTCGGTGGTTGTTTCCCATCCTGATGCTCCAAACTCTTCGGGCATTTCATCCTCAGCTTCCCAGAGACTGGATGGGACACCAGCAGCATCAGAAGCAGAAGCAGGAGGTGCTTCATTCATGGGGTGAATCAATCGACCCCTTTTCTGTTTCTAAAGAATTAGAAGGATTCAAAGGATTCTCAGAAGGTGGAAAATGATCCAGTGTCTTTCCTGATTGAAACACAGAGAAACACTCAGCTTCACCTGGAAAGGAGAGAGACGGACATTCAAGAGCACAGACCCTGCCTGTCCCTAAACTCCCTATTTCTCTGCCCAAAGTCTCCCCTGGAGGATTCAGCCAAAGAGCAGAGCTGAACCTTTGATCATAATTCTCCCTCTCAGGAGGGATCCCTGGAGAATCCAACCAGTTCTTGGACTCAAAGGTTGTTGGGAAATTCTCTGGAGGGAAATGAAAGGGAAATCATCCCCATGTGGCTCATAATAACAGGGGCAGAGATGGGATTAAATCCATCATTATAGAATTGAAATGTTTGTGAGCGCCATCATTGAAACTGGTCCTGGGGGGAATTCACAGCCACTTTGGGTGAAAATAAAAAGAAATGTGACGTTTGTTGGCATTGTGGTTAAAGAGAAAACTCCCAGAGGCCAGTTAATGTCTGAGCATGTCACAGATCTGAAATAGCTGCCTGCAGAGTTGGAAGAAAACAAATATATTTTATTTTGAAAACTAATGCTCAAGGGCACCACATAAAAAGGGCTGATGCAATAGGGATCCAGTCTGTTGAACAAAATCAACTTTAATGAAAAATTAGTTACCAGAACTTTGCAGAGTTAAAAAAAACCCAGAGAGACAGAAACACAGAGAGAAGCGAGGGGAAAAAACAAGTGAAAAGAGATGGGGAAATCTCACGGAGGGAAAGAAGGAAGAAAGGAGGGAGGGAGGGAGGGAGGGAGAAGAGGGAGGGAAGGGGAACTCAGGATCCTCGTGTTACAGATGAAAAAGCTGATCTACAAAATCCAACTTCCATCTTCAGAGACCTGGGAATGCAGAAGCCCATATCCCATGTTCCCCTGCCACCCTTTCCCATGCAGAGACCAGGCAAGGGGGCTCTTGCAGGGATGCCAGAAAGGACTCTGCCCGGCTGAGGAGGCTGAGCTCCCTCCTCTTGGGAGGAAGGAGCTGGGGAGCCTCGTGTTGGGGAAGGGAAGCAGAGCTGCAAAATCCCCCTCCAGGTCCCATCTTCTGAGTCCTGGGAAGGGAGGAGACTATATTCCATGTTGCTCAGCCACCTCTTTCCATGCATGGGGCATTGTAGGAGAAAGCAAAGCCCAGACCCACAGAGAAGGCCCAGGATGGCCAGGAAGGGGGAGGGGTTGTGGGGCATTCCTGGGAAGAGACTAACCTGGTTTATGGGTCCCAGAATTGAAGGTTAGGGCTTCCTCCAGCCTCTCTTGGCCTCCGTGTCTTTCCAGGAGAGGCTCCTGGGGGAGAGAAGCCATGCAGGGCTGGGTCTTCCAAGGGGGATCCAGGGTTGCCCTGGACGAAAAGGTGGGTGGCCTCACCCTGGAGGGGACCCTCCGTGACTCTGAGGAAGATGGGGGTCCCTGTGGCCCCTCCAGACCACGAAGCAAAAAAAAAAAGGAAAACTTAAACTTTGACAGAAGAAAAATAAAAAGCGGACACCAAAAAAAGACTAATGATCAAACTCTCTAGAAAAAGTTGTTTCTCTCCCTAGAGTGGAATCCATGAGATATAGAGCCATTGTGCAACTGATGGAGCACCATCAATGACTGGTCGCTACCGTGGGTGCGTTGCTTACTTGGTTACAGAAAGAAATTTCTGGTCGGTTCAAATATATATATCTACCCATCCTGGAAATAATTGGTGTCAGAGGTGGGATTCCTCCAGGAGACCCCTAAGTGCCCCCAGTGCGAAGGAAAAGAGCCTCGGCTGTCGGAGGGAGAGAATTCAGTCCAGGGAGATCTCATCCCCTCCAGGCAACGGCCTCCCAAAGACCCGGAGCTCCTCCTGGGCCACGGGAGAGGCTGAAGCTCTTCCAGGCCAGGAATAGTTCAGCCTAATGGCTTGCGGGGGGGGGGGGGCTTTGGGGCTCTCTTTTTGGCCTCCCCCCCATTGAGTGGGGCCAACTCCTTTAGGGAAAGAAGATCCGGAGTGGATCCCCCTTCAAGTCAAGGCTGAGTGCTGCTCTTCCCCCCTTAGGAGGGAGCCAAAGCCACCCCCGTCTTTGGTGCCCAGAGGCTTCAGGAAGGCCTGATAGCAGCAAATCGGTGGTCAGATTCGCATGCGTGGGGGGGGGGTGAGCACCAGCAATGGGGCATGGGGGAGTTGTGCTGCACATCCCACACACCCCTGCATGCACCCTCCCCCCCACTGCCACTAGAGACCTCCCCCTCCTCCCCATGCATTCACACATGTCTCCCACTGGAACCAGAAGCCCCAAAATCAGCTGGCTGGTGGGAGGCAGGGGGGCATGTGTGGTGGCTCTGAGCTGGGTGACGGCTTATGTGCCAGCAAGGAGGAATCTGAGTGCCATAAGTTCATCCTGAAAGCCCTACAGGATGAGTGTTGGGAGGTGGATCCCATGTGACCCTTCCTGATGCCCCTTAAAGGCCCCATTGAGGAGCTCCTGGGAGGCCACAGTCTGTGTCGGAGGGTCCGTTGTGGCTGGGGAGGCTGGAAGAGGCTTTGGGGTCCCTTCCATCCCAATTCGCAGCCCCTCTGGCCCTGCTGGGGGCTCAGCTGAGCGATGGCCGGAGGTGTCCAGGAACCGAGGGGGGATTGGGCTTTGTGGGAGAACGGAGACTCATCCAGAGACTCTGTCCAAGCCCCCTTTTCCCTCTAGTCCGAAGGGAGGAATGCGGCTGATCTTGGGCAGGGAGGGGAGGGGATGATGGGGCTCAGGCAGGCTCTGCTTGGGGAAGGAGCCTTTCCCAAAGGAACAGAGAGACCCGCTGTGTCCCAGGGCTGGGAGGGGCTCTGGGGGTCTCACTGGGGCCTCCACAGGAAGAGGAAAAAGGGAGGGAGAGAAAAGGGAAGGGAGGATTTTAAAAAGCCCATTTTCCTCCCTGGTGAGAAGAGAAATTCCTGGATCTGCACAAGGCCAGCACAGATTCCAGGCAAACAGAAGCAGGAAAGTCCCTTTTTCTTTTTGTTATTATTTTTTCCAACTAACTAAAGGAGGTGAAGATGTCCAACTCGTCTTCCTCTTCCTCCCCACAACAACCACCCTGTGAGGTGGGCTTGTCTGAAAGAGAGGGTCTCTCCCGAGGTCAGCAAAGAGGCTTCCAGGGCTAAGGCAGGACTTGAACTCAGGATCTCCTGCTTCCTAGCCTGCTGCCTGAACCCTGGTCAATGTTAAGGCTGGGGGGATGTTGGGCAGAGGCCCTGCTGGTCACCACTGCCGCCTGGTCTTCCCGCAGGAGCCCCAGTTCCCCCCTGGGTCCTCCTGGGGTAGAACAGCCCCACTGGAGAGCAAAGGAGAGAAACTCCTGGGCCCAGAGAGCCCCTCCCTCCCCCAGTCCCAGCCCCTCCCTCTTGCCAGGCTTCAGCTGAGACTCCCTGCCTGTAGGGGGCAGCATAGAGTCTGGCCCTGAAGTCCTAGCTGGGCCCTGGGAATTCAAATCAGAGCCTCCCGGTGATTGGCTCAAAGTCCCCAGCTGCCTTTGATGCCTAAGGCGGGACTAGAACTCAGAGTCACTTACTGATTGGCCCAAAATCACTAAGGGGGCCCACCTACTTTTCTTCATAGAAAAGGTTGGCCACTGCCTTTTTTTCAATCTAACCCTGGCATTTCCTGGTGGTCTCCCATCCCTGCTTAAATCCAGCCCTGCTTAAGCTTCTCAAAACCAGCCTACTGCTGCAACCTCTGGGTAGTCCAACTTAAGGCCAGAATTGGAACCAGAAATGCTATGGCTAAGTGAGTCATTAAGTGGGTTGTGCTAAATTTTACGATGTTTATTGCATAGTTATTAAGTGAATCACTGGGGTTGTTGAGTGGAACCTGCAGTCATTAAGCAAACACCATTTTGCCCACTGATTTTCCTTGTCATAAATCCATGTTGATTGCCAGGCACCCAAGTGGCGACTATGTGCTGCGCTAGTCGTAAGTATGAGGACCCATCATAAAGAGCTTTATTCAATGGCCGTAGAACTTGGAACTGTTACTAAATGAGTGGATGTAAATTGAGGACTATGCGTGGGATACTTGGTTAGGGACTCTATATCATTGGATCCATCGTTTCTTCAGGCACTTTCCCACAAGGCCTTTTTAAGAGGAAGAATATATAACATTTTATGCATATATTTCCCTTTCATCATCTGGGCAGGTGCAGGAAAACCTGGATTCCCTGGATCTCTAACACCAGATTCCAGATCCAAGGGACAAGATTCCCAATCTGGAGCTCACCCCCAGAGAAGGGGCGGAATCTGGGGCTCCCCAACCTCTCCAGGCGACCGAGGGTTCCCCCTTCAGAGGGAGACTCTCTAGATGAAGCCAATTCGGGGCTCGAAGCCTCTTCAGGATTGGCTCATCAATGGATAAGCCATGCCCCTCATGGGAAGACAGCCAATTGGCTATTATTATTCAAATCTCAGGTCCAGGCCAAGCAGAGCCTTGCTTGTGACATCAGAGGCTCCTCCTGAGCTCATTGGCTGGAGCTCTCCATGGCAACCTGCAGCATCCTTGGGGAGTCTGGACCACATAATGGAGGCTCTGCTCAACCTCCCTGGAAAGTGGCTGGATTGGATGGATGGCACTGGGGGCATCGCAGGGTCTCCCTCACCTGGGCTCCTCAGGAGGGAGAGACCCCCCACCCTTTAAGGCAAAACTAAGGGGGGAGAGAGATTAAAAAAGTGGGGTTCAACTAAACATGACAGACGTGCTTATTCCTGCTGTCTCTGCAGCCTCCATACCTGTCACCAAACTCCTCATCCATCATATAAAAGGTTCCTGTGTCTGGAAAAGGGCTGGGAGCAGCCGGCTGGGGGTCAGCAATGTGACCTATGGAAAAAAAACTGGCTTCAGGATGTCCCAGTTGGAGAGGCAAATTAACCTAAAAAGGGATTCCATTGGCCAGATGTAGTTATTTCCCAAACAGACTCATCCTGCTGGTTGACTTATTGATATATTTTTATCTTTTATGACTCAGAGTTTTATCCACCTTTATTCTTTCTCTCAATAGCTCAAGGCAGTGAACATCCTGAAGGCTCCATAATCCTCACAACAACATGCTTGCGACGGATGCTGTGGCTGAGAGAGAGGGAGGGGCTCAAGGGGACCCACCAGGGTTTCCTGCCTTGGATGGGACTGGTAAGTCCTTGGAGGGGGGCTCTTTCCTAATCCAAATGGTTCCCCCCTTTCCCTCTCATGAGAAACCGCCTAGCAGAGCCAGAGGGGGCCGAATTGACTGATTACAGATTCTGATTCCTTTGGAGAGTCTTGATAGAAGAAAGGCCTCCAATTGGAGTCAGAATCAGATGGGAAGTCAGGATAGTTTGAAGGGAGATCAGTTGTGATGGATGAAGTCAGAGTTTCTCAAACACTTGGAGGCATCTGTGGACTTTAGGCAATTAGCAAAATGTCCCCTGAACTGAGAGAGGAAGTGACTGTGTCTCTCCATTTTCCCAACAGGTCAGCAGCAGGGAAGAAATGGTCCTTTAGGGAATATCCTTGGTCTATTTTCTCATTGAGCAGTGATGGCCTCCATGATCTCCAGATTAACCAGATTCCCTTGACTTTCAGATCCAGGAATCCATGAAAGACAAACAACAGATGAAAGAGGAGCACAGTTGTCTCAAGCAGACAGTGGATCACCTTCAGACCACAACAGAAGACCTGCAGAAAACTCTGCTGGACAACAAAGGAAGCTTGGACCATGCCAACACGATGATCCACCAGTTAGAACTAGAGAAAGAATCTTTGGTGAAACACACTGAAGAACTCCAGAAAGAAATGTCTGAGGTTACTAGCCAAGTGGCCTTCCTAAAACTTGAGAAGGCTGCCTTAGAACCTCTGAAAAGCTCCTCAAAGAGGTCTGGAACCTTCTTAAGAACTCAAGAAGGACCTCCAGAGTCTGCAGCGTGAACTGGCTGAGATGGACCAAAGTTCCACTTTGTGGAGAAAAGCCACTCCAGGCAACTGAAGGAGAAAGTGACCATTCTTCAGAATGTGAGGGGAAATGAGAAGAAGCCTCTCAACCATCTGCAGCAGCAGCAGACCTGTGTTTACTAGGCCAGAATGGAAGACCTGCAGAAAACTCTGGAGGACAACAGAGAAGAACTGACCCATGTCAGAATGGCCATCCAGGAATTAGAGCTGCAGAACAGGTGTTTGGAGAAAGGCAGGGAAGATCTCCACAGGGAGGACACCAGCCAAGTGGCCTTCTTCAGAAATGATGTTGGAACTCCTGAGTGATCAGCACATGGGACCACTTTGCTGACACTCTCTCTCCCCATCCCTGGAATGGAGGAATGGGGCTTTTTACCCATTTGAAAGAGAAAAGAGATTCTACCCCTCCCTTCCCTTGACTTGCCACCCAGTGTGCCAGGGGAGTCAGGAGAGCCCCACCCTTACCAGCTGGAGCCCCTCCCTTACCCCCACCTTACCAGTCACTGCAGGACTGTCAGCTGAGCTGAAAGCCTCCCAGCCACCGAGCATCAGGGCCTGAGAGCACGGAGGAATCCCAGGGCTCCGAGCCAAGAAGGAGGGGGGAGGTGATGGCCGTGGCAGTGGTGAGATGAGGTTGGTAGCGGTGGATCCCCAGGCTCAGCTCCAAGCCTCAGGGTGTCATCTGAGGCCAAGGGGCAGCAGTGAGGAGGGTGTGGGCTCTGCTGTGGGGAAGGCAGAGAGTCTGGCCAGAGCCAGAACTGGGAGCCAGAACCGAGCAGCCAAAGGAGCTGAGCAGCTGGGATCTGGGCAGCCCACAGGAGAGGAGAAGAGAGGAGAACAGCCAGAAGCTGAACTGGGAGCCGAGGGGTCTGCAGGAGACACCTCGAGGCAGCAGAGACACCTGGAGGCCGCAAGGCTGACGGAGCTGGTGGCAGAGCTGGAAGACAGGGCTGGGGTGAGGGTCTCGGGGGCAGGCAGAAACTCCTGCTGCTCCAGAGGCTGCAAGAGAGAAGCAACCGGAGGGGGAAGCCAGGGGCCACCAAGGTGAACTGGAGCTGGTCAGTGGCTGTTGGGTGGTGAAGTAGCCTTAGCGATGGTAGAACATAGGAGGTAGATTTATAGGGCTGACAGGGACTTCGGAGGTCTTCCAGTCCAACCCTCTGCTCAAGGCAGGAACTTCATTCCATCCCAGTCAAATGGTTCTCTTGTCCACTTTGAGAACTTCCAGAGATGGAGCACTCCCTACTTTGGGAGGCCACTTATTCCATGGCTTCATTGTTCCTTCTGTCTGAAAACTTCTCCCGACTTCTAGATTAGGTCTCTTTTTAACAAACTCCCACCCATTTCCTCTTCTCCTTCCCTCCAGGGCTCTGGAGACAAAGTCCCTCCCCTCTTCTCTGTGGGATCCCCTGAAAGTGCCAGAAGATTCTATCATGGCTGCCCAACCCTTCCCACCTTCTCTCAGCTGGACATAGCGAACTCCCTCAACCGTTCATCAAACGATTTGGCCTCTAGACCTCAAATCATCTTTGTTCCTCTTCTCTTCATGGTGTCCAGGATCTCCACAACTTTTCCTTTTCTGGGGTGACCAGAATTGGACAAATTATTCCAAGGATGTTCTGACCAGAGAGACAAAAAGTTCTACCAGCCCTTCTCTCCCTATTTATTTATTTATTTATTAAATTTTTATACTGCCCTTCTCCCTTCCGGGACTCAGGGCGGTGTACAGGCAGCAATAAAAATCAGTGGTATAAAACATAAAATACATAAAATACGTTTAAAAATATATTAAATAGTTCGCCTGTTCTAAAACCTTAGTAAAACCCTACTAAAAACCATTTAAAAACTACGCCAGGCCAGCCGCACGAAATAAATGGGTCTTCAAGGCCCGACGGAAGAGGCGCAGGTCCGTGGTCATGCGTAGGTCAGGGGGGAGGTCATTCCAAAGGGCAGGAGCCGCCACAGAGAAGGCTCTCCCCCTGGGGGTCGCCAGCCGACATTGCCTGGCCGATGGCACCCTGAGGAGGCCCTCTCTGTTGGAGCGGACTGGTCGGTGGGAGGTATTTGGTAGCAGGAGGCGGTCTTGAATCTTCCCCTCTTTTATGGCTGCCTAAGACTCCCTGGACCTATTTTGTCCTCTGCAGCAGAGTCCTGGCTGGTCCTTCAGTGCTTTGCCAGGAGATCCTTCCACAGGTGCCACTGCTGAGCCAGGTCCCCCCTGTTCTGTACCTGGGCATTGGGGTCTCCTCAGTGCAGATCCTGGCTTTTCTCACCAGTGAACTGCATCTTGTTAGGTAGCCTCCAACGTTTACATCTTCTGGATATTGAGCTTATCTTCTCGTAATTCCCACCACCTTGGTGCCTTCTAAAAACCTGATGAGTTCCCTTTCTGTCCCCTCACATAGATCGGAAGAGTCCGGGGCCCAAGGCCGAAACTTTAAGTACCCCTCTCAATATTTACAAATTTTGTGCCCTTTTGGAATTGTATCCTTATTCTATCTCTCTAGTTGTTCTTTTCATATTTTGTTTTTTTCCTTTGTGCCTAAAAAGAGATTCAAAGAAGGAATGAAGCCTTTCTACTTTCACAGTTGTGGGAATCCACGTGTGGAATCCTTCCCAGCCTCTCTAGAAACTAGAAAAGATGAACAAGAGTTGGAAAGGAGCTTGTAGGTCATCTGGTCCAACACCCCCACCCAAGCAGGAGAGCCTACACCATTTCTGACAGATGGCAGTCTAGGCTCTTCTTCAAAGCTTCCAGGGATGAAGCTCCCAAGGCAACTTCTTCTGAAGGCAACGTCTGTTCCATGGGTTGATTGGTCTCATTGTCAGGAAATTTCTCCTTAGTTCTAGGTTGAATCTCTCCTTGTTCAGTTCCCATCCATTATTCCTTCCCAGCCTTCAGGTGCTTTGGAAAATAGCTTGACCTCTTTCTCTCTTTGGCAGCCCCTCAAATATTGAAAGACTGATAGCATGTGCCCCCTTGTCCTTCTCTTCACTAGACTACCTAGGCCCAGTTCCTACAACCGTTCTTCCTATGTTTTAGCCTCCAGTCCCCTAATAGCACTTAGACTTATATATATTGCCTTCATAGTGCTTTTACAGCCCACTCTGGATTTGTCAAGAGGGCTCGAGAAGGAGAGCCAGTTTGCTGCTATGACTGCGTTCCTTGTCCAGAGGGGAGCTTCTCCACTCAAGAAGGTGGGTCACCCTGAGGAAAATGGGAGGCTTTGTGGAACTGGATCCACCCAGAACATTTTGATGAAAGTGCAAGTTAAATGATAGATCGAAGCTCATCTGGTTTTTCACATTTATTTTTAATCTGCAGAATTTCTTATCTAAAAGGAAGTAAATCAAAAAGACCTTGAAGGAGGGGCTGGGAAGAGATGGGAGGAGGGGGTGGCAGACTGAGCAAGCTTTACTAACAGCAGAGGAAATCTCTCTCCTGCTTCTTAGTTTGGACGTGCTGCTAAGTTCTCCTTTATAGGAAGATCTGAGTTCTTTGGAACTGGATGGATTGTGTTAGGTCCACCTTCTGAAAGACCTTGAAATTCACTTTATATTGGATCCTCCCCTTGAGGATCACTGAGAAGGAGTCACTGGTCCATAATGTGGTGCTGTGGATAGTTATGGTGGGGAAACTCATTACACAAATATTCTGCCAGTCATGTAGATCAATCAATTAGTCAGAAGGGAGCTGGAAGGGACCTCGGAGGTCTTCTAGTCCTACCCTCTGCCCAAGCAGGAGACCCAATATCATTTCAGACAAGTGACTGTCTAGTCTATTCTTAAAGCCTCCAATGTTGAAGAACCCCAAATCTTGAGAATCAAGCTGTTCCACTGGTTAATTGTTCTTCCTATTAGAAAGTTTCTCCTTAATTCCAGGTTGCTTCCAGATGTTACAAGATACTCTAGGTACCCTCCAAGCACAGTATATTAACTGCCATGTGGCAAGACCCAGGATGTTTGCCTAAAAAGATTGTATGATTCATTATTAATCTCTAATAATGTAGCTTCGAATTGCATTACACCAGAGATAATTAACACCCTAGGACTGGGATGGAGAACCTATGGCGCGTGTGTCACAGGTGGCACATGGAGCCATTTGTCAGGGCAAGCAAAGTGTTGCCCTGTTAGCTGCCCAGCACACATGCACTTGCTGTCCAGCTGAGTTCAGCCTTTCTTAAAGCCATTTTTCGCCCTCCCCAGGCTCCAGAGGGTTTATAGGAGCCAGGGAGGGCAAAAAGAACCCCCCCCCCCAAAGAGGCCCTCCAGAGGCTTCAGGAGATTCCCTGAAGACTCCAGAGTGCAAATAAACAGCCCTATGGGCAAAAAGGAAGTTCAGGAACAGATTTCCGGTTTGCTTGGAGGGTTGATTTAAGCCCTCCGGAGGCTTCAAGGACCATCAGGAGGCTTCCCTAAAGCCTCCAGAGGACTAAAAACCTCCGAATGAGCAATGCAGAAGTGACTTCCAGTTTGCTCACAGGGTCCTTAGTTCCTCCGGAGGGCCTCTGGACCCTGGGGAGGGTGAAAAAAGCATGGGGGGGGGGGAAGTGCCTCTCATGTGTGCATGTACCCAGGGGGGGGGTCGCATGTTGCATTATGGGTGCAGCATGCCCATGCACGACCCCCCTTCCCTTCCCCCCCCCCAATGGCACACAAGCAAAAAAAATTCACTATCGCTGCCTTAGGATTTCCCTCAACTTCATAGGACGATAAAAAGAAGGAATTTTTTGTAAGACAAAAGGACAGAATATTAAACAAAATTGCTTTTTGGTTTTGTAGATGCAGGAAAATGCACCAAGTGTCCAGATGATAAATATCCAAATGAGAACAGAGTCCAATGTATCCCCAAAATTATAACCTTCCTGTCTTATGAAGAACTTCTGGGCATCATCCTGGTCTCTTTTGCCCTACTATTGTTTTTAATCACAGGTCTTGTTTTAATCATCGTCACTAAATACCGAGAAACTCCCCTTGTCAAAGCCAACAACCGGGACCTCTCCTACATCCTCCTGGTCTCCCTCCTGCTTTGCTTCTTGTCTTCTTCTCTCTTCATTGGTCAACCAAGGAAAGCCACCTGCCTTCTCCGACAAACAGTCTTCAGCATCATCTTCTCAGTTGCCGTTTCTTCTCTCTTGGCCAAAACCATCACGGTGGTGCTGGCTTTCCTGGCCACAAAACCAGGAAACCGAGTGAAGAGATGGTTGGGGAAGAGCTTGGCCAACTCCATCATCCTCTCTTGTTCTGCTGTCCAAGTGATCATCTGCTCCATCTGGCTGGGAGTTTCTCCCCCCTTCCCTGACTCTGACCTCCACTCCCAGCCTGGAGAGATCATCCTGCAATGCAACGAAGGGGCTGTTGTCATGTTCTATGTCACCCTCAGCTACATGTGCTTCCTGGCTGCCATCTGCTTCATGGTGGCTTTCCTGGCCAGGAATCTGCCTGGGGCCTTCAACGAAGCCAAGCTGATCACCTTCAGCATGCTGGTCTTCTGCAGCGTCTGGGTGACTTTTGTGCCCACCTACCTGAGCACTAAAGGGAAATACATGGTGGCTGTCCAGGTCTTCTCCATCCTGGCCTCCAGTGCTGGTCTGCTGGGCTGCATCTTCCTCCCCAAGGGCTACATTATCCTTCTGAGGCCAGACCTGAACACAAAGGAGCATCTCACAGCCAGAACAGATGTAAAAACATGAGAAAAAACATCATGAGTTTAAAGAATTGTAAAGCTTCCTTTTGTTTGAAAGAACACTTTGTTTTAACTTACAGATATCATGCAGGGGTCAAGGAATAATCGATGTATATGTTTTGAAATGGGAAATGGTTGAATTGTATTGGATTTCCCTATTCATCCAATAAATCCAGCTAAAGAGAACTCTGTGAAAGTCATTCAGAGGAATTTAACATTCAGAAACTCCCAAGAGCCAGACAGCGCATGGAAAATAATCTGAGAAATTATTCTTACTGACAGTGGCTGAAAGTAAAGAGGTGTGTGTGAGAGAGGGGGGGAGAGAGAAGGAGGGAGGGAGGGAGGGAGGGAGAGAGAGAGAGAGAGAGAGAGAGAGAGGGGGGGGGGGGGGGGAAAGAGGTAAGATGGAAGCTTCAGGATCCATGCTCCAAGAGTTGTAGGATAACCTTCATCAGAACCCTCCACACCAAGGGGGGGGGTCTCCTCAAGGCTCCCTCCCTTAGAGACCCATCAGCATCCCTTTCCCACAGCTGCCCCTCCCTTGGGAAAGAGGGTTTTTGTACCAGATCCTTCTCCCCTCCCCCCTCCCCTTATTGGGTGTTAAGGACCCCTCAGGCAGCCGATTCTTCCCACTAATATAATTCTCCCCAGCCTGCAGGGCTGCAACCTCGGCAAAGGGCGAACTGCGACGTGAAATCCCCGAGGTTTCCGGGGCCCGACGCTGGTGAATCCTCCGCCCTGGAGAACCCCTTCTCCGCCGCCCTCCTTGCCTGCCCGGCTGGCCTCCTCTTGCGGGGAGACATCAGGTGAAGCTGCCACTTAGAAGCCCCACTTCATCTACAGGCCCTCGGAGAGCTCCAGACCGCCCGGGGCATTTCTCCCGCTGTCGGCCCTGTCCCTCGGGCAGCCTCTTTGCTGGGGCTCCCGCAGCCTCTGAGCTCCGACGGCGCCAGGAGGGAAGAGGCGCAGAGCCGCCCGGTTAGCCCTCCGTCTCTGCAGCCAAGCTGGGAGGAAGGTGATGCAGGCACCCGTCGGCTCCGCTGCTTCCTCGCCCGCTGCGCTCCCGGCTTCCCAGAGAGGCTCTCGGCCAGCCCCGAGGGTGTGTGTGTGTGTGTGTGTGTGTGTGTGTGTGTGTGTGTGTGTGTTCTGCAGGGCCAAGGCAGCGGGAGGGGGGCGGGCAGGGGGGGTTCAGGCTGAGAGGACAGAAAGTGAAAGCAATAAAATAGAGGAAGTAGAGAAAAGAGAAGAGGGGGGGAAGCCCCTCCCTTTCTTCACCGGCTTCCAAAGAGAAGCAAGGGGGGAGGGGCTTCTGCCAGGCGTGGGGGTCCCTCTTGAGCCTAAATGGCCCAGGAAAGCGGTGACGTCACTCATCCACCTGCCTGTCAGCCGAGAAGCGGTGCCTGGTCTTCCCCCGATGGGATGGGGCCCTTCTGGCGGGGGCTGCGGAAAGTCCCCTCCCTGGGCTGAGCTCCCTTGCCTGGCCTCCTCTTGGCGGCTCCCTCCGGAGGGAGATCCGGTCTCTTCCTTTCTCTTCGGGTCTTCGGGGCCTCCATTTCCACAGGTGGGGGATCCGGGCCATCTCTGCTGGGGGCTCCCCAGAGGAACTGAGGCCCAGGATCCCTTTCACTCCGGGGCTTCTGCGCTGGGTGTGGAGGCTGCTCAGGTCACCATCAGAGGAGACTCCTGGGGGGTTTTCCTCACCCGGCAGAGCCAGACATTCCAGGAAGCCTCACCCCCCCCCCCCCCGCCTGGAGCTTCTGTGGGGGAGGAGGGGCTGCTCACCCTCCCTGGGCTGAGTCTGCCTGAGGAGGCCTAGTGGTCAAAGAAGAGCAATAGCCCTTAGACTGAGTCAACCTTCAGCCTGGTTGCAGGCAGTCAGCAGAAGGCGCCTGCAGTCCTTCACCCTAACCTCTGCACCACCATGGCTCAGTAGCCTAGAAACAGAGAGGTTCAGGGTTCGAATCCCACCTTCTGCGTGGAAGTCGCCTGGGGGCCTCTGGGCCAATCGCTGGTCCCAGAAGCTCCCTGTCAGCCTTTGTGCAGCTGTGATGAAGACACAACCCTCCACACTGAGGTGGATTCAGAAGAGCAATGAGTGGATCCCGCTGTCTTTGCTTCTCTGGATCTGGATCTCCCCAAACACGGACTGGAGGTTTCCCTCTGGGAGAGGAAGGAGAAGGAGGGAAGGAGCCACCCAGGCGAGGCTTCCTTTGCCCAAATGCAGGTGATGGGCCCCACCAGCCCCCCCACACACACACACACCACAGACCTTCTCCTCCTTGCCCTGTGCTGCCCAACCCATGCTGATCTTGGGAGAGGAACCGCAGACCCCGTTTCCATCGCCTCTTCGACCTCCCACCCACGGAGGATCTGCCATGCTCTGCCGTCAATCAACTCCCCCCCCCCCCATTTTCCCAACCTCTGTACTTCCCGACCACCTAGCAAGCGGGGATTGTGGCACTTCACCGTATGTAACCAACGGTTCTGTGCCCTCAACCGGGAGGATAGAGAGAGAGAGAAAAAAAAGAACCGCAGCCCCCATTTCTGTTGCCCCTTTGACCTCCCACCCATGGAGGACCCCCCCAAGCTCTCCTGTCAATCAACTCCCCCTCCTCATTTTCCCAACCTCCCTATTTGGGGCCTAGGGAAACATGGGAGGCTGCTCCCTCCGGGGCTTACAGGGTGCCTGGAGGCTGGGAAGGTCCGGATGGGGAGGAACCCACCCAACCCCAACAAAAGACGCCTGTCGGCCCACCTGGATCTGAAGAGGCCTCACCTTCTGCCTCTTCCCCCGAGGGAGACGAACCCTCACACGTTGCTGCCCAAAGTTTGTCTGAAGCCCAGGCGACTCTGCCAGCCACTTCCATCTTGGCAAAGGGCAGCCCTGCCTCAGTGGCCCCTTCCTCACTTTCTGCAAGGGGGGGGGGGTGACACAAGGGGGAGGGAGAGGAGCAGCTCAAAGGGCCCAGAAGGAAACCAGAGTTTGGGAAGATGAATAATAACAGAGTTTGGAAGGGACTTTGGAGGTCATCTAGTCCAACCCTCCCCCCCCCACTCTACTCTAGTCCAAGCAGGAGACACCTTTTCTGACAAATTGCAGTCCAATCTCTTATTGAAAAACTCCAGTGATGAAGCTCCCACAACTTCAGTTCCATGGGTGGATGGTTCTCATTGTCAGAAAATCCCTCCTTATTTCCAGGTTGAATCTCTCCTTGCTCAGTTTCCATCCATGATTCCTTCTCTGGCCTTCGGGTGCTTTGGGAAATAGCTTGACTCCCTCCTCTCTGTGGCAGCTCCTCCAATATCGGAAGGCTGCTCTCCTGTCTCCCCTGGTCCTTCTCTTCCCTAGACTAGCCAGACCCAGTTCCTGCAACCATCTTCAGTCAGGTTGAATCTCTCCTTGATCCGTTTTCATCCACTAATCATTGTCTGGAAGACCAGGAGGATCCAGAGAAGAGAAGAGAAGAGAAGAGAAGGAGATTCTCTCACTCGCCCCTTATTTATAGATCTGTGCCCTGTTTATGGAAATGTTGTTTAATCACATTATTAAACCTTTTTTTTTAAAGGCAGAGATAATTGGAAGATGAGAAAATGGGGGGGGGAACTGATTGGCGGCAGAAGGGGGCTTATCCTCCGCAGGTGAGAGGTTGAAGGGGCGTCCTCTGGGTCCTCTCCGCAGAGGAGTGAGGGCTTTGGGCCCCTTGGGACAATGGCTTCAAGGTCGGGGGGGGGGGAGAGAGTGTGTGTGGGAGGGAGGGGGGCTGGTGTGTGCCTGGTATGCCTTGTTCCAGCCAGCCCTGGGGGCAAGGGAAAGGGACCGGCAAGGGGAGTATATCTATATTTGGGCAAGGCAGAGGGGGGGGGGGGCGAGGGCAGGGAGATGCAGCTGCCGAAGGAGCCTTTTGTGTCCGGGGAGAGGAAGGCAGGGGGGGGGGGCACAATAGGAAGCAGCAGCTGCAGAGTTCCAGAGGCCAAAGAACCGCGGAGACTCTCCAGGAGCGGCTTCAAGGGCTCGGCTGGGATGCGGAGGGTCTCACCTGGAAGGCAGCCAGCAGGTGTTTCCCTAAATGAAGTTGTCATCTTTCTCTCTCTCTCTAACCTTGCCCACAATCGCATGCAAGTTCTCTTATCAACCCTATCGACAATATCCACCGTTTCAACGGTATCAATAACTATCTATCTCGCTATTTAACAACAATTAACCTTCTATTGTTCTATTTTGTTTTTAATCCTTCATTATTATTAATTATTATATGCCAGAGAGTTATATATCATACCATTATCTTTTACAAATAAATGTCTCTCGGTTATGTAGTTATCCTCCAAGTTATGTCACCGTTGGTTTTCTTACATCAGCCTTCAGGGTTCAAAATTATAATCCACTAGCACCACCCTCTTCTCAGAATCCCTGTCCCTTCTGTCAGTCACTGTTAACTAACAACGCAAACCCAGAGGCAAAGTCAAAACGGGTTTGTGTGTGTGTGTGTGTTGAGGAAGCCCTCCAACCTTTCCAAAACGACCCTCTCCTGACTGTCTCTGGGACACTTTTAACTCCCAAAGAGAGCAGATGTTGCATATTTGCAAAGTGTCCCCTCCAAAAGGATATTGACGATTGAAGCTTCTCACAGTTCCAAATTCAACGATTCTTTGGCAAGACAGAGGAGAGGGAGGAAGAGTCGGGGGAGAAGAAAGGAACGATCATCAACAACCTCCCCCCAACTGTTATGTCATCCTTTGGCGTTTTCCAAGCCTTCCCAGTCTTCTCAACAGCTACTATAACCCCCTCCTAGTCCTTTCTCCTGCCTCTCGTGTCGGCTTTCCTTTCCAGTTCTTCGCGCTGTCAGTTCCAATGCAGCGTCTCCGCTCTCCCTCCTTTCGGCAAAGTCCCAGACTGTCCAAAGAGTCTCCGTCACTGAGTCTCTTTCTTTTTTTTTTTTTTATTGCAAAAGTTTTATTCAGACAAGTTTTCCCCCCTTTTACCCCCCAACATATAATATAAAATCACATACAAAAAGTATACCCCTCACCTCCCCCCATCTTAAAATAAAGTTCTCATTCAAATATTGAGTATTATACCCCCGACCAACATAATATAAATTTAGTATAAAATACATCAATCTCTCCCTGACACCCTTTCTAAGTTAATTCAGCATCATAACATAACCATATCCCATTATACCCATCTCTATATTGCTTATCCACTTATATTTCCCCACCGTCACTGAGTCTCTTTCTGTTCAGCTCCCCTTCTCTGCCGATTTCACGTTGTTTTTCCTTCCTTTCGGTTGTCAATAATAACAGACGCCTCGACTTCATTGCTCTCTCTCTCTCTCTCTCTCTCTCTCTCTCTCTCTCTCTCTCCCTTCTTATGCGTCCGCCACCATTAAGGTCCTGACTGAATGGCAGGATGGATCCTCGTCTGTTTAGTGTGTTTCTCCTTCCCGTTGGGAGATTTGCCTTCTCATCCCAGCGTCTTCAGAGTTTCCCCCTTAATCCAGGATCTGCAGCGCTCAGGAAGGAGCTCAAAGGAAAAAGTTAGAGAGAGAGGATGGAAAGTTGATTACCAGAAGAGCCGCCACAAAGGAGGGACTCAGCAGCAGATGTCCTTGAGTGCCATCTAGAGGTCGAAGAGTGGCATAAACCTGCTGTAGTCCACACAGATTTTAG
This sequence comes from Rhabdophis nuchalis, assembly GCA_039707465.1. Lineage (NCBI taxonomy): Eukaryota > Metazoa > Chordata > Lepidosauria > Squamata > Natricidae > Rhabdophis > Rhabdophis nuchalis. Next base: position 14,385,699 of record CM077655.1, read on the forward strand.
CAGTTATGACTAAACAACATTTTTTCTGCGGTTTCTCACCCAAGTGTATCTGGATTCAGAAGCAAAATAGGACCAAATCCTGGTTGATCGGGAAACTATGCCACCATGAAATCTCAAGGCTGTAGACTAGATTGGAATATCTACATTCATCCTACAAAAATATTCCAGCAAATGGGCTATGAGAAACCACTTGATTGTTGTCAGGAAAACTACTCTGCTCTTACCCATTCCATTTTCCCTGTTTATGAGCCTAGAGAAGGCTCTTCTAGAATAGACTAGAAGTTTACTGACCTAGGCAAGTATAGGCATCTCAACAGTGGAGCTTCCACAAGTCTTCTGCAATGGTTCATCCACAAAAGACTCGTTCCTTCTGAGCAGTATAAAAAAGCTTATTCTTACAGCAAGCTCTTGAAAAACTCTCAAGGTTTGAGAGGCAATATTTTTGGAGATACATATCTACTGGTATTTGTAAAAATTAGTGCTGTATCTTGATCATTGTACAAAAAAACCCCTTCGTACATTCTATGATTAAAATACTTTTTTTCTGCTTTATCCGTTTCCTACATAGCTTTTGGCACTGAATTCAATTCCTCATTTTTATCCCAACTCTTATTAATATATCTCCTTTTAACTATGCAAATGCACATTTTGTTCTTCTAGCATAGCTTCTGGAATTGCATACCCAACTGGGAATTATACATGAGGAGCTTATTATGGAGTGCAATTTGCATAAGCTTCCTATGGACATATAGGCCCAGATCATCAAGAGTCTAGAGAGAAACACATGCATCAGTTGCTCCTGAGCAAGGTGAATGTCCCTGGGAAACTCTTCCAATTCCATTTCCAATCCTTTCTCTTTACTTCTTCATAGATGCATGGATGGGATGGAACCACAACACAGAGTTCGATGGTCAAGGGTGAGAGGCTTTAGCCATTGAAAAGGTAACAAAATGGCCGCTGGGAAAATACTAAAATATTTTTATCTTTCAGTTCTGTGGAGTTTTTAGAAACTTATAGGGATCCCAAGTTTTTAAACATTGATTTTCTCTTTCCATGGGCAAGGCAAGATTTTTGCTCTTCTGCAACTTTGGCCACACTTCCCACCAACTGATTTGCAAAGCAGCAGCTGCTAATTTCTTAGGTGTCATCCAGTAAGGCCCATAGTGATATGTGTGTGTGTGTGTGTGTGTGTGTGTGTTTGAATGCATAACCAGAGCACCTGACACTCAGTTTTGTATACTGAGCAAACTCTCCACATCTTTTCTACATCATGGCGATGAAAACTGGATGCCATATTCCAAGTGTGGCCTTCCCAAGGCATTATAAAGTGGTATTAACACTTCCTGTGATGTTGATTCTATCCCTCTATTTATGCAGCCTAGAACTGTGTTGGCTTTTTTGGCAGCTGCTGCACACTGCTGGCTCATTTAAATGGTTGTCCACTAGGACTCCAAGATTCGTTTCACAGTTGCTACTATTGAGCAAGGTACCACCTATACTGTACTTGTGCATTTTGTTTTTCTTGCCTAAATGTAGAACCTTACTCTTTTCACCATTGAATTTCATTTTATTAGATAGTGCCCAATGTTAATGTTTGTCAAGATCCTTCTGTATCTTAAGCCGATCTTCTGGAGTGTTGGTTATTCCTGCCAGCTTGGTGTCATGTGCAAATTTGATGAGTTCCTCATTTATTCCCTCATCCAAATCATTGATGAAGATGTTGAAGAGTACTGGCCCTAAAAAAGAGCCTTGGGGTACTCCACTACATACTTCCCTCCATGTAGATGCAGTTCCATTGAGGACTACACGTTGAGTGTGGTTGGTCAGCCAATTATGAATCCATCTGGTGGTGATGCTGTCTAACCCACATTCTTCTACTTTATCTAGTAGTAGGTTATGGTCTACATTGTCAAATGCCTTATTGAAATCCAAGTAAACTATATCGAAGGCATTCCTCTGGTCCACTAATTTTGTCACATTATCAAAGAATGCAATAAGATTAGTCTGGCATGATCTGTTTTTGACAAACCCATGTTGGCTTTTGGTTATTATTTTGTTTGCTTCTAGGTGTTCATTAATTATTTTTCCAGAATCCCCAAGTCCCTACTAGCAGTCCAAAAGGTAATTACCCTGATCTACAGAATGTAGCAACATATAAAGGAATTGCACAAAAAAATTCCTTCTCGGGAAAATTCATGGAAGTAAGCTCTGCTAAAGAAAGAGTAGGGGGACATTTTTTCTTCTGCCTGGAAGTACAAAGGACCTCCAGCCTGCCCTTATAAAAGACCAGATATCATACAAGATATCTACTCTCCCTCACATACTCAAAGCGGAATCAGGAATTTCTCTCTATGGAATTTTACCAGGGAATCCCAAAACAATGTTCAGGATGGCATTTGCAGAGAACAGATTTTTTTTGCAGTGAGGGCTCATGGCTCAAAGTCCCTGGGTCTGCTACGTTTACACTCTTCACTTGACTGTCCATTTTTAATGTACGCTGCTGTGTCGCCATTCAAGCTTTGCCAAGCTAACAGACCAGACCATTTATTCATTTAACAAACACACTCCCAGCTGACAACAGAACACTGGAGAGGGCAGAGTTTGTTCTCTAAAGAAAGAAACAAAACTGCTTTCAGCTGAAACAGACTTTTAATAATCTTTAATACAATAGACAGTTATATGAATCCAGAAGAAGGCAGGGGTGCTGAATGGAGAAATTAACACAATAAAGAATCAGTATTCTTCTCCCTCATCTTCCCCATCAGCACTATCGGCCCCTACCTCTTCATAATCCTTCTCCAAAGCAGCCATATCCTCCCGAGCCTCTGAGAACTCCCCTTCTTCCATCCCTTCCCCAACGTACCAGTGGACAAAGGCACGCTTGGCATACATCAGGTCAAACTTATGGTCCAGGCGGGCCCAGGCCTCAGCAATGGCTGTGGTGTTGCTCAGCAGGCAGACGGCACGCTGCACTTTGGCCAGGTCGCCTCCGGGGACCACGGTTGGGGGCTGGTAGTTGATACCAACCTTGAAACCGGTGGGACACCAGTCTACAAACTGGATGCTGCGTTTCATCTTGATGGTGGCAATAGCAGCATTGACATCTTTGGGAACAACGTCACCACGGTATAACAGGCAGCAAGCCATGTATTTACCATGACGAGGGTCACATTTCACCATCTGATTAGATGGTTCAAAGCATGCATTAGTAATGTCTGCTACAGTCAACTGCTCATGGTAGGCTTTTAAAGTAGAGGTGACTGGAGCATAGGTCACCAGAGGGAAATGGATTCTAGGGTAGGGCACCAAGTTGGTCTGGAATTCTGTCAGATCTACATTCAGGGCACCATCAAATCGCAGGGAAGCTGTGATGGAGGACACGATCTGGCCTATCAACCTGTTCAAGTTGGTGTAGGTGGGGCGCTCAATGTCAAGGTTTCGTCGGCAAATGTCATAGATGGCTTCGTTGTCTACCATGAAGGCACAGTCAGAGTGCTCCAGGGTGGTGTGGGTGGTCAGGATGGAGTTGTAGGGCTCAACGACAGCTGTGGATACTTGGGGAGCTGGGTAGATGGAGAACTCCAGCTTGGACTTCTTGCCATAGTCAACGGACAGGCGCTCCATCAGCAAGGATGCAAAGCCAGAGCCGGTGCCACCACCAAAGCTGCGGAAGACCAGAAACCCCTGGAGACCTGTGCACTGTTCGGCCTGTTGGGAAAAAGCCAAGTGGATTCAGTGTCAATTGTAAGAGCCGGATTTTTCTCTCATTGATTTTCAAGCATTTTAAAAAAACATCCTTAACTCTTAAGAAAATACCAGAAGAAATTCAATCCCTTCCAGTTGTTTGAGAATATTCGGTAGCCTATTGGAACTTCCAAAGAGCTACAGACCATAAGATCCAGCCTTCCAGATGATGGTGAATGCCAAATTCTACAGCCCCTGACAATTATCATGAATGAGGTAGCTTAAATCCAACCACTTCAATAGGACTGAATCCCATTTAGAAGGTTACTCGGGAATTACCCAGCCTTCTCATTTGCTTCCTGGTAATACAAGTCTTTGTATTTCTCCTCCACATCATCATTCCTGATCTAAGATGCAATTCTTTTCTTTGGGGGACTCAGATGGTCCTCCTCTTTTTAAAAAATATGATTTAAGACACTTTTTACTAAATTTTATTTTGTGCAGTAAACCTGTGACAACTCACATGATGCAAAACCACAAGCAGTGGTTTAGAAGTCAAAAACTAAGTTCAAACATAACTATACCAAAAATAAAACCACATTTTATGACTTACCTGATAGTTCAAATCCCGCTAATTTCAAACTAATTTCCCACAAACGTGTTGCAAATACCCTACGGTTTCTATGTGACTTCACTCTTAACTCATTCACTCATCACATTTGCTGTTCAAAACTCAATCATGGCTAAAAAGAGAATAAATTGTTTGCCAGCAAACAGAAGATAAAGTTGGAAACATTCAGTTGAGTCACATTAGAAGCAGCAGATGATGCTGTACTGTAAAATTAGGAGATGCATCAGGGGATCCTATCCCACTTAATATTTGGGTTTTTATTTTTAGAACTAGTCATCTCCACTTTATTTCCCATTTCCAAGCCCAGGACTCCTTCAGCAGCAGAAATTACCCACCAATTTCCTAATCCTGTCAAGGGCCGAGTCAATGATCTCTTTGCCAATGGTGTAGTGTCCCCTGGCATAATTGTTAGCGGCATCTTCTTTGCCAGTGATCAGTTGCTCAGGGTGGAATATCTGGCGGTAAGTACCAGTGCGCACTTCATCTGTGAAAAGAATTAATGAAAAAGGTATTTCGTTTGTTGTGACGTTGTGTGATCAAGAACCCAAGATGTTTGTTCAAAAATGGATCTACCGAGAAAGCTTCCAGAGTGATTTGTCTTCTGAAGAATTGAACTTCTGGGGTAAACTAAGAAATGATTGCAAAGGACAAGAATTCAGAATGAAGAAGAGTTGTGGAAATGACCAAGTCTTTCTGCATGAGTGAAGAATAAAAGGCACCTTAAATATTAATTTCAGTGTATTCCAATTGCTCTCAAATTGCATTGTTTAATTGCACAACTCTTCTTCATTCAGGATTCTTCTCCTTTCTTTAACCTATCATTAATTCACTTAATGACCATCACAAAAAAATTGTAAAATCAAGTCAGTTACATGATGACTTGCTTTACAACCACTACAACTTATGACCAGAATGGGCAGAGTTCATTACAGTCATGTTGAGGACAACCTGTAATGTAGTATAAGTAGACTTATCATCATCATCATCTTTATTGTCATTGTAAAAATTACAATGAAATTGGTTTATGGGAAAATGCAGCATTTAAATCTTTATCACTGTTCACAACACAAGTGTCCCCTTTGGGAGAGGATGGCAGCTATATAAATTTGATAAATAAAATGTTGAACTACTGTATATGCCAAGTTTTAGAATCTAAGTGGTTATCAAGAATTATGGTTTTATTGAACACTAGCTGTGCCCGGCCACGCATTGCTCTGGCCCAGTCTGGTTAAATAGCCAACCAATCTGTGTGTAGATCTACACCTGCAGACATACACACAACCACCGTATAACCCCCAACCTACCTACCTACTGTATTTCTCCCTCTCTATCTATCCCCCTACCTACCTACCTACTGTATTTCTCCCTCTCTATCTATCCCTCTACCAACCTACTGTATTTCTCCCTCTCTATCTATCCTTCTACCTACCTACCTACTGTATTTCTCCTCTCTCGCTCTATTCCTCTACCTACATATCTACTGTATTTCTCCCTCTCTATCTATCCCTCTACCTACCTACCTACCTACCTACCTACCTACCTACCTACCTACCGTATTTCTCCCTCTCTCTCTATTCCTCTACCTACCTACTGTATTTCTCCATCTCTATCTATCCCTATATCTACCTACCTACCTACCTACCTACCTACCTACCTACCTACCGTATTTCTCCCTCTCTATCTATCCCCCTATCTTCCTACCTTCCTGCTGTATTTCTTCCTTTCTCCCTCTACCTACCTACCTATCTACTGTATTTCTCCCTCTCTATCTATCCCCCATCCCCCTACCTACCTACCTACTATATTTCTCCCTCTCTCTCTCTATTCCTCTACCTACCTACCTACTGTATTTCTCCCTCTCTATCTATCCATTTACCTACCTAATTACCTACTGTATTTCTTGCTTTCTCCCTCTATCTACCTACCTACCTACTTACCTACCTACCTAATGTATTTCTCTATCTACCCCTCTACTTACCTACCCACCTACCTACTGTATTTCTCCCTATCTATCTATCCCTCTACCTACCTACTGTATTTCTTTCTTTCTCTCCCTATTCCTTTACCTACCTACTGTATTTCTCCCCCTCTCTCTCTATCCTATCTACCTACTTACCTACTGTATTTTTCCTTTCTTCCTCTATCTACCTACCTACCTACCTACTGTATTTCTCCCTCTATCTATCCCCCTATCTACCTACCTACTGTATTTCTCCCTCTCTCTCTCTCTATGGACCACCTGGGAGTTTGCTATCCTCTGTGCCTTGTTTTGGCCCATACAGTGTTGCTGAGGAAATGACTGTTGGAAATGCCGGGTGGGTGGAGCTACAGGGAGGTGAAAACCTGATCAGTGGGTAGATTTTACATTTGTTTACCTTGCACATGACACACGTGTACTAGCCACAAAATAAGTACGTATTATATTATCAGAAGTCCTTGGGAACATTGTGTGAAAATTTGGTGTAAAACGGTCCAGTAGTTTTTGAGATTAGTGGCTTTGCACAAACTATTTTACATTTTTAATTATATAGATGGGAGTAGTTAAAAGAATGTTGAGAAATTGGAAATCTGGTATTATTCCAGATATTAAGAAATGGCTGCAAGAACTAAGTGATATGTTGTGGAAACAAAACTAATATTTTATACTAATCAGATGCAGCAGTAAATGTTATTATGGTACTTTCTGGCCTATAAGATTCACCTTTTTTCCTCAAAAAAGAGGCTCAAAATCTGGTTGCATCTTATACACTAAAGACAGCCTTTTTTTGCCTCCTTAAACCCCGCCCCCCCTTCACAAAATGGCTGTGCAGAGCCTTTAGGAGCCTTCCAGAGAGCTCCTGGGGGCTGGGGAGGGCAGAAATGAGCAAAAAATGGGTCTTTTTTGCTCAATTCCCCCCACCCAGCCCTCAGGAACGCTCTACAAGCTTCCTAATCCCCCCCCCCATTTTTACCAAAAAATGGGCATTTTTGTGAAAAACTGGTTGACCCCCCCCCCCCCCCGAGGAACACTCTACAAGCCTCCTAGGGGCTATTCATGCCCTTTAAAAAAAATGAGCGCGATTTCGTGAAAAGCGGGCCATTTTGGGGAAGTTTACTGAGTGCAAAAACTTTTTTTTTAAATTTCCTCTTCAAAACCTTGGTGTGTCTTATACTCTGGAAAATACGGTATGTCACAGATTGTGTGATATTTAACAATATTTTGTATTTATAAGCAGAACATCCAGATTCAGCCACAATTTTGTTCCATACAGTATCAACCTTGTGAACTCTCAAGCTTCTTCTTTCCACTGTTATGTTGTAGGTATATACATATGTGTGTATAGAGCATATGTGTGTTGTGTATGTGTACACTTTTGAGAGCAGGCAAGAGAATTTCATTTTTAATATATGTCAGAGTGCCCACAGAAAAAAAATGACAATAAAAGTTATCTTACTTATAATATAGCGGCATATTTATTAGTAAATCAGAAAGTACTAAAAGTATAAAATACAACGTGCCTTTGTTTTTCTTTATTAACTTGTCTGGGTTTGTCCCTGTTTCTAATTTGTTTTGGTTTCTATTAATTTTTTTTCTTTTTGATATTTATATTAAGAGCATTAAGTTAAATTAAATTAAAAAGTCATGATTGAATAGGTTAAAGGTTCATGTTAGCACAAATTAATTCCTTATAGCAAAACAAGAATCTATCATATATCCAGTCAAAAAGTTCAATTGAGTCTATTCAGATATGTCACGATGTTCTTCGGGATCTAAGCCTCATTTGTTTTTTTGACCTACTTTCCCTTACTTGAAATGAAAGAAACTGGACCTCCGACTTGAACAAGAAATGGTTGTTTTTCTATGGACCTCTAACCTTTCCTGCCACTGAGAATTTCTAAAATGTTAATAGTACTGCAAATAGCTTACCGATCACCGTTGGCTCCAAGTCTATGAACACAGTCCTGGGGACGTATTTGCCAGCTCCAGTCTCACTGAAGAACGTATTGAAGGAGTCATCTCCTCCCCCAATGGTCTTATCGCTGAGCATCTGCCCATCTGGTTGGATGCCATGTTCTAGGCAGTAGAGCTCCCAACAGGCATTGCCAATCTGGACACCGGCTTGGCCAACATGGATGGAGATACATTCACGCTGTGGAGAGAAACCAATTCCATTATATTTATTCTAGAACAAGCAAACCATAAGTAGAAATTGGCTGCAATGATTAAGCCACTCACCAGTTGAGGAAAGTCCCAACCAGCAATAAATAATCATCTGTTTTCCTGCAACATGAAGCAGGAGCTATTAACAAAATTTAAGGGCATGGCTGTGCTAGAAATTGTTAGCTCTGTCTGGATGCAGTGAAAGTGCAGCTACGGCTGAATGTTTGGTGCAAGCCAATGCTAACAACTTCTTCGTCTTGTGCCATATCTGTCATTGGATGTTGGTGATCTTATTTTTATCAACAGCCACATGAAAAAGTGTTGTTGAGTTTTGTCCAAACCAGCCCCTTAGATTTTGAAGCCATGTTGGAGGATTAAGTATTTTTCTGGGTGTTGAAAGAAGAAATGAGGAGATGAGAAGTTGCTTGGAAAAGCCAAGGGAAATCATCAAGGCTGGCTGGAGAATTCTGGGAGTTGAAGTCCAAAAGTCTTACAGTTGCCAAGTTTGGGGACCCCTGATATAGAAGCTCCCGAGGAGTAGAGTCGACCCACCTCAAATGTCAGTCTTTAAAACTGGCACACCAGAGTACTGATATTTAAAAGTGTTTTCAAAATATTTAGGAAAGCACCTTAATTTTAGTCCAATTATGTCTTTAAATACTTTTTGAGGATAAGCAAATCAGGGTTAAAACTGGCAGCAGCGAATGCTGGAATTACATCTTTGTCCTCCTGGTCTTCTGAAGAAATAAAACACGACTGCTTCAAGCTTTCTGTAATTCCAGACCGTTCCTGATTGTACAAATAAAGTTACTTTGTCCACGTAGCCATCTAGTATCATTGCAACAATAGTTAAAGCCAACTTTGATCCTATATTTAGAAGGTCTCTTCACTCCCTCGCTCCAAACCAGCTTAAACCTGCTGGCTCTGTCATCATCTGGCTAACAACACAATCCTACACAAAGACCACCTTAGGAGTCCATAATTAGGGTCCACAATTAGACCATAATTTATTACAATTGTAAAAAAAAAAAGGAAATTTCCTCAAAATGTTCAGTGCTTTTTATTGAATAAGGCCAATAGAAATCCCCTATTTGGTTTGTAGCTTTTTAAAAAGACCCCTGGCACTTTTTTGTAATCGCTTCCTTAAATGGCCTTTTCAAGCTTGCAATGGATTCCTCCATAATTTCTACTTTGGGTGTGGAAAGATGTATTTTTTATTTTAATAATAACCATAGGAGATTCTTTATTCCAAAGTAACTTTACTTTCTCTTACTCTCAGCAATCCCTTAACCATTAACACAAATCCATGTCCATTAATACAATCCATGAGACTGGAAACTATAGGAAATACATTGTAACAATAGATTGCTAAGTTGCACCTTTGCTAAGTTATTAACTGACAATAAGTACCAAAATCAAGTAACTGGAGAAGAATTAACCAAAGAACCTGCTCAGTTACACACTTCCCCACAACCACAAATAGGCTGCCCAGACACCATCTACACAACAAGAAGGTGAGCCAACAGACACAAGGAAGGAGAACTAAGACTGACCTTTTGACAGTCATGCACGCACCACACACCCCAAGACCACACCAAGGACCAGTCCCCTTATAAAACAAAGTCTCTGTGCCCCGTTTTCTCTGTGGGCTACTCCCAAAAGCAAACTTCTTGATTTCAGGAGTCAATGGAGCACCTCCTTCCCACCATTTGCTTGCAATGTCCCAGCTAGGAAAAGGGACTCAAAAGTTTTTTACACATGGGTTAATTCAGGATGAATGCTATGGATCTTATTCAACTAAACATGGAGAGAAATGGGAAGAAACTACTCTAATTGAGATAAGACAAAAAAACAACCACCAAGATCCAATACATGTGAATGTGTTTGTGTGCAAATCGAGTCAACCTTTCTTAATCTGAGGTCTCCCAGATACAATGGATGACACTCAACCTCCTTCAAGATGCTTTGCAAAAAACCAAGGAACACACATTGTAATTTAACATATTAACAAACATTGTGGTTTGTAAACATAAGTGCATGGTTTAAGCTATTGTGTGATCTGCCTAACTGTGATTTATTCAATTCCAGGTTAATCAAATCAGACCTGTAATGAGTAATTATAGTTTATAACCTCCAGGCATGACCAATGACTATGCTGCTGACAGAGAAGAGTAGGAACTGACCTGGAGTTCTCCAAAAGTCTTTGTCCAGATTGAAGGAAGACAATCTCATACATAAATCCTCAGCAACTTTCAGACATCACATTAAGCAATAATGCCTTGTGAAATAATCCATAAAAACAAGATTTACCCAATCTGCTAATCCACACACAAACCATATTCAAAACTGTCCAATACAGGTCGGTCTGTTTTATCAGCTCCAAACCTCCAGCTGCTTATCTCTAAATATCATGGATGATTGACTGTTCTCTTGGAGCAGTCTTGCAGCAACAGGCAAACCAACGATAGAGCTCCACTCTTCCGACCACGGAAAATATGTAAAGCCGAGAAGGCAAGAGAGGGGAGATACTTTTGGAGGGTGTCATGCCCAACGAAGTGGGATTGAGCTATTTAATAGGCCAACCAGCGTCCTGACTACTTCATGCCAGAGTTGAAGCGAGTCACCCGCAGGGAGAAAGTGAAAGGCGTAGTAGCGCTACTCCGAAGGAACAAACCATGACAACGTTTACTTTTATCGCTCCCTGCACTTTATCTGTAACTGTGAAGTAGCCCTTTAGGTCCCGCCTCACCCCTCCCTCCCTCCCTCCATCCACGTGTCAGGAAAGCTGGATAAGACCCCCCCTTTTCTCCCTCGAATTCACTTTCACTGCCCCCTCCCTAAATCACCCAAAGTCAGAAAGGTTTTCCCTTCCAATTAGATTTAAAAGATATTTATAAAAACCCTTCGGAGAATCTTTTGTTCACTCACCATGGTTCCTGGAAACCGAGAAAGCGAGAGCCTTCCTCACTAATTGGCCCGTTTAAAAAGCTGCAGGTGAGCCAAAACTCCTTTTGGGCTGATGCAACCCCGGGTGGGGCCTTTTATATCGTTTGGCTGTGGCCTAAGGCAAGGGGGCGTGGTTAATGGGGAAGGTAAGGAGGAAGCCAGCTTGGTGAAGGGGGCTGCACCCCCCCTCACGTGCTCTCCACCCCACCCCACGGGATCCAGGAGAGGCTTCCCGTGGATTTCGGATCATGCTATAAAATACTGTAAGGTTTGGCTAACACTTAAGCCAAACATGAATCAAAAGAAGACTTAAACGGAGGCTGGAATAACAGAGAAAACAGACTTTAAAAGTTCTGGGTGAGAATCTCCACACACATGTGCAAGGGACCTGGTAGGAAAGTTCTACCAAACTCAAGGGTGCATGCTGACTGGGGAATTCTAGGAGTTGAAGTCCACAATCTTAAAGTTGTCAAGTTGGGAGACCCTGGTATAAAGGAATGGACTGGGTGCTGCTACACAACACAGATTCGTTAACAAAACAAAAACAAAAACCAACAACCTAGCCTCAGCTAAGTCAAACCAAAATGACCTGAAGACTTAAGGAACATGTTGCAGGCCATTCCATTAAACCACAGCAGGGTCTTTTTATCCTGGCATTCTAATTGGAACCTTTAGCAGGTGGTGTGAACCCAGCCATGGAAAGGTTCCCTGAAAAAGCTCCTGGGTCAGCCTGCTGAGGGGGAGGGGGAGATGGGATCCTTTTGATTCATTTTTGGCTTATGGTTAGCCAAACCGTACATTTTGGCGTCCAACGTGGTTTCTTAAAGGTAGCCACATCTGGCTTCCTATAGAGCTGAACCCCTTTGAGGTTCGTCAGGCCTTCAACATGGTGGACTGGAGAAACTGGTGTGGGCCACACACCATGTCAAAGAGCGCTCCTGGTAAGTTTTGGACCAACGCCAGCCTGAATCCATCCAGACCTGAATGCCAAAGAGGCTTGAAGAAGATTGTCCTCTGCTAAGTGAGTAGAGAACTTTCTTTTCTTGTGGGGAAAGGAGGGGGGTGTTGCCTTGTGTGTGTCCTGTGTATGAGAGGGGGAAATTCCTACTAGAGGATTGCCTTCAACCTGAGTGAGGAGATCTAATCTGCCTTTTGATTAAGGTCAGCATGGAAAGGTGTGTATCTGTTGGAATAAATGTAAAACTCTTTAATTGCAAGGGAGAGGGTCTGAGCAAACTCGAGTCCGGTTGGGGTGGGCGCTGGGAAGTCCAAAGTTGGAACTGAACATCCCAGGGCAGAGACAGATAGTAACCATCCAGTGCTTAAGGAGATCAAATAATGGGCGTAAACTTTGAGCAAAAGTAAGAACATTCAGCAGGTAATAAAAGGTAAAGCCTGCCTGAATGAGAAGACCTAGATAATTGGACTTGATTAATTGGATGTGAAGATTTAGATAATTTGACCTGATTGATTTGATGTAATTTCTGCCAAAATTCTTGTGTGCATCTATACTAATATGTAGAATTGGATGAGATTGAATTGATTGTGATATGTTTGACCAGCTGGCAAAATAAGTAAGCTTTTCACTTTGGGCTTGAAGCTGTGGGGAACGGGAGAGATGTTAAGATTGAAACTGCTCTCTGAATTCCCCCACTGTTTCAGGAATAAGCCACAGCTTCCCCAAGCAAATACCAATGGAAGATTTAAAGGGACAGAGCCTCCCCAAGTCTGAAAATGTTGCCCCATGATATTTGTGTGTGTGTGTGTGATCATTTCCAGACCTGGAGGGAAGTTGAGATCCTTTAATAATAAAAATTGAGCTCATTGGCTTTAATACAGCCCCTTGAAATGATTGTAATGATTGATTTGCATGCAAAACAGAGTGAAATGGGATTTTTGTTTACACAAGCAGTCTGGTTGTAGTGCAAATGTGAGTATGTTGATGGTGAAAATTGATGTGAATGTACTTTGATTCTCTTTCGTATAAAGAAACAGTCAGTTGTTTTAATGGTGTCTGTGTGACCTGAAGGGAGGGTGAGATCCTCTAATGCATGAGCATGGACATCTGATTGGGAACCCCCCTTCTTTCCCCCCCCCTCTTCCTTCTAGCCCATTCTTTGGAAGGAAGCAGGGGGGGAGAGTGGGCAAAGGGGAGTGGGGGTGTCTGCTCGTTTTAACTGTGTGTGAGAGAGTGAGAGAGAGAGAGAGAGAAATGCCCCAGTGAGAGTATCCCCCCCTTCTTTCCCATTAAGGGGGCCCACGGTTTTTCTGCTCATTCTAAAACTCTTTTTCCTCTCTTCTGAGAAATTCAGGGCAAATGGGAGACCTGCTCATGTGCACCTTTTGCCTTTAACTGTTTTGATTTTCACCTGCATATAAAAGCTCTGATTTTGATATTTCTTTTTCTGCTCTGAAAGCAATTTTGATTTTTCTTGTGGAGATTTTTGAGGTTTAAAATGCTTAATTAAAGAAGAAATGATTTTGAGATATTTTGCCTACATTTGTAAATGTTTCAACATACAGTGAGAATTAGCTTCCATCTGAATGGAATCTGAGTTTGACCATACCTCATACCATACCTCATTAAGTTTCTTTTATTCTGAAGCTGTTTTTTCCTCCCTCCCTCCCTCTTTGATGTCAGAGTGAAAGTGCTCCATCCTATGTCATTTTTGTTTCTTTGTCTCTGATCTCTGCCTTTGGAGAATTTGCTTCCCTCGGAATTGATTCTGATTTTTTGGAGTGTTGACTCAAAGTGCTTTTTTTGATAGCTTTGTTTTATTTTGACCTTTTGAAGCTGTTCTCTTTCCCTTGAGTGCATTTGTTTAAATGCTCATGAATCAAGGTGCTCCACTCCATGATATGTTATTTTATTTTATTTTGTTTGTTTGTTTGTTTGCAACACAAGTTGTTGTCCTTTTTGGAATTATTACAGATAATCATTCATCATGATAGAAAAAATTCTATCCTTTGAGAAAAAGGGAGGAAAAAAGACAATAAAAAGTAATGAGTATTATTACATGAAGTAGAAACCTGTTGTTTAAATAGGCATTTGTTCGATTGTAACATGTATATGTGTTGTGCTGCTGTAAAAGTGTTTTCCTTTTGAGCATTTGTTTTTGAGCATTTGTGGTGCATCTATCTCTGCGAAAGCAATTGTATCCTTTTCCTTCTACAAATATTGCATGTTGGAGAGCCATTTGTCTGAAATGGTATAAGGTTTCCTGCCTGGGCATGGGTTGGACTAGAAGACCTCCAAGGTCCCTTCCAACTCTGCTATTGTATTGTATTGTATTGTATTGTATTGTATTGTATTGTATTGTATTGTATTGTATTGTATTGTAAATGCCATTCCTTTCCTTCAGGAATTGGCAGGTAACTATCCTCTTATCTACTACCAAATCAATTCTCACCACCTTTTGTGCTCTTAATAGGCCAATCAAGAAAAACAAAAAATAAACTGCCAGAAAGGAATCTGTCTGATAAGTTTAAATTAGGGAATATGACTTAAGTTTGCAAATCTGAGTTAGGAAATATGACTTAAATTTTACAATGTAGTTAGAATAAGATGTGATTTGTTTTTGAATACTTCTGGATGCTGTGAATTGTGACAAATATTTGAAATTTACTCATTCTACTGCAAAAGTGTTTCAATTATAGAGACAGTGGGAATGTCGCCTTCCATGAAATTTAAATCGTCTGCCTTCTGAAATAATGTTTGGATTTCCACACTTGGACAGAATGGGAGAAATTCTACCACATGAGACTAAAGGGATGCCTGTAAAGAACTGTATTCTTGGCCTCTCTTCTCTTCTTTCCCTCAGAAACAAAGGACTGCTAGCTCAAACCATCTCTCTCAAATTTGCTGCTGGCGACTCAAACCTGACTGGGAAAGATCCTTGATAGTTAGCCCTGCTAACCACTGAAGCCCTGTAAACCATTGAAGCAACAGCCAAATCCTGGAGAAAAAGGGCCAATCGCTACACCTGTGAAAGTGTTTCCTGGAGAAGATCTACTGAGAATGAACATTTCCAAATAACTGATGTAGTCATTGTGCTTTGCAAAGATTTTGTTTGTGATTTTTTCTCATTGCAGGAGTAGCAACTTTCTGGCCTCTTTTATTCTACCTGACGATCCTAAGAGCATCTGTACAACTTTGCACTCTACAGATTGTGTGGATTTTGTTATTGTAACTGTATCCCTGAATGTTACTGTGGTTATATTGTACTTGTAACCTGATACACACCTGTGGGGGTAATGGGACACTATAATTGTGATTGCTCCCATATAAACTACATATGTTGGGGCATTGAATCAGATCAACCTGACTTGAACACAGTGGTCCCAAGAGATGGTGATTTCATAATCCCTGAAGATATAAGATGTATTGATGTAATGCAGTGGTTCGATATTCTGCAATAATTTTCTTATGCATAGGACAAATTGAAGGAGAATGTAATTCCCGAAGAAACAACTGTGAAAACATATATTCCAAGCAAAGGTGTTTTCTTCGCTTATTGTCACCTTGCAGCCTGGAATTAACCTGGCACAACCTAGTAACTCACTTGGAAAATAACTGGACAGAGTGGGTTATGGACGGATGTGGTAACTCTTAATTAGCATCCTCCAGATGGCTTAGAAGGTGTGCCTATGTGCCTAGCCGATGGTATAAAGCATGTGTATATGCTGAATGTACCTGCTAAGTGCTCTAACTTTTACAACAACCATATCCCAGAATATGTTTGCTTCACATGATTTGTTAGCAAAAGGATGTATCTGTGGAAAATTTATCTCACAAATTTTGGTCACAAAACTGATGACCAGGAAAAGCCATACAGAGAAAAAACTGCCTGAACTGGGGTGTTGTCTTCACCTGATTTGGCAAATATCTTCACTACAATAGAAAGCATTCTATTTTTTTTTAAAGGGAGGAATGTAGAGTTATGGTAATAATGTTACAAAGTTGTCGATTAATAGAAACATTTGCTTTCTGTAACACAAGCATTCTATGCTGTGAATTCCTTTGGTCCCCTGCAATTGATTGGGGGCTGTAAGATATCTGGCAAATGCCAAATCCTGTGATAAGATCTGAAATCTTCATATGCCACCTCTGCTTCCTTCAGGAAAAGAGAAAGTAACAATGCTCTCCTCAAATACCAGAGCAATCTTCACACCTTTTGTGCTGCTAAAAGGGCAATTAAGCAAACAGAAAAGGGAAAAGATAACAAAACACAGGTGCAGGAAGGATGTATATCTGAAGTTGGGATATATGACTTGGAGGTTTACAATGTTGCTAGATATATGGCTAGGGAGTCATTAGAATTTTGAAGATCTAAGATCCTTTTGTGTATAAGAAAGTACACTGCACCCTTGAGTTTGGTAGAACTTTCCTACCAAGTCCCTTGCACATGTGTGTGGAGATTCTCACCCAGAACTTTAACTTTGATCAAAGAATAAAGTCTGTTTTCTCTGTTATTCAAGCCTCCGTTTAAGTCTTCTTTTGATTCATTTATGGCTTAAGCGTTAGCCAAACCTTACAGTATTTTATAGCATGATCCGAAATCGATGGGAAGCCTCTCCTGGATGGGGGGGGGGGGAGGTGGAGAGCGCGTGACCCACCTGCTTTGGGGGCCGACAGGGGGTGCAGCTCCCTTCACCAAGCTGGCTTCCTCATTAACCACGCCCCCTTGCCTTAGGCCACGCCCAAACGATATAAAAGGCCCCACCTGGGGTTGCGTCAGCCCAAATGAAGTTTTGGCTCACCTGCAGCTTTTTAAACGGGCCGATTAGTGAGGAAGGCTCTCAACTCCTTTTCATTGGAGGTGCTTTCTCAAGTTTCCAGGAACCATGGTGAGTGAACAAAGGATTCCCCAAATGGGTTTTTAAAAATATATCTTTTAAATCTAATGGGAAAACTTTTCCGGATTTGGGGGGGGCGGTGAAAGTGAATTCGAGGGAGAAAAGGGGGGTCCTATCCATCTTTCACAACACGTGGCGGGAGGGAGGGAGGGAGGGAAGGAGGGGTGAGGATGGGCCTAAAGGGCTACTTCACAGTTACAGATAAAGTGCGGGGAGCGATAAAAGTAAACCTTGTCCTGGTTTGTTCCTCCGGAGTAGCGCTACTACGCCTTTCACTTTCTCCCCGTGGGTGACTCACTTCAACTCTGGCGGGAGGTAATCCTGACGCCGGTTGGTCTACTAAATAGCTCAATCCCACTTCGTTGGGGCATGACACCCTCCAAAAGTATCTCCCCTCTCTTGCCTTCTCGGCTTTACATCTTTTTCGTGGCCGGAAGAGTGGAGCTCTATCGTTGGTTTGCCTGTTGCTGCAAGACTGCTCCAAGAGAACAGTCAATCATCCATGATATTTAGAGATAAGCAGCTGGAGGTTTGGAGCTGATAAAAACAGACCGACCTGTATTGGACAGTTTTGAATATGGTTTGTGTGTGGATTAGCGGACTGGGTAAATCTTGTTTTTTATGGATTATTTCACAATGCATTATTGCTTACTGTGATGTCTGAAAGTTGCTGAGGATTTATGTATGAGGTTGACTTCCTTCAATCTGGACAAAGACTTTTGGACAACTCCAGGTCAATTCCTACTCTTCTCTGCCAGCAGCATAGTCATTGGTCATGCCTGGAGGTTATAAACTATAATTACTCATTATAGGTCTGATTTGATTAACCTGGGGTTGAATAAATCACAGTTAGGCAGATCACACAATAGCTTAAACCATGCACTTAGGTTTACAAACCACAATGTTTGTTAATATGTTAAATCGCAATGTGTGTTCCTTGGTTTTTTGCAAAGCATCTTGAAGGAGATTGACTGTCATCCATTGTATCTGGAAGACCTCAGATTAAGAAAGGTTGACTCGATTTGCACACAAACACATTCACATGTATTAGAGCTTGGTTGTTGGTTTTTTTTTTTTTGTCTTATCTCAATTAGAGTAGTTTCTTCCCATTTCTCTCCATGTTCAGTTGAATAAGATCCATAGCATTCATCCTGAATTAGCCCATGTGTAAAAATATTTTGAGTCCCTTTTCCTAGCTGGGACATTGCAAGCAATTGGTGGGAAAATGATGTGTTTTATTTCTTCCGAAGACCAGGAGGACAAAGATGTAATTCCAGCATTCGCTGCTGCCAGTTTTAACCCTGGTTTGCTTATCCTCAAAAAGTATTTAAAGCCACAATTGGACTAAAATTAAGGTGCTTTCCTAAATATTATGGAAACAGTTTTAAATATCAGTACTCTGGTGTGCCAGTTTTAAAGACTGACATTTGAGGTGGGAGGGGGGTCGACTCTACTCGGGAGCTTCTATATCAGGGGTCCCCAAACTTGGCAACTGTAAGACTTGTGGACTTCAACTCCCAGAATTCTCCAGCCAGCCTTGATGATTTCCCTTGGCTTTTCCAAGCAACTTCTCATCTCCTCATTTCTCCTTTCAAACATTTTTCATCTCAATGCTAACAACTATCTAGTCTTAATTCACGGGGATGGTTAAGTGCCAGTCATTGCAACAGTTACACTTTTCTACCCCTGTTTCTCGATATGTGTCTTTTTTTCACTTGCTTCTGCAACTTCTGGAAATGAAGGAAAGTTGGATGAAGTGCAGGAATCACCCGTTCAGAACATCCTTATATATTATTTAATGACTGGCCAGCAAGTAAACAACCCAGCAGACTTTTGATCACAGGTTCAGGTAGATGCAGTCAAAAGAGTTGGTGAGGGGGATTATGTGAGGTCCATTGAACAGGTATTATATTTTGCCCTCTTGCACACAGGAAAGCATCCTTTGGGAGATCAAGTTGAAGTGCTTGCAGCTCCCATATTTAAGGTAGTTGATGAATATAGCTGAAGCAGCTGCACCCCCCCCCCTCCCCAGAAGTCTGTCATAAAGAGCCGCTAATTTTGGGATGCTGCACCTTTTGAAAATTAAGCTCATGGCATTTTTAGACTTTCCTGCCCACTGACCTGAGTTTGAATCCTGGTTTCTGTGCTTTTCATGGTTGAAAAATAAACTGGAGTCCAACCTCATAGTTAATGAATTTGCTGCTTTAAGAAAATGCCAAGCTACGTAAATAGGAAGTACATTCTGAACCTTCACAACGCCTCCTTCTGCCCATTGCCAAATACAAAGTTGGCATCTAAAAGAGTTCCTTAGATCAGGCTTCCCCATCCTGACCTTGTCCAGGTGTGCTGGACCATAACTCCCATAATCCCCATCACCAACTTTTTTTCATGCTGGGTAGGCCACATTACTGCATCTACCTGAACCGGTGATCAAAAGTCTGCTGGGTTGTTTACTTGCTGGCCAGTCATTAAATAATATAGAAGGATGTTCTGAACGGGTGGCACTTAGTTTCAATTTATATACCGCCGTTTTCACCAGAAAGGGACTCAGGGCGGTGCACAGAAAAGTAAAACCCCACAATATACAAAATTTAAAAAACAATTAAACCAATACAACTGTGCTAAAATTGAATAAATAGTTAAAAACCCATAAATAACAAATTAAAATATTCCCAGGCCAGCTAAATGAAAGAAATAAGCTTTTACCATTCGACGGAAGAGTCGTAGGTCCGTGATGGTGCGGATATCGGGGGGGGGGGGTCGTTCCAGAGTGTTGGACCCGCCACAGAGAAGGCTCTCCCCATGGGGGTTGCCAGTCGGCATTGACCGGCTGACGGCACCCTGAGAAGGCCAACTCTGTGAGAGCGGACAGGTCGAAGGGAGGAATGTGGTAGGAGGCGGTCTCTCAGGTAACCAGGACCCGAGCCATGGAGCACTTTGAAGATGGTAACTACGACCTTGAAGCGCACCCGGAAGACCACAGACAGCCAGTGCAGCTCGCGCAGGAGAGGTATTACATGGGAGTAACGAGAGACTCCCAGAATCCCCCGCGCGGCTGCATTCTGCACTAGCTGGAGCCTCCGGGTGCACCTTTCTCCCTCCCTCCCTCCCTCTCTCTTTCTCTCTCTCACACATCTATATGTTCAGGCCCTGTTAGTAAGAATAATTGCTCAGATTATTTTCCATACGCTTCTGGATCTTGGGAGTTGCCGAATATTAAATTACTCCGAATGACTTTCACAGAGTTCTCTTTAGCTGGATTTATTGGGTGAATAGGGAAATACAATACAATTCAACCATTTCCCATTTCAAAACATATACATATATTATTCCTTGACTCCTGCATGATATCTGTAAGTGAAAATAATCTCTTCTTTCAAATAATAGGAAGCTTTGCAATTCTTTAAACTCATGGTATTTTTTCTCATGTTTTAACATTTGTTCTGGCTGTGAGATGCTCCTTTGTGTTCAGGTCTGGCCTCAGAAGGATAATGTAGCACTTGGGGATGAAGATGCAGCCCAGCAGACCAGCACTGGAGGCCAGGATGGAGAAGACCTGGACAGCCACCATGTATTTCCCTTTGGTGCTCAGGTAGGTGGGCACAAAAGTCACCCAGACGCTGCAGAAGACCAGCATGCTGAAGGTGATCAGCTTGGCTTCGTTGAAGGCCCCAGGCAGATTCCTGGCCAGGAAAGCCACCGTGAAGCAGATGGCAGCCAGGAGGCCCATGTAGCTGAGGGTGACGTAGAACATGACAACGGCCCCTTCGTTGCATTACAGGATGATCTCTCCAGGCTGGGAATGGGGGTCAGAGTCAGGGAAGGGGGGAGAAACTCCCAGCCAGATGGAGCAGATGATCATTTGGACAGCAGAAGAAGAGAGGATGATGGAGTTGGCCAAGCTCTTCCCCAACCATCTCTTCACCTTGTTTCCTGGTTTTGTGGCCAGGAAAGCCAGCACCACCGTGATGGTTTTGGCCAAGAGAGAAGAAACGGCAACTGAGAAGATGATGCTGAAGACCGTTTGTCGGAGAAGGCAGGTGGCTTTCCTTGGTTGACCAATGAAGAGAGAAGAAGACAAGAAGCAAAGCAGGAGGGAGACCAGGAGGATGTAGGAGAGGTCCCGGTTGTTGGCTTTGACAAGGGGAGTTTCTCGGTATTTGATGAAGATGATTAAAACAAGGCCTGTGATTAAGAACAACAGTAGGGCAAAAGAGACCAGGATGATGCCCAGAAGTTCTTCATAAGACAGGAAGGTTATAATTTTGGGGATACATTGGACTCTGTTCTCATTTGGATATTTGTCATCTGGACACTTGGTGCATTCTTCTGCATCTAAAACACCAAAAAGCAATTTTTAAAAATATTCTGTCCTTTTGTCTTACAGAAAATACCTTTTTTGTATCATCCTATGAAGTTGAGGGAAATCCTAAGGCAGCGATGGTGAATCTTTTTTGGCTTGTGTGCCATTGGGGCGGGGGAGGGAAGGGGGGTCGTGCATGGGCATGCCACACCCATAATGCAACAAGCGATCCCCCCCAGGGTGCATGCACACATGAGAGGCACTCCCCCCCCCATTTTTCCATGCTTTTTTCGCCCTCCCCAGGCTCCGGAGGAACTAAGGACCCTGTGAGCAAACTGGAAGTCACTTCTGCATTGCTCATATGGTGGTTTTCAGTCCTCTGGAGGCTTTAGGGAAGCCTCCTGATGGTCCTTGAAGCCTCCGGAGGGCTTAAATCGGCCCTCCAAGCAAACCGGAAATCTGTTCCTGAACTTCCTTTTTGCCCATAGGGCTGTTTATTTGCACTCTGGAGTCTTCAGGGAATCTCCTGAAGCCTCCGGAGGGCCTCTGGGGGGGATTCTTTTTGCCCTCCCTGACTCCTATAAACCCTCTGGAGCCTGGGGAGGGTGAGAAATGGCTTTAAGAAAGGCTGAACTCAGCTGGACAGCATGCACATGTGTGCTGGGCAGCTAACAGGGCAACACTTTGTGTGCCCTGACAAATGGCTCCATGTGCCACCTGTGACACACGCACCATAGGTTCTCCATCCCAGTCCTAGGGTGTTAATTATCTCTGGTGTAATCCAATTCGAAGCTACATTATTAGAGATTAATAATGCATCATGCAATCTTTTTAGGCAAACATCCTGAGTCTTGCCACATGGCAGTTAATATTCTGTGCTTGGAGGATACCTAAAGTATCTTGTAACCTCTGGAAGCAACCTGGAATTAAGGAGAAACTTCCTAATAGTAAGAACAATTAACCAGTGGAACAGCTTGATTCTCAAGATTTGGGGTTCTTCAACATTGGAGGCTTTAAGAATAGACAAGACAGTCACTTGTCTGAAATGTTATCGGGTCTCTTGCTTGGGCAGAGGGTAGGACTAGAAGACCTCCAAGGTCCCTTTCAGCTCCCTTCTGACTAATTGACTGATCTACATGACTGGCAGAATATTTGTGCAATGAGTTTCCCCACCATAACTATCCACAGCACCACATTACGGACCAGTGACTCCTTCTCAGTGATCCTCAAGGGGAGGATCCAATATACAGTGAATTGCAAGGTCTTTCAGAAGGTGGACCTCACAAAATTCATACAAGTTCCACAGAACTCAGATCTTCCTAGAAAGGAGAACATAGCAGCAGAAGTCCAAACTAAGAAGCAGGAGAGAGATTTCCTCTGCTGTTAGTAAAGCTTGCTCAGTCTGCCACCCCCTCCTCCCATCTCTTCCCAGCCCCTCCTTCAAAGTCTTTTTCATTTACTTCCTTTTGGATAAGAAATTCTGCAGTTTAAAAATAAATATAAAAAACCATGTGAGCTTCGATCTATCATTTAACTTGCACTTTCATGGAAAAGTTCTGGATGGATCCAGTTCCACAAAGCCTCCCATTTTCCTCAGGGTGACCCACCTTCCTGAGTGGAGAAGGTCCCCTCCGGACAAGGAACGCAGTCATAGCAGCAAACTGGCTCTCCTTCTCGAGCCCTCTTGACAAATCCAGGATGACAACTTTCCCCACATCTGGACTGAGGCAGGGACTGAGCAGAAGAACAAGGAAGGCCAAAGAAAAGATGTTAGGACTCTCCGTCCATGGAAAACAGAGGGAGAAATGGATGGAGACAAGGAGCCTCTGGTCTTCACTGAGGTAGATAGTAAACCTCTGACTCCCTCTAAACAGATGCAGGAGGTAGAACAACTGACAGATTCTCCATTTACTTCCTCCCTTTTGCTTTTGGAACTTAATGTTGCAATAAAGGACTTTTCCACTTAATAATCTAGAGCAGTGTTGGCGAAACTTTTGGGCACCAGGAGCACACACAAACATTTTTGGCCCCACATGTACAGCAGCCATGTTGTCCACCAGTTTCTGGTACGCATGTGCACACAAAGACCAGCTGCCTGGCACACATGTGCCAGTTCCAAATTTTGGGGCTCCTCGTGCTTTTCTGACCGCCCACCTGATTCCCATAGGGGTGGCAGGACATCCCTACTGAGGATCCGGTTCTGCAGCCCTGGACAGGGAGACAAAGTTGGGTGGGAAATGCCCCCTCCCTCCACTGGAAAGCCAGAATCCCTTCCCAGCCTTGGAACAAGCCAGCACAGCCCCCCCTCTCCCCCCACTTCATCCAAGGGAGAATCTCCATGTGTGAGGAACTGCAGAGATGGGGCTGGTGGATGCGGGTATTATAGCCCTCATGGACGAAGGACCCAGCAGGACCAGCCTATGGGGGGAGGGGAGGACAGGAGCATTCCACATAATCTAAAATTGGGGGGGGGGGAACTGCCCTGCTGTGTAATTTAAACCTTGGAGAAGACAAAGGCGCCACAAGAGTGGCGCCTTTGTAGGTGATTGACGAATCACTTACAAATCACTTTGTAAGTGATTGACGAATGGCAAAAAATCAGGAACATAAATCATGAGTATTATTTCTCTGAACTCTTTTTGTTTCAGTAATTTATCTTAGTTTGATAATGAGGCAATGATAAGGTTTTCTTTTCTTTGACATGTAAGGCAGTGTTTGCTAGGTGCTCGCTGCCATCTCCAATTGGTCTCTGTGATGAAATGTTTAATGTGACGAGAAATTTAACACACGTCTATATTGTGGCTAATCTACATTCAGATACCTTAAACATGTATTTGAGAAGACTCCTAAGAATATCGTGGACAGTCAGGAAAGCAAACCAATGGAGTCCAGAACAAATTAATCGAGAGTTTCCACTCAAGACACAAATAACCAGGCTTAAACTACTTTGGACATATGTGAAGACCCCAGTCATGTGAGAAGACTCAGATGCTAGGAAAGGTGGAAGGAAAAATAATAAGAAGCCGGCTAACAGCAAGAGGGATGAACTTGGTTGCAATGGTGATGGGGACACCATTGGAAGACCTGGAAAATCTATCTATCTCTCGATCTATCTAGGGATTGATATAGTGATCATATATCCTTCATTATAAAGGATAATCCATTATTTCAGAAAGCTATCCCTTAGATTTGTTTCTTTTATGTTATTTTCTTGGCTTAGCTCTTGAATTTTCCTCTGCAAAGCAAACTTGTAAACATAAACACATTAAAAAAAATCTTTAGGGCTCTCTTTTTAGATTTGCCTCCTGTTCAGAGTTGTCCTTTATCCCCCCCCCCACCCTCCCACCCCAAGAAAACACAGTCGCTGTAGATCATGATGGTGAAAATCTACCTATGTATTGCTTAATGGCACACATCAATCAAAAACTCCAAATGTTATTCTTAAAGGTACCCAAATCAGAGACTGACTACCAAGGGCAAATCAATACGACTGCAAAATGAAAGGCAGCTGTGCATGAAAGGCAGCTGTGCAAGAGCAGAACTGTATTGCAAAATGAAGGGAGGGGAATCAGTGGGAAGCTGGGGGCTGAGGGAAGGGTGGGGGGTGGGAGGAAGAAGGGGAGGGGCCTGGCTGAGTGAAGGGGACATACTTTCTTTAACAACATTTATATTCCCTCCCCGCCTCCATCAAACATGCCTGTTACCCTTGAATATACCCCAGATGCTGGAAGAGGAGCTGCTGGCCAGGAGGTGAGTTACCCACAGTTGCAGTGGCTGCCCGATCGCTCCTCCCCTTTCCCCTGTGGCTGCTGCTGCTGCTCCTCTGGGGCTGTGCGGGGGGCCAGCTGGCTTTTCTGGGGCGCCTGAGCCGGCCAGGCACTCCAGACCACCGATCCACATCAGTGTCACGGGTTGGAGGGCTTGGGCCATGCAAGTAGCCCCTCTCAGGTGGGGAGGGAGGGAAGCCCTGTCGTCTTTCAGGTGCGCTTCAAGGTGTTGGTTATCATCTTTAAAGCGCTCCATGGCACGGGACCTAGTTATCTGCGGGATCGCATCCTGCCCCATACATCCCTGCGGCCGATTCGCTCTCACAGAGAGGGACTTCTCCGGGTGCCGTCCACTAGGCTATGCCATCGAGCAACGCCCAGGGGAAGGGCCTTCTCTGTGGTGGGCTCAGCCCTCTGGAACGACCTTCCCCCCGAAATCAGAACAACCACGGACCTTCGCTCCTTCCGCCAAAAATTAAAAACACACTTCTTCTGCTTGGCCGGCTTGGGATGACAACTGTTTTTAGGGGTTTGTTTTAGCTTTGGGATTTTAGCACAGGGTTTCGTTTAATTCTTTTTTAATATTGTTTTGTCTGTGATTTTATATGCATTTTTAATTTCCCTGTGCCCCGCCTCGAGTCCCTTCGGGGAGAGAGAGCGGATTATAAATTAAATTATTTATTTATTTATTTATTTTGCCCTTGCCAATGCAGCCCCCCCCCCAGCGGCTGTCCCTGTGCCCCTTCTGGCTGGTGTGGGAGTTGTGGCTGCCACTGCTGCTGCTCTTCTGGGGCACCTGAGCTGGCCAGGTACTTTGGACTGCAGATGAGCCATGGGCTGGAGGGCTGGGGACACGCAAGAACCCCCTTCAGGTGGGGAGGGAGGGAAGCCCTGAACACAGCTCTGCTCTGCTAAGAAGCCACGGCCAGGATCTCTTCTGTCTGCCTTTGGGTTGATGGTTTTTGCGCATGCATGTACGCCAGAAACCAAAACCCTAAGTGGCTCATGCGCACGTGCGCACTGGAAACAAAGATCATTTTCCTGGTGTGCGCATGCGCACCGGGTAGCTCCTCTTCCACTTTCTGGCACTCCAATGCGCGTGAAGACCAGCTGACTGCCACGCGTGACCCCGGAAGAGCAACTGGTGATGGCTCCACATGCCAGGAGAGATGGTTCTGTGTGCCACTTCTGACATGCGTGCCATAGGTTCCCCATCACGGCTACAGGCTCTGCCCACTTGAAATGGGACCTCAGGCTTTGGCAAACAGAGAAAAGACACCAAAATTTCTCCCACCTTATTGGCCAACTTGATCTGTGAAAGAGCCTTTTGTCTGATAGAAAGTCTCTGTCTTTGAAAAAGCGCCAGAGTCCCTTTCATGTGAAGCTCCTTGGTGAGAACCAAGAAGGTGTCAATGAACAGATCTGCTTTTATCTCTCCATTTTGGTCCAAGTACACGTTTAAGTTAGAGATATTCCAATATTCGTTCTTCTCCAGAAAGGGATGAAACTAGAATGGGAACATCCAGGAATTTGAAAAACAGAAAACTTTGTTTCTTATCCCACATTGAATCTTTCTTCTACAATTCTCTAATCACCAAATATGGTTAAATAGGATACAAATACGGCCATTATCTTCATTAGTGAATGAAAAAGTTGGAGAAAAGTTCATCAAAATATAGAGAAAATATAATCAACACAATTGGTCAATTATAGGGAACAGATGACAAATAAAAAGAACAGAGAAAAAAAGATGATCCATAAACTCTTTGAAAACAACAGGGTGATTCCCAGAAAGCCTGGGTTGATCAAGAAGAAATCTCTCAGGCTAATCTTCTCCCTTGTAATCCTGATGGAAAACTCCTCCAGATCAGAGGTGGGTTCCTACCTGTGTGGACCAGTTCGGCTGAATTAGTAGTAACTTGGTGGCCTGGGTCACTGGAACCTGCAACAACCCAGGCTGGCCACACCCCTGAACCGGTTCTCTCGGCCAAATTGTTCTTGCCTTCTGCGCATGCGCAGAGCAACCGTCACTAGAGGCAGCCGGAACCCACTCCTGGCTCGATCTCACTTAGGAGCCTTAGTTTCCTTGTGAGGCCCATTGGCCTTTCTCCCTGCCTCTCCCGGCCAATGTTGCTCACGAGGAAACTGCATCTAGGATCTCCTGCGTGTTGCATGCCTGAAAACAGCATGGAGGCATGGGCGAAAGCTGGAAAGGGGGCACAACACATGGGATGGGACCTGGCCAGCCTTACTGTCACACCAGCTGCCCAGGTGAGCCACTCCCCACCTCCCCAGACCAGGCCCAAAGCTTATACCAGACCGAGGCCACAGCCGCCACCTGCTCCCTTTGTCCACCCAGCCGGCAGGAACCACAGCAGCGCCGGTCATGGCTGAGAGCTTCCTCGGCCAGCTGGCAGCCGAAAGGTTCTCCCTCTTAAAAGCCTCCAGTGATGGAGCTTTAGGATCCAGCCACTCTTTAACCAACCAACCAACCAACCAACCAACCGGGGCTTAATT
This sequence comes from Rhabdophis nuchalis, assembly GCA_039707465.1. Lineage (NCBI taxonomy): Eukaryota > Metazoa > Chordata > Lepidosauria > Squamata > Natricidae > Rhabdophis > Rhabdophis nuchalis. The sequence goes on from CM077655.1 coordinate 14,413,544, forward strand.
TGGAAACAGAAGAAGAAAGAACTGCTGAGTGCCTGTGCCCAGGCAGGGGGTGGTGGGGGTGGAGGATTTTGGTGGGGTGGGTGAGTGGGAGGGTAGGAGGTCTCTGAGTGAGTGATGGGCAAGCAGGCAGGATGGAGACTTCAGAGGCTCATTGTCAACGCAGCTTTGTGCCCAGTCGGCTCCGGTTGCCCACCAACTGTTGGCTTAACGGTGGGTCAAGGGGAGTTGGGGGAGGCTGCTGGGCAGGAGCAGTTTGGCTCAGTTGTTTCCCAGTCGGCAAAGCGGATGGACTCCAAAAGGATGAAGGGGATCTTGGGTGGAGCCGGTCGAGGGAGCAACCCCTGGCTTATTCAGTCTGACTGTGGTTGGTGGGCCTTGCCTTGGGGTGGGGGATGAGGCCCAAATTGCCCCCCACTGCAAGCGTCTCTCAGCTGTTGTGTGCAGGGAAAAACCTTGCACAGGAAAGAAAACCTTCTCATGAGTGTCAGTTAATTAACAATTTCTCGAACTCTTGGGAATTTTTCTTTACTGTGCAAAGTTCTTCCCTGCACACAACAGCTGAGAGACACTCACAGTGGGGTGTAATGTGGGGGGGAGGGGGCAGGTTGGTCAAGGTGTGCCTATACATGCACTATGCTATGTAATATGTATGCACACATATGGCATTTATACATAGGATTTAATTGTGTATTTGGGATGTTCAGCAGTAGTAAATAAATAGACAGAGAAATTGTATCTTGTTGAGGAGAGGAGAAGCCAGGCAAGGTAGCCCTTGATGTGAGTGATGTCAAGTTGGCCACGCCCACCCAGTCACATGGCCACCAAGCCACACCCACAGAACCAGTAGTAAAAAAATGTGAATCCCACCATTGGATCCAGCCCTCTTCCAATCACTGACTCCTGTTACACACGAGTGTAAGATCTGCTCACTATTATTCCAGAGTGTCAGAGGTGGAAAAATGGATCCAGTTACAAGAGAGGAGATTTTAGCCGAATGAGAGAGAAAAACAGGATAAAAGGATGAATCTGTTTTAGAGGTGAGTCAGGAAAGAAGAGAAATTCAGTCTCCTCTTCATGGATTGTCTGAATGCAAAGACTGAGCAGCCATCAGTCAGAGAAGCTTCAACTGGGATTCCTGCAGAGAGGAGGGGTTGGGCTAGATGGTCTCAGGGTCTCCTTCCAATTTACAAAGGTTGTCATGCCACAACATGGAACTCTTGTGCTGTTGTTGCTCCAGCCCCACTTATTGGGTAGATAAGCCTAACTATAAGGTCTGAAGCCAGACTCCGTTTTCTGTCAGCCTTTGGGGAAGACGGAAGCAACCATTGTGACCGAGACCCCTGGTCATCCGGAGACAGCCTCCGTCCCTCACACGGAGCATCACTGGAGAGGTTCCAGCTGCTCCTTTGCTGGCTGTTAGTGAATGCTGCCTATCTCATCTTTCTATTTGATTTCCACTCTTTGCACCTCCTCAGTTTCACCTGCCCTGTTCTGCCAATCAAGCATCCATATCCACGCCAGGCTCCCTTTCATTGGAGGAGAATACGGGGGCTTAGCTACTTTACTTTTACTTTACTTTATTTTCAATTTATATACCGCCCTTTTCACCAAAAAGGACTCAGGGCGGTGCACAGAAAGATAAAAAAACCCACACAATATACAAAATTTAAAAAACAATTAAATCAATAAGACTGTGCTAAAATTGAATAAATAGTTAAAAACATAAATAACAAATAAAAAGTCCCTAATCTATGTCAGGCCAGCAAGACGAAAGAAATGAGCTTTTATCTGTGCAGCTACCTGTGCAGCTGCACACAGACCAACCTGCAATGGGGACGGAAGGAAGGTAGAATTCCACCAGGCTCATCACAAACCCACAAATAAGGGGATTTATTAAAAAAAAGAATACAGCATTTTCAAATTAGCAATATTTATAATATATAAACACTGTGATTGTATCTACTCTTTGGAACCATTAATCCTCTGAGTAATTAAATTGGCCAGATCTGTTCAGATGGTTTCCCTCCTTCTCCTCTGGATTCCTTCTCCAAAGGATCTAAGATTAATCGATCCATATCAAGAGCCCCATACCTGCCATGGCTGCAGCCTTGGAGACCCCAAGATATTTTCTCCCTCCTTCCTTCCCTTCCTCAATCTGGAGAAATAGGCGGCATTCAAGGCCTGGGCCAGAGTCTTCATGAGGCTGTAATGGTGGTAGCTATTTTGGACCCTTCTTCTGTCCCTTTTCCTTTGGGTCTCCAGTGGGGCTTTCTGGGTGCATCTTCTGCGGCCTTTGACAGAAAAGACGTTCTTTGAAATAGAACAGTGGAAATAAGGATCTTGAAACTTTTCTTCCACAAAGAAAAGGGGTTCAAGGGCAGAATCTTTTGGCCTTTCTTTTCCCTGATAACGAACGTTCCAAATACTATGGATGTATTTGAGAAGTCTGCCTTTGTTTATTTCATACCCTGCAAAAGTTGTGAGGATCCAGACTTTCCCTTCAATGGGTCCTGGGAGACGCATAAATGTTAAATGGAAAGGAAGAATTCTCTCCCAAATGGGCTCATATTCCATGAAGTGAACAAAGACGTTGACTTGTCTCCACTTAGAGAGGGAATCCCTGAGGTATGCAGTATATCCAGTATTTGAGAACAGTTGTGATATAACCACACAAATTCCACTCCTAACAAGCATAGGAGTGAAAATCCTCATGAAATTCTCTCCATTCTCTATGTCTGAAGCAAAGAGGCCAATCAGGGTCCATCTGAAATGGAGGAGCAGCTGGACAATTGCTGGGTACTGGATCCCTTCTTTGGGGAAAATATGGTGGAAAAAGGGGAATTGACTTTTATCACTCAGAGCCTCTGAAGCTGTTACATGATTGATCTGAAAAATGAATTGAAAGGATTAGAGCCCTGATGGGGAAACTGAGGCACGCAGAGCCCTCTCTCCCAGCTGCCCCTGCCCAGCTCCACTAACATCCACATGCAAGCCCCCCTCCTGCCGACCAGCTGGTTTTCGGGCCTCTGCCCAGGAGAATGCAGTGCATAGGGGTGGGGGGGCGCTAGAATTGTGCAGACAATTCTAGATCTCCTTCCCCACCCCAGTGCTTCCTTGCTGAGTTGGAGGCCTCCTTCAGCAGTTGCAAGGGTTTCATTTTTTATTTTTGCTTCCAGGTTGGTTTAGGAGGCTTTCCAGGGTCAAAACTGGGGAGAGAATCCTGTGCTTTCCACACCCCATTTTGACCCTGGAAATCCTCCAGAACCAACCTGGAAGCAAAGAAGGAAAACAGAGCGAGGAAGCACTGGGGAAGGGGGGGCTTTTGGACTTTGCTGCCCCAGGGCAGAAATGAGAGCGTGTCCTGTAGAGCCCTCTGCCACTTGGGTGAGAGGAGGTCAACCACACAAAGAAGAGGAGTAGGAGAATGAAGAGGTTTTGCAGGAGCCAGCAGGTGGGGCTGGCAGGAGCCGGTCAGGTGGGGCTGGCTGGGGAGCGGGCAACCATGGTGCTTAGGGGACAGCAACCTCCATGCTCCGACTGTGCTGGGGGGAAATAAGAGGCCCTGCTTGAATGGGGAGGAATGTAACAACACACCCTGCCTCTCTGCTCAGGTGTCGCCTACACCATTGGCAGCAGTTTGGGTGCCCTCACACACACACACACACAATTGGATCTCACTCTTACCCTGGCTGTCTCTGTCTTGCCCCATTTACTTGGAAGCTGCTCCATGAGACAAGAAGCCGAGAAACAAGAGAGGAGAGAGAGGCTTGCAAAGTGAGTCCTTGTTGCAGGAAGGGAGGGAGAAGGAGGAGGGATCTTGGTGGGTTGGGGAGGCCTTGAGGGTCTCTTCTATCTCCCCCATGGCCTTCCCCACCCTGAGATTCCACAGGGGCACATTGGTATCCTTGAACCAGGAGCTCTTAGGAAAGGATCCCCTCCTTGTGGGTTGCAAACAGCCCTTTCCAATGGGGAAAACAGGACAAAGCAAGTGGGGGGAAAGAGTTTCCTTTGCTCTATCTCCAGTCTGAGGGAGACCATGGCAGGGTCCCTACAGAAGAGCTCTTGGAAGGATCATGATGGATTCATAGAAAAGCAACTAACTTAGCTCTGTTCTTAAAGGCTGAAGCTGTTGCCCATCAAAAACAGAGGAGTTCTGATCAACTCCCAGAGCCATTATTTTGACAGTTTGTCTGTCCTGTCGTCTGTCCCCATGAAATGCAAGCATGGAATAAACTAAGCCTGCTTTGTTCTCAGTCTTTTCAGTGGCCACAAACTACTAGCAAAAGTGGCATTTGATCACAAGGCAAGGAAGGTTTCCCCTTTTGCATTGGAGCATCCAAGAAGGGACAGGAAAGAGAAAGAAAAAAAAGGAAAGAGGGAAAGAGAGCAAGGAAGCAAAAAGAAGGAAAGAGGGGAAGGAGGAATGAAGAGGGAAGGAAAAGACATTAATCACATATGAGTTCTTTTTCTTAACTAAAACCTCATTATTCAGGTTAAATTGCCATGAGGGCACTTGGAAATAAATAAGTGGGTTTTGGGTTGCAGTTTGGGCATTCGGTCTCTAAAAGGTTTGCCATCACTGGCTTAGAGCATAAACAGAGTGCAACATAATTCACTTTTTTTAAAGTTGCTGTTGAGAGAAGCTCCATTATAAGATAACATGCCAACTTCGAGGCGAAACTTCGAGGCGAATTGCCAAGCTTAACCTAGCAAAGTAACTTCTTGTGAAAAGTAAAATGTGGATTCTGCCAAGTAGCCTTGCTTGTAACTTCAAATGTGTGTTCAGCATTCCCTAACAAAGCTCTGAGTTATACTCCAGAAAATAGATTTCTTTTCCCTTCTAAAGTCTATTGTTTTCAGAGCGGTGAGAAAAATCATGAAATTTGTGTGATATCAAATTATGCTTCTATAGCAATGATGTTCTGTGCAAGCTGTGTGAGCTATAAGATGTTTGGAAAAGTTTTGGGTGCATGCCCATTTCTCTCTCTCTGCTTTCTCTGTTAAGGTGGGGGACCAAAAGGGTCATCCAGTCTTTTGCTTTCTGCAGAAATAAAAGCTGATAATCCGTAGCCTCATCTACAGAGTTTCATTGGACTTATCAGATTCTGAGCTGCATTCAAAAACCTCACACAATGAAGAATGTTGTGTTATATTTAGAGTCAGATCAAGTCCAAAATATTAGATTTTAATAAATCCAATCTTGTTCTCATGGAAGCATTAGAATAATTTGTTAATGACATTGTTTAAAATATTAAAGACAGAATTATAGCAAGTTTGAATTATAAACATGGCAAATAATGAATAAATTAAAAAATTATAAACAATGTAAGTCATCCCAGACCACCCCAACGATGCCGCCGAAGTGCTGTCCCAGTGTTTGGAGGCCGTACGGATCTGGATGGATAGTAACAAACTCAAGCTCAACCCATCCAAGACTGAGTGGCTGTGGTTTCCAGCACCCCGGTTCAGCCAGATTACTCCAACTCTGGCCATTGGGGGCGAAACACTGGCCCCCATGGAGAGGGCGTACAATTTGGGTATCCTCCTGGATTCCCAGCTGTCCATGGAGGATCATGTGGCGGCCGTGGCCAGGGGGGCATTTCATCAGGTACAACTGATGCGCCAATTGCGCCCCTTACTGAACCGGGCTGCCCTCCGCACAGTCACTTAAGCTCTCGTGACATCCCGACTTGACTACTGTAATGCTCTCTACATGGGGCTTCCCTTGAGGTGCACTCGAAAGCTACAGTTAGTCCAGAATGCAGCCGCGCGGGTGATTACAGTAGCCCCCAGATACTCCAACATAACACCGATCCTGCGCGAGCTGCACTGGCTTCCTGTGGCCTTTCGGGTGCGCTTCAAGGTTTTGACGACCATCTTCAAAGCGCTCCATGGCTCGGGGCCTAGCTATATACGAGACCACCTCCTGCCCCATACATCCCTTCGGCCGATCCGCTCCCACAGAGAGGGCCTTCTCAGGGTGCCGTCGACCGGGCAATGCCGTATGCGACACCCAGGGGAAGAGCCTTCTCTGTGGCGGGCCCTGCCCTTTGGAACGACCTACCCCCTGAATTGCGTACCATCACTGACCTACGCCTCTTCCACCAGTGTCTCAAGACACATCTTTTTCAGCAAGCCGGCCTAGCCTAACCTCCCGTGGGGACAATTTTTTAGACAGTTTTAAATTGGGGATTTCAAAATTGGGTTTTAGCATAGCACTACTACAATAATTTAATATGTTTTAAATTATGTATTTATTCTTTTGTATGTTTCTAAATTCCTTTGTGCCGCCCTGGGTCCTTTGTGGAGAAGGGTGGGATATAAATATGATTAAAATAAAATAAAATAAATATTACTATATTTCACCCCTACAATTTATTGCAATTAGGTTAACATGTGCAAATGCCAACTGAAGTATTCTATTCCAATAAAGGGCCTACTATAATACTTGAAAAATGCTACATCTTTTTCTGCTTCTATGGCCAAGATTCTTTGTGGAGAAATCTTTTTTGACTTCCTTCCGGTCTTCCGGAGGGACTTCCTTCCGGTCTTCCGGAGGGACTTCCTTCCGGTCTTCCGGAGGGACTTCCTTCCGGTCTTCCGGAGGCGACGGTCGAGCTTTTGTGCTCGTCCGCCGCTTGGTTGCCTCTGCAGCCTCCCCACGGGGCAGGCAGCTCTTTTAAAGAGCCCCCGCTGCATGGCCGGCTTGCAGGGAATCCCCCCATCCTGACGGCGGTTGGGGGTGGCCCCCGCTTCGACCTAGGCGCAGGGGAATGAGTTGCGGGGGGGCGGTCGTCCCCTTTGCCGATGGAGAGCCGGAACAGCGATTTTGTTTAAAGAAGAGCTGAAACGCCGGGGTGGAAGGCAACGCCGAGGCTCCTGGCTGCAGAGTGGATTGTGAGTGATTACATCCTAATGCTTTCAACTTTAAATTTGAAAGAAGAAGGAGGGGGAGTTTGTAAAAAAAAACCTCGGAAGGAAAAAAAAAGCGGCGCTTAGAAATGCTCCCCAGGCTTGGGGAGGCGGAGGAATTAACATCCGATTCTCTTAAACTACAGTGAAAATCTTTCTTTTACGATCTCTGGATACTTTGTTTCGAAGTCTGGCAACAATGAAACAACTTTCACTTGTTAACTCTCGGCGGCTTCCAGGAGGACAGGGGAAGATGGCGTTCCTTTGTTCTCAGGAGATGTACTTTTCTGGGAAAATTGCTGACATCCCCTTGTGTTCGGGACTGTTTTTCTCTTTTTATTAATGGATGAATATAATTGTTTACTGGGACCTTTCCCTGATGTGCCTTCTTTGTTTTTTTTTATCCGATTGCTTTTAAGAACTTGTTTTCTCTCTGGATTATAACCAAATGGAACTTTGAATTTGGACATTCGTTATTAATCTCTCCTTGCCTCACAGACTGCCTCTCCAACAGACGCCATTTTACTGACAAAAGACTAAAAACTTTCATTATGGCTTCAAAAAAGCAGCTACATCAACCTAAGATTACTTCAATGTTACCCACAGAAACAGAGGTGGAAGCTTCACAGTTATCAAAAATAGAGGAAACTCTTCAAAATATTATGAAAGAAATTAAAGAAATTAGGAAGGACAATGTCAGTTCAAAATTAGAACTTTTAGAGACACACAAAGCACTATTGGAAAATAAACAAAAAATTGATGAACTGGAGGGGGGGATGGCTGAGACAAGGGAAGAGCTAAAAAATTCTCATAATGAAATAGTGGATTTGGCTCATCATATGTCTAGGATGGATTTTGAAAGGATGTCTTACTTTTTAAGATTTCAGAACGTCCCTGAGTCAGGCACTGAGGACTTGAAAGATTTAATGTGTACGATATTAGCAGATTATACAAAAAAGAGTAAAGAAGATATTTGGAGGGACATTGATCTGGTTTATAGAATTAATTCAGCATATGCCAGGATAAACGAAGTACCCAGAGAGATACATATTAAATTTGTAAGGAGGGTAACAAGGGAAGGGATCCTGAGAGCACAGAGAGACGGTCCTTTAATTTATCAATAGAACGAGATTGCCATCTCGAAACAGATTCCGAAAAAGATTAGAGAGATAAGGAGGAAATATTCCTTCTTGTCTAAAAGATTATTTAAAAAGGGGGTCTGGTTCAAGTGGGTGATGCCTGAGGGAATGTTGGTGTTCTGGGAGGGGGGAAGAATAAGAATTAAAACAATTGCAGAGGCGGATGCCTTTCTTAAAAAACATTTCTCAATCCTGGAGGATGAAAATGGGGGAGCGGAGGGGGCCACGGCTCCGTCCACTGGAGGTCAGGGAGAGGAAGACACAATTGCCAAAAGACTTAGATCTCATAAGTGACTTTATTTCTGTTTAGTGTAACTTTTATTTGGATGTTTATAAATGATTGATTGCATGGATTTTAAAGTGATATATCTGTTTCTCTTTCCACTTTGTAGAACAAATGAAAAATTTATTGTATTAGCTTTTTTTTTTATGAAGCCTCGGAGGGGGCCAACACCTCGACATAGAAGTTCTCAAAATGTCTTTGTAATACCTTATACCCTTTTCCCATTTCTATAAAAAAAAATTGTAAAACCCAATAAAACTTTTTCAAAACCGAGAAATCTTTTTATAGCTTCTTCTCCAGTTGTACAAGAAACATGGAGAGCTCAGTTTCTAATACAATTTGTCAGCCGTACAATCCAAGATTGGTTTTTAATTGAAGTTTTGTCTCTTCTAAGAGCCAATTTTCAGAGTCTGTCAGTTTCCATAGATTAAATGCCAATATCCACATTTTCTCATTTTAAATTCCCAAATCACTTCTAAGGGCAGCAGCTGGAGTCCTTTTGTCCACCCCAAGATCCTCCTCAGAGGCTGTGATTGGGTTGGATCTGCTAGTGACTTCTCTATGAAGCTCCAAACATCAGATTGATAGAAGAACATGGGGGAAATCTTGGCCTCACATACTTTAATAATTGTGGCTGAGGAAGCTGGAGAGCTATGAGGTTTTCTTTTAAGCACCACTTTCACTCCTGTCTTTGATCTAACTGAGCTCCTTTGATGATGAGGGAGCCAAGATTCAGCCTCAGAGAAAACAACCCCAAGTAAGAAAAGGTCTTACTTGCTCTATTGGCTGACCATCTATGGCTAGGAGCTCATTTACGAAAGACCACAAATATGAACTTGATTCATTAATTATCAGAAAATTATTATCTCAAAAGAACCTAAGTCTTCCTAACAGGGTATATAATCCAATGTGTAAGTATGATAAGATCACAGTATAAATCAGCATGTTCGAATAGGTATTTATCAAGATAAACATATGTACCTCTAACAGAACTTAAAACAATTAGAACAGTTGGAAAGGTCTTTGAGGTCTGTGATGTCTTGAACCCACTGCTCAAGAAGGAGACCCTATACCAGCGGTCCTCAAACTACGTCCCATGGGCTGGATACAGCCCACTGAAGCCATTAATCTCTCTCAGGCAGAACCACAAGGCCAAATCCCACACACACACCTGCTATCCCTCTGCCAGCTGAACCCAGGCCTTAACTTCGCAATCCCCACGGACTGAAACTGCAAAGTGAGACCAAAGTTTTTGGCTGGCAGAGTTCTTCTGGCTGAAGGGGAGGCCAAAAGCGAAATGTACGGAGGCCCCAAGAGGGGAAAATGGCACCCTCTGCCTCAGCTTCTTAGCTCGGGCAAAGTGGCACACAGAGCCATGTCGCCTGGCACACGCGGCCTTCCCCTGTACTCTTCTGGTGCATACATGTGTGGGATGATCAGCTGGCCTTTGCTTGCATGACAGTGTCAGAAACTGGAAGAGCTGGTCTTCTGGGTTTCCCCTGCACATGTGCCCCAGCCAGCTGATCGTCGCGTGCATGTGTGCCAGAAACCAGAAGAGGAGATGCCTGGTGCACATGAACGCACACACTAGGTAACTCCTTTTCCAGATCGCATCCCTGAAAAGAGCACTCAGTGCCGAAAAGTTTTGCCCTCCAAGCCCTCTTCCAAGGGTGGTTTTTCCAAGGCTTTATAAAGTGGTACCAATACTTCACGTGATTTGGATTCTCTCCTTCTGTTGATGCAATCTAGGATTACAATGGCTTTTTTTGGCTGCTGCCACACATTCCTGGCTCACAGTTGAGAGATTGTCCCCTAAGATTCCCAGATCCCTCTCACACTTCCTGCTATTGAGCCAGGCTTCACCTGATCTGTACCTGCACATTTGGTTCTTCTAGCCTCAGTGTAAGACTTTCCTTTTCTCTACATTAGATTTCATTTTGTTAGAGAGGACTTGGGTTCAAGTCCATCTAGATCCACCTGGACCTTCAGCCTATCTTCTGGGGTGTTGGCTATTCCTGACAGTTTAGTGACATCTGTAAATATGATGAGTTCCCATCTATCCCTCATCCAAACCATTGAGGAAGATGTTGAAGAGTCCTAGGCCTAAAATGGAGCCTTAGGGTCCCCCCACTGCTTGTGTCCCTCCATGTAGACATAGTTCCATTGAGGACCACAGGATGAGTCCATCTGGGGGTGATGCTGTCTATCCCAAATATTTTTAGCTTACCAAGAAGTAGATGGTGGTTTATTTTCTCAAAGCCTTTCTAAAATCCAAGTACTGTATACTATGCGCACTGCATTTCGCTGGTCCTCTAATTTAGCCATTTTTGTCAAAGAATGAAATAACATTTATTTATGATCTGTTTCTGGATCCTTCATTAGTTGAAGTATTAATATCTAGACTGAATAAGAAGGGTTCAAATATGCATCCTTCCTTTCCTCCTTGGGAAGTATCAATCCTTCTTCTCATGGCTGCATTGAGCCCAAACCTCCCTCTCAAACAAGGACCTGGAGAAAGAGCTTGGATCAGGGCCAACAGGCTGAGCTCCATTTTGAGGGCAATCAATTTCCTACATAATAATTCTCTGTTAATTATGACAAATGCACTAACATCTAGAAAGCCAGAAAACCATATTTTACTTAGCTGATATAGATGAGATATTTCAAGACAAATTTCTTACCAATGTTAGATTATTAACAGGCAATATTTATTATAAAATCTATATAGCTGTTCACTACCTAAAACCTTCTGGCTCTTTTGCAAGGAATGTATTTTTCTCAAGTTTAACTAAGAGGATCATGGCATAAATTTTAGCCACAATATCTGCTAGTATATTTGGCCCATTATTGCTGGAGTCCTTTTTATTCCACTTTTTAGATAGATAAAATGCTACAATTGCCACCTTCAATCTAACTACATAGGGCAGACATTATTTATATGTAGAAATGAAAATGCCAATAGAGGACCCAACAACCAGGGATATTTTTTGATCATTTAAATAGTTGGTAGAATTTCTTCTCTAGGGAATGTATTGCTTGCATTTCAGGCCTTTTATGACTAATCTCAACATGAACATAATGTGGTAAAATATTGACCATTTTTGCTAATATGGAGAAAAGCAGCTCTTGAATTCCATGGAGAAGACATGATTGCATCTATTGCTCACCCATCACCACCCACCCCTCACTTTACCAGAGGGAGAAAAACACACACAAACCTGTGGGACTTTGTAGGTGCCTCCTAATGTTGATGCCTGGATGGAGATTTCCCTTGTAGCTCCATCAAGAAGAGCCAGAAGGTTGTCCTTCCTTCCACAGCCGTAGTTGGGGACATTGGCTTCTCCTGTAGAGAGAATGTCCAGCAAGGCATCTGAAGTGTGGAAAGTGCTCCAATAGTTGTCATGGATCTTGTAGCCCAGTGTGAGATTCTGCGGGAGCTGGGAATTCTTGTTGACCACTTGGATGTTGAAAATGAATAGTACGCCATTTTCAAAACCATAATAAACCCTATTGTAAAAAAAGTGTTATTTTAATCAACAGCAACAAAAAATACTTCTTTCAATATATAACCCTCCAAAAGCCTACTGATCCTTAAGCCAACGTTGATCCAAAAGCAATGATCAGTTACACAAATATGGGAATGGGTTGAGATACGGCAACTACAACTGGTTCCACCACTACTTTAAATAAAATTCATTATTCAAGTGATAAATTAAGGATTGAACAGAGGGAGGAAGATAATCTGCAGCCCTTTCAGCTTTTTTTCAGATCCCTTTTTGGATCTCTTTCACCAAACCAGACAGAAGAGAGAAGCCATGGAAATCAAAATCATTCAGGAAATTAGACATATCCTCCAATATAGGAACTAATAAGAAATAAAGGAGAGTGTCAGAATGGAGGGAGGGCAACTCCATCACCCAGAATGACTTACGGATCATGGAAAACAAAGTGAAGAGAAGGAGCCACGTTGAAAAGCATCTTTGTATGCAATCTTTCCTTTCTGTTGATGACTATAGCAATGAGATGGTCTCCTGGGCTGTAAAAGCTCTGTGGTCGTTTTTCATCCTGATGCTCCAAACTCTGTGGGCATTTCATCCTCAGCTTCCCTGAGGCTGGAAGGGACACCAGCAGCATCAGAAGCAGAAGCAGAAGGTCCATCATTCATGGGGTGAATTAATGAATCCCTTTCCTGTTTCTAAAGATGAATTAGAGGAAGTCAAAGGATTCTAACATGGTGGAAAATGATCCAGTGTCTTTCCTTATTGAAACACAGAGAAACACTCAGCTTTACCTGCAAAGGAGAGAGACGGACATTCAAGAGCACAGACCCTGCCTGTCCCTAAACTCCCTATTTCTCTGCCCAAAGTCTCCCCTGGAGGATTCGGCCAAAGAGCAGAGCTGAACCTTTGATCATAATTCTCCCTCTCAGGAGGGATCCCTGGAGAATCCAACCAGTTCTTGGACTCAAAGGTTGTTGGGAAATTCTCTGGAGGGAAATGAAAGGGAAATCATCCCCATGTGGCTCATAATAACAGGGGCAGAGATGGAATTAAATCCATCATCTAGCATTGAGAGTTTTGGGGGTCTCCATGCTTGAAACTGGCCCCAGAGGGAATACACGGCACCTGTGGCTAAAGAAAAAAAAGAAATGTGACATTTATTGGCATTGTGGTTAGAGAGAAAAGTCCCAGAGGCCACTTAATGCCAGATCATGTCACAAATCTGAAATAGCTGCCTGTTGAGTTGGAGTCAAAATTTACTTTATTTTGAAACCTAATGCTCAAGGGCTTTGCACAAAATGGCTGATTAAATAGTGTAGCCAGTTTCTAAGAACAACTTTAATGAAAAATTAATTACCAAAACTTTGCAGAGATAAACAAAATCACACAAACACACAGAGAGGGTAGAAAAAAATGAATGAAAACAGATGGAAAAATCAAAGCTGCTTCTCACCCCATATGAAGAAAAAAGGAAGGGAGGAAAGGGAAGGAAAGGGAGCTCAGGACCCTCGTGTTGCAGATGAAAAAGTTGATCTGCAAAATCCAACTTCCATCTTCAGAGAATGCAGAAGCCCATATCCCATGTTCCCCTGCCCCCCTTTCCCACACAGAGGCCAGGCAAGGGGGCTCTTGCAGGGATGCCAGGCAGGACTCTGCCTGGCTGAGTGGAGAGCCCCTCTTGAGAGGAGGAAGCTGGGGAGCCTCGTGTTGGGGAATGGAAGTAGATCTGCAAAATCCCCCTCCAGGTTCCATCTTCTGAGTCCTGGAAATAGGTGGGAGACCATATCCCATGTTGCTCAGCCACCTCTTTCCATACATGGGGCACTCAGGGGAAAGCCAAGCCCAGACACACAGAGAAATCCCAGGATGGCCAGGACGGGGGAGGGGATCTGGGGCATTCCTGGGAAGAGACCAACCTGGTTTATGGGTCCCAAGGTTGAAGGTTGGGGGTTCCTCCAGCCTCTCTTGGGCTCCGTGTCTTTCCAGGAGAGGCTCCTGTGGGAGAGAAGCCATGCAGGGCTGGGTCTTCCAAGGGGGATCTGGGGTTCCCCTGGAGGAAAATGTGGCCTCACCCTGGAGGGGACCCTCCATGACTCTGAGGAAGATGGGGGTCCCTGTGGTCCCTCCAGACCCTCTGGACCTCCCAGCTGTGGAGACCCACTTCTTCTTTTTTTTAATAAAGATGTTTTTTTTATTTTTTAACATAAAAACAAATTAAAAACATTATTCATCTTGTGCTTTGTAAAACATGTCATTCAGGTAAGCATTTTGTGCATCAGTACTTAAAATTAGAAACATAATTGTCAGTTATCTTTTCATTACATATATATCACCTTATTTTCTATATAGTAGCATTGTTCTTTGTCAAATCAATCTTTTTCCATAGATATACAATATACAGTATAATCCTTAAGTTTTTCTTTTTTCCAACCATTGATAAAATATATTCCATATTTCATAAAATTGTTCATTCTCCTGCTCTCTAATTTCAAATGTTAATCTACTCATTTCTGCACATTCCATGATCTTACGAATGACTTCCTCTTGTGAAGGTAATTTCTCATTTCTCCAGTTCTTTGCAAATACAATTCTAGCAGCTGTCAAAACATTCACAATCAAATATTTCCTGTCTTTATCAAGTACTTCTGATGTTATTCTAAGTAGAAAAAGTTCATGTTTAAAGTCTATGTGCTTATGTGTCATTTTCTCCAGCCCTTTGTGAATCATAGTCCAATACCTTTTAGCCTCCGAACAAGTCCACCACATATGAAAATAAGAGCCAGGCATCTGGTGACATTTCCAAAAATTTTCAGATTTGTTCTTGTTCATTCTTGCAATTCTCGCTGGTGATAAGTGCCACCTGCAAAACATCTTATACAAGTTCTCTTTATAAGCAGTTGACATTGTCATTTTATAAGTTTGCGTCCACAATTTTTGCCACTTATCTAAATCAATCCCATGCCCAAAATTCCCCCCCCCAGGTTATCATAGTTTCTTTCACTTGCTCTTCCTGAAGTTTAAACTCTAATAAGTAGGCATAAAGTTTTTTAATTACTTTTTCATCAACGCCTGTTAAGATTTTATCTAATTCCGTTTTTTTATCATAGACCCCTCCTCTTTTTGATCCTCCTTATATCTAGAATGCATATATGTATACCAATTCATATCCATTCCTTCTTGTTTTAATTCCTGGATGGTTTTGAGATCGCACCCTGAATTTAATAACTCGGAGTATATAATTGTTCGTTCCTTTTTATATTACTAGCTGTACCCTCCACGCGTTGCTGTGGCCAAGTTTGGTTAAATGAAAAAGTTTCCCCTCATAGACCCTCTCAGCAACCCCCTTCCTTCTCTGCCTCGGTTTCCCCACCCTCTCCCTCACCTCCCTCTCTTACTCTACCTACCTACCTACCGTATTTCTTCCCCCCCTCTATCCCTCTACCTACCTACCTACTGTACGTCTCCCTCTGGATCCCACTACCTACCTGCCTACCATATTTCTCTCTCCCCCCCCTCTCTCTCCCTAGCGTATTTCTCCCTCTCCATCCCGCTACCTACCTTCCTACCATATTTCTCTCTCTCTGTCTTTACCCCTCTACCTACCTACCTACCTACCTACCTACCTACCTACCTACCTACCTACCTAACATATTTCTCTCTCTCTCCCTCTCCACCTACCTACCTACCTACCTACCGCATTTCTCCCTCTCCATCCCTACCTACCTACCTACCTATCTACCATATTTCTCTCTCTCTCTCCCTCTACCTACCTACCATATTTCGCTCTCTCTTTCTCTCTCTCTCCCTACCTACCTATAGAGAGAGGAGAGAGGGGCCGCTGACTTGGCAGCAGCCTTGTGGGAGTGAGGAGTTTGGAAGAGGGGGGGGCGCTGGTGGTGGCATTTGTGTGGCAAGGTGGCGGGGTGGAAGGCAAGGGGCGTGCAGCATTGCCTGCACCGGTGTTTCGAGTGGCGAGGGGTGGGTGGAAGGAGGCGATGGGGTGTGCAGCATTGGGAGCACAGGCGTTGCGAGGTGCAAGGTGGGAGGGGGGAGAGTGGGAGGAGGTGGGGGGCATGGCGCAAGTAGCTCCATTGCAGGCATGGTGTGTTGGGAGGCGGGAGGAGATGGGATGTGGCGCAGGCAGCTCCGTTGCAAGCATGGTGAGTTGGGAGGGGGGAGGAGGTAGGGGGGGTGGCACAGGCAGCTCCATTGCAGGCAGTGAGAGTTAGGAGGTGGGAGGAGGCCGGGGGCGTGGTGCTTGGAGCTCCATTGCAGGCATGGAGAGTTGGGACGGGGGGAGGCAGGGGGTGTGGCACAGGGAGCTCTCTTGCAGGCATGGAGACGGGGGAGGGGGGAGGAGGCAGGGGGGTGACTCAGGCACCTACCTAAAGAGAGAGGAGAGATGTGCTACTGACTTGGCAGCAGCCTTGTGGGAGGGGGGAGTTTGGAAGGGGGGGCACTGGTGGCGGCGTTTGAGTGGCAAGGTAGTGGGGTGGAAGGCAAGGGGCGTGCAGCTTTGCCTGTGCCAGTGTTTCAAGTGGCGAGGGGTGTGTGTAGAAGGAGGCAGGGGGTGTGTAGCATTGGGAGCACAGGCGTTGTGATGGGCGAGGTGGGAGGGAGGAGGTAGGGGGGGCGTGGCGCAGATAGCTCCGTTGCAGGCATGTTGAGTTGGGAGGGTCGAGGAGGCAGGGGGGGTGGCTCAGGCAGCTCCGTTGCAGGCATGTCAAGTTGGAAGGGGGGAGGGGGGAGGGGGGTGGCACAGGCAGCTCCGTTGCAGGCATGGCGAGTTGGGAGGGGGGAGGAAGCAGGGGGCGTGTCAGA
Organism: Rhabdophis nuchalis; assembly: GCA_039707465.1. Lineage (NCBI taxonomy): Eukaryota > Metazoa > Chordata > Lepidosauria > Squamata > Natricidae > Rhabdophis > Rhabdophis nuchalis. The sequence goes on from CM077655.1 coordinate 14,430,199, forward strand.
TCTGCTTCCATCATAATTCAGGAAAGACCACGCTTAAGCTCATTTGGAAGTTTAAGGTTACTTTTACTGAAATAATAAATAATTGATAAGACCGCAGCGAACGTCAAGCAAGGAATGAAACATTTAGGCGCGTAACATATGTATCAAAGCATAACCCAACCTTTAAGCCCCTTTGACCCCAGTATATTATCCAATGTAGAGATGTTCACGATGTCACGTGCGCTTCCTGCTCAGGAGCATCATCACAGTGGAATGTAAGACCATTAACCTTGGTGATAACAGGCCCTGGCTCCATCTCTCTCCAGCTCACTTAATATCCAGACAGCCCCCCCCTCCCCATTTCAAAATGACAGCTGAAGCAAGCAAAAAGCGGAGGCTGACATCCAGCCCTCCTCCAGAAAAGCGACGTCAGTCCTGAAAAAAAAAACATCGAGAGGGACAGAGAGAAACACAAAACAACAGACACACAGAAACAACATGGTTAAGGCTTGTCAGGATATTTAGCATAAAACTTCTTCAGTATCTTAGCGGCCTTAATGTGGCGTTTATCCACCCACTCAGTATGGGACGGAGGGAAATCCTTCCAGGACACAAGGTACTACACCTTGTTTTTCCACACTCTAGAGTCTAAAATGTCCCGTACTTCGTAATGGTACTCACCATCTACTAATAATGGCGATGGGGGATCAGATCGCGGTTGACGAAGATAAGAAGTGCATTCAGGTTTCAACAGATGAACATGGAGAATCGGGTAAAGCCGACAATAAGTTTTTGGCAAATCTAGTTTGACCGAAACGGAACTGATGATTTTAACAATGGGGAAAGGGCCAACAAATTTCGGGCCCAGTTTCTTACATTTTTGAGGGCTCTCCAAAAATCTAGTAGAAACGTACACATGGTCACCAACTTTGTAATTCGGAGGGGCAGCCCCTTTTTTATCAGCATACAACTTATGAGATTTGTGAGCATGATCTAATGTTTTTCGTGCAACGGGCCAAAATGTCGCCATCTTATTACTCCAATCCAAGAGTGAGAGAATGGCAGGAGTTTCGTGAGGTAGTTCGGGAATAGGCACAAAGTCTTGACCATAGATCAATTTGAAGGGAGTCATACCGGTGCTGCTATGAACGGAATTGTTATAAGCTACCTCAGCATAGATTAACAGGTCGGCCCAATCATCTTGTTGGTAATTAATGAAGCACCAAAGATATTGCTCCAGGACGGAATTAGCCCTCTCACAAGCTCCGTTAGTCTGAGGGTGATGGGAGGAGCTTAAACCTTGGGAGGAGCCAATCATCTTCAAAAATTCCTTCCAAAACCGAGACGTGAACTGAACCCCTCTATCAGAAATAATACGTCTATGAACTCCGTGTAGCCGATAAATGTGAATCAGGAACAATTTTGCTAAGGCTTTAGCCGATGGGATTCCTGAGCACGGTGCAAAATGAACTTGTTTCGAAAACAGATCAGTAACCACCCATCTGACAGTAAAACCATGGCTACTTGGAAGATCCACAATGAAGTCCATAGATATCTCCTTCCAAGGAGCCTCCGGCCGTGCCACAGATTGGAGGAGACCTTGAGGTTTGCCAGGGGGGCGTTTAGATGCAGCACACACTGGGCAATTAGCCATGTAAGACTCAACATCTTTTTTCATAGAAGGCCACCAGAATTGTCGCTTAAGTAAGTGTAGGGCCTTCACGAACCCAAAATGACCAGCCAAACGAGAATCATGCGCCCTTTGGAGCACAAAAGTAAAGAGCTTTGCTGGGACGTAAATTTTAGAACCCATCCAAGGTAAATCATCTCGCAATGTACAGTCTCCACAATGTGCAGCAAACCGTTCATCAGCCTGAAGTTCCTCCTTAATTTTAGAGATTAATTCGGGTGGGGTTTCGGCTTGTAGAGTCGAATGGCTGTGAGTAGTCACCGGAGCAGCTAAGTTACACACTGGAATAACAGGCTGGACGACAGTAAGTTTAGAACTATTGTATTGAGAAAGGCGTGATAAGGCGTCTGCCATAAAGTTTCTCCCTCCAGGAATATATTTCATGGAAAAATTAAAACGACTGAAATATTGAGACCAACGGACCTGTTTAGGAGAAAGTTTGCGAGGTGTCCGCAAAGATTCCAAGTTTTTATGATCAGTCCATACTTCGAACGGGTGAGAAGCCCCCTCCAAGAAATGTCACCAAGTCATAAGGGCCCAACGAACCGCAAAAGCTTCCTTTTCCCAAATAGCCTATCTTCTTTCAGTATTGGAGAGTTTACGAGAGGTATAAGTGCAAGGCTGTAACTCCCCGTTGGAGTTGTATTGTAGTAGAACAGCTCCAACCACCACATCTCTGGCATCTGCCTGTACGACAAAAGGTGCATCCATGTCAGGGTGTTTTAAAATCGGATCCGCTGCAAACAACCGTTTAAGTTTTTCGAAGGCCGCTTGGTATTTCATAGTCCAGTTCAGGGGTTTACTAGGTTGTGGTTTTTCTTCACCCTTTGTTTTCAGTAAGTTCGTAATGGGTAGAGCAATACTTGCAAAAGAGGGGATAAATTGGCAATAAAAATTGGAAAATCCCAAGAAACTTTGCAATTTTTTCGGGTGCGAGGCGGGGCCCATTCAGTCACAGCCTTTACTTTAGCAGGACCCATCTCAATACCCCCTGATGAAATCCGATATCCGAGATAGTCGATCTTGTTTGATGAAAGTCACACTTTGAAAGTTTAGCATATAGTTCAGCAGCCCTCAGTTTGCACAAAACAGAGCAGACAAGCTTCACATGTTCTTCACGTGTTTCCAGTGGCGTAGCGTGGGTTGTCAGCACCCGGGGCAAGGCAAGTAATTTGCGCCCCCTAACCCGTGGATTTTAGCACTCGAGTCTCTTCCACTAGATTATGTGGTGCCGAAGTCGAGTTATTTCATGCAGCATTCAATTCCGTGTACTGAGCACACGTGTGCTGAATTTGTTTCTTAATAAAATCATCTTTTTTAGTATCCAACAATGTTTGGATTTGCAAAAAAGCAAATCGCTGGTGCAGCGTATTCATCTGCGTAGTACGTTTTTTAATTTCTGCCTGAAGCTGATCAATTGCTTCCAGTTGTTCTCTGATGGTATTAAAGGTATTACCGCAAGACGTAAGCTGTTCCAAGGAAAGCTGCCTTTTGCAATTGATTGGTGGTATTTTACTATTACATATACAAAAGTGTGAAATCACAGCTACCAGTTTTTTAACTGCTGTTGGCCTTCACACATATCAAGTTCTTCCCAACAAAGTAGGATGTCATAACGTATCAGCATATATGTGCAGATACAAAATTTGGCCTTTGGTAATTGGCATATGGAAATGTTGCCAATGTGCATATTTTCTAAGTGCCATCCAATATTTTTTGTTATGGCACCCAGTCTGATGACAGCCACTCGGACCACCACACTGGTTTACGTTCAGTTAAATTCACAATGTAGGGCTGGTAGAAATGTAATAATTCAAGTCCAAATAAAGTACCTAAAAATTATTAAGATAGCATCTAAGAATATAAATACGTCCAAGCAGGATAGCTTTTTTTTGAAAATTGCGATGTTCAGGTGTGATAATTCAATATTTCCAGATATTAAGAAAATACTTTAAATATATTTTGATATTTTTTCCATTTCCCTCCCTCAATCCTAGTATCACCCTGTAGAGCAACAACAATTAAACAGACTTTGTTTTCAGTGATTCTTATATCAGGCATCTTTTGAACAAGATACCAGTTATGCTTGAATCTTAAAGGCCCACAAGGTATTAACCTGCTCATTTTCCAAAACCTTCTCAACTTGATGGTCCCAGTAATTTTTCGTACCTTTAAATCCAAACCACCAGTAATAATTCTGACAGTTCTGTCATGATGATGCTTTTAATCAGCTTGTGAAATTTTTACTGTAGTCATTCATCAAATAATCAATTGTTTCATCTCTTTTACTACAACGGCAACATTTGCTGTTGTTCGTCATAGTATGAATTTTCATTTTCATGCAATTAATTAGCAAAAAGTTTTCTTGAGCCACTTTAATAAAAGCTTCAATTTCTTTCTTTAACACTTCTCGTTTTAAACAATTCCATGTTTGGTTTTTATTGGCTTTTCTTTCTATATCTTTCAAGTATTGACTAAACATTGGCTTGTTCTTCCAATTAACAAATCAGTTTTCAGTGGTCTCTTTTCTATATTCAGCTTTCACCTTTCCTGTTTTCAAGAGCCTTCCTTGATAGACTTCTTCAATGAGAGTTTTTGGCTCATCCAGACCATTCTTTTCTTTCTCTATAGTTTGTTTCTCATATAAGCTCTAGGCAAATAGATATGATCAATATCAATTTTTGGTTGCAAAGCATTGTGCATTTTAATTAGTTTACTCATCTTCCAGTCCACATTACTAAATTTCATCTGGATCCATTCCTGCTGCATATGGAATAATAGAGGCTAATAGAAGTTTCTACATTGGGAAATGTAATTTTAATATCTCTTAACATAAATTAAATCTGCGGCTCGTCCCCTCTTGCCAAAGGCCGGGGAAACGCTCTCTGGCGCACGCCGCGGCTCCTTCTGCGGCCGCTGTTTCTCATGGTGTGAGGGGACGCCGCATGCCGGGCTCGGGCTTCCTCCCAGCGCGGGCAGCGCAGTCCCGGGAGAGACGGAAAGAGAAGCGCGGGAGAGACGCGCAAACGGCCGCGAGCCGACCGACCGAGGACGACGCTGGACACCGGAGGGTGGCGGTGGCGCCCGCTGCTGTTTCCGCTGCTCCCGGGAACGCAGGCTTTTCGGAGAGCACGAAGTTGCAGGCGCGCCGATCCCAGCCGCTGCGTTTTGCCTTCAAACTTGCTGTCCCGCCGACCCGGAGGGGACATTCTCCCAGCGGCGTCTCAGGCGCTCCCACCCTTTAGCCGGGACTCGACCCTCCCCGGGTGGGCTGAGCAGGGGACCCCTCCGGCCGCCGGAGCGAGCGACTTCCACCCGGGCTCTCTCCGCCGCCTCCGCCCAGGCTTCCCCGTTCGGCGCCGCCTGGCCTTTTCCCGCCTCTCCGCGCTCCCTCAACGCCGCAGGAGGGGAAGCTCCGTGGCGCCTCCGCCTCCCTTTCCGCGAGTGTCAAAACTTTGTCGGGGCGGCGGCGGCGGCGGCGGCGGCGGCGGCGGGACGGGGCTGAGGCGGGAGGCCGGCCTGAGGCAGGCGGGGTGCGCGGTGCGAGCGCGCCCCCCCAGATGTTGCGCCCGGTGCGGCCGGCACCCCCTGCACCCCCCACGCTACGCCTCTGCGTGTTTCCATGTAAATAAGGATATCGTCAAGATAGACAATGACGCCTTTGTACAGGTGCTGATGTAAGTCTTTATTTATCAATTGCATGAAATCTGCTGGTGCCCCCTGTAGGCCAAACGGCAAAACTTTAAATTGGAAGCAGCCTAATGGACAATTAAATGCAGTTTTCCATTCATCCCCTTCTTTAATTCTAATTCTATAATAAGCTTCTCTGAGGTCCAGTTTTGTAAAAATGTTACCCCTCGCCAGATGAGCGAGCATGTCTTTCATGAGGGGGAGGGGGGTAGACATTTTCAGCGCAGATCGTGTTGAGGTTTCTGTAGTCAACAACCAGGCCTAGTTGGCCATCTTTCTTTTCTCTAAACATAACAGGAGCCACTACTCGAGGTCTAGCAGGCTCAATAAAACCCCTTGCCTACAGATGGTATTTAGACCCTAAGAAATTATCATGTATGTACCCAAATGTTCAACCAAAATGCTGGAGATGCAGGTGTTTAGATGCTACTTTTTTTCATGTATGGTGAACTTGCAATAAGGTTAAAGCTTTTTGGATAAAAATATGGTGGGTTATGCAAAATGTATTTAAGAAAAGAATACAATTTATTCCGCAAATGTTTTTATTGGGTATAATTAAGGATTTTACTAAAGGGGAAACAAAATTGGTTTTGTATATGGTTACAGCAGCTAGGTTGTTGATTGCTCAACACTGGAAAAATGATTTTTTACCGACAATTGATCAATGGATTCAGAAAGTGGCGGGGTTTGCGGAAATGGCAAAAATTTCAGCTTTCTTAAAAGGTCAGAAGCAGGAGAATTATACACAGGAATGGGTAAAATGGATTGATTATATACAGAATAAATACCAGACTAGGAATTACTATGTAGCCTTTAGGTAAGAATGTTTAGATTGACAGATGAACAGAGTAAATAATATATGGGATGTTTGGAATTACTAGAGTGGTGTTAGCGGAAGTCAGGGGGGTGGGTTTGATTGGGAGGTGGGGGAGAGTTAGGGTGGAGGGTGGGGAAATATATATGTATAACTAATTTAGAAGATGGGATTAATGGGATACGGTTACTTTAAGAGAAATTTATATTATGATTTATATATGTTCAATTAACTTAGAAGATGGGGTTAATGGGATATTGTCACTTTAAGAGAAATTTATATTATGATTGTTGGGAGGTGAGGGGGTACAATATCTGAATGAGAAATTTATTTTAAGACGGGGGGAGGGGAGGGGGTACAGTATTTGTATGTGATTTATATTATATGTCGGGGGGGTAAAAAGTGGGGGAAATTTGTTTGTGTAAAACTTTTTCAATTAAAAAAAAAAGAAACAAAATAAAACCCCTTGCCAAGTTTTTGTCAATGGATTTGCGCAATTCTACCATTTCCCCTGGTGTCATGGAATAAATGCGTGGTTTACGTAGTTGCACCCCTGGGAGGAAATCAATGGTACAGTCTGTGGAGCAGTGGGGTGGTAGCTTATCAGAAGACTTCTCGCTAAAAACCTCTTTCAAGCCCCAATATTCTTTAGGGATCTTTTCCTCCCCTGGTATCTGTTCCAAAACGGTTGCTACTTGGTCAGTTGTTACGTTTTCATTGGGGTTGGGGGGCACTGGAGCAGGGTCCACACTTAGGGGTGTGGGGGGTTGTACTTAGGGGAATATATATACAACCCTCTTTCCAATCTATGATAGGGTTCCACTTTCGCAACCACGTTAATCCCAAAATAATTGGGTTGTCTGCAATAGGAGCAACAAAGAAATGAAGGATTTCTCTACGGTGATCGCAAATTACCAACTCAATTGGTTCTGTAACAAATTGTGCTGGACCTCCCCCCGCGACCGATCCATCCATTTGACAAAATGCGATTGGAACTTTTAAAGTCTTAACGCGAATTCGTAGTTGCTGCACTAGATCTTGGCTTATAAGGCATCGTGAACATCCAGAATCCAAGAGGGCTAGTAATTCTGAGAAATGACCACTAGAGGGAGTTTTTAGCTTAAGGGGAATAGTCATGGGGCCCGAATGGGAACTCACCCAAAGTCTGTCCGTTTCCTCGTCAGACCCGGCCTCTTTCTCCCAGTCATTCGGCTCCTCCCCTGGTTGATAATAGTCGGTGGTAAGATCTAGTGGCTCCATTCCCGACATCGCTGGTCTGGTATGTAGATCAGGTCTCCTAGCGCCCCTGCTCATCTCAGAGGGTGGCTTGGGGCGGGGCTTCGATTTTATTCTGCAAGCATTCGCCCAATGCCCCTCCTTCCCACATTTGAAGCAAGCAGTACGGCGTTGTTTGTAGGAGGGTCCTCCCCTCCCTTCTCTTGGGCTATCACGACGCAGTATAGAAAATGGGGGCGCTTTAATATCTCTTTCAACAATGAATATTGGCTTTTCTGATTAAATCAATTTCCACATCAGCAGATTAATCGTACCAACCCTCGAGCATATGCGGGTTACGTCTGTTGATACAGCTCTGATATATATCAGGATGCAAGCCCTCAGTGAAACTGTCGATAAGAGCCTCCTCACTCCAACCTCTCATGTAAACAGATAATTCATGAAAATGTTGAGAGTATTCTTGGACTGGCAAATTTCCCTGACGTAATGTCTTCATTTCTAGGTGGGCTTTACGTTCTATGAGGGGGTCTTCAAAATGCCTTCTCAGGGCGGACATAAATCTGTTGAAGTTTCTCGTCAAAGGGGAGTTATTGTTATGAAGAGCCACTATCCAATCTGCTGCTTTGGCCTCGAGAGCAAGACAAACAACCCTAATTTTTGCTTCGTCATCTGGCAAATCCAAAGCAGCTTGCCTCACAAAGTTGCTGACATGCAGTAGGAAAAATCCTAATTCTTTAGCATCACCCCCAAATTTTACTTCCAACGGAGGGACAGTTGCCATTCTGCGTGCTGTGGGGCTTGCTTCCCTTCTAGGACTTGCCTCTCTCCTTTGGCGTAAAGTGGGAGAAACTTGCCTTGCTGTTGTTGGGCGCTGTGTATGCTCATCTTTCTGGGTAGATGGGGTACATGGGGCTCCCCTTGAGGTGCACCCGAAGACTTCAGTTAGTCCAGAACGCAGCCGCACAGGCAATTATGGGAGCTCCTAGACACTCCCATGTAACACCGCTCTTGCGCGAGCTGCACTGGCTGCCTGTGGTCTTTCGGGTGCGCTTCAAAGTGTTGACTATCATCTTCAAAGCGCTCCATGGCACGGGACCTAGTTATCTTCGGGATCGCATCCTGCCCCATACATCCCTATGGCCGATTCGCTCCCACAGAGAGGGACTTCTCTGGGTGCCGTCCACTAGACAATGCCAGCGGGTGATGCCCAGGGGAAGGGCCTTCTCTGTGGAGGGCCCAACTCTCTGGAACGACTTACCTCCAAACTGAGAACGATCACGGACCTCCGCTCCTTCCGCCAGAACCTCAAAACTTATTTTTTCCAACAGACTGGCCTGGCCTAACTTACACCACCTAGCCCACAGTCTGCAGTTAAATTGTTTTAAATTGGTTTTAGGGATATTGTTTTAAATATATTTAAATATTTAGCACAGGGATACTAATTTAATTCGGTTTTATATTTTGTACATTGTTATGTTTATATATGTTTTTTTAAACTTCCTGTGCACCGCCCCGTGTCCCTTTCGGGAGAGGGGGCGGTATATAAATTGAATAAAATCAAAATTAAAATCAAATCAAAAATAGGGTTCCCTCCCTTTAGGGGTTTTTCCTCCTCCCTCCTTGGTAATAACCAACCCCGAGGGTCAAGAGCCCCTTTTTCCTTGCTTTCTCTGCTGTGTTTCAGCTCATCAGCTTCTCTAAATAGCTTCTGTGCTTGCTGTCTTAGAAGAAATTCTTCCTCTGGCACTTCCCAGAAGGGGGGGAGGGGGCTCGTATGCGTCTAGTATTTACTCCCAAAGGGATTTCTTCAAACGTTCCCTTTCTGCCCATTCCCTCGGACCAGCGGTGACGAACTGATTTATCTTCAGGTTAATCCCCCAGGCTAATATCTGTTAAGAGTTCATTGACTGACCTGGAATCTTTTTTTTCTGTTTTCTGGATGTCTGCACTAGGAGCGGTGGCTGTATCGGGTGCGGGCGCCTCCAGGGATTCTTCTTTCCCAGGGTCCGACATTTTTAGATGCGTGTGGTTTTTCTCTCACTCACTACTGAAGCTGTTAACTCAGAGATGAGTGTAATTTGTTTCCTTGCTTTTTGTCAGATCTGCTTCCATCATAATTCAGGAAAGACCACGCTTAAGCTCATTTGGGAAGTTTAAGGTTACTTTTATTGAATATGATAAGACCGCAGCGAAAGTCAAGCAAGGAATGAAACATTTAGGTACGTAACATACGTATCAAAGCATAACCCAACCCTTAAGCCCCAGTATATTATCCAATGTAGAGTCATTCACGATGTCAGGTGCACTTCCTGTTCAGGAGCATCATCACAGTGGAATGCAAGACCGTTAGGTTTGGTGATAACAGGCCCTGGCCACATCTCTCTCCAGCTCACTTACTATCCAGACAGCCCCTCCCTCCCCGTTTCAAAATGACAGCTGAAGCAAGCAAAAAGTGGAGGCTGACACGGAGGTTCTGAATTGGGGGAAGGAAGCTTTGATCTGGGACTTTGGAGGTGGGAGGGGTCAGAACCAGCGGCAGCACCAATGGGAATTCTCCCTGCTTGAGCGTCATCGGTCTCCGGACAGAGTCCTTTGGGGCTTCACCTGAAGGAGGAGGGGGTTCATTGCAGAGAGAGAAGCGGAGAAATTGGGAGGGGAGATCCGTTCAGTATTGGGTGGGGCTGTAGCTCAAGGGGGGGTTCATGGCAGCCCTAGACAGGACCCTCCCCTTCTTTTGTTCTCTTTATGATTCTCAGCCAGCGATTCCCGCTTCCCCCCTTCTTATCCCCCCCCCCAATTGACATTCAGAACAGCAGAGGCAGAAGCTTCCGGGAGGGGGAGGGAGGGCAGGGGCCCCATGGTGTTGGGGGAGGGGCACTCCCAAGGATGGAGAGAGAGAGAGAGAGAGAGAGAGAGAGAGGACGCCCAAGGACTCCCCAGCCAGCCCACTTAGATCTGCTTCTAAGTTGTGTTTCTCAGCCTTGTCATAACTTTCAACCGTTGCTAATTGAATGGCTGTAAATCAAAGGGCCAATGGTGGAGGAGAAGACATTCTGGGCAAGGGAGGATGGGCTTGGATCTCTGCTGTTGTGAATCTTCAATTCAAATTGCTCACTTGCTCAGTTGGTCTTCATAACCTTTGCAGAGCTCTTCCTTTTCTGCAATTAGTTGGATCTTGTTCTTCCTTGTTCTGCAACTGGAGCTCCACTTTTTCTGACAAGAGCCTTGAAATTCCCATGGTCTTCCTGTGAATTGTGAAGAACAGAGAGAAATTGGCCTCCTTTTTTATACTTAAAACATGACACTTTTTCTTAAATTAAAAAAAAGTAAACATAATTTTGTGTGTTTTGTGTGTGTGTGTCTCTCTCTCTGTGTAACAATTCAGTTTTTTTCTATTTCTGCTATAATAATCAGCAGTTTCTCCTTACAGGAAACAATCCTTCAGCCATTTATTGGGTATAGGAGAAACAGTAAAAGTGAGAAATCAATCAATTTTCATGGATGAGCTTTTACCTGAATACGTATACAGCACATTATTCTACCTTTTTAATCGGCACATTTTTCCCCTGAAAGATTTCAGATTGCAGGATCCGATCTGGGTCAATCACAGGGACCAGAGGTTGAGACTTCTGGGCTTTCAGACTCATGCTGGGACCCATCCGGAGGGAACTTCTCTCTGCCAGAATGTGTGCTCTGAACTCTTCTGTAGATAGCATTTATGTGGGGCCTACTTGTGTGTGTGGCGTTTTATTTGTTGATTGGGGCATTGATGGCCAATTATTAAGTCATTTGGCTTTTGGTTCCTCTCAGCTCCTATGTACCTGGTAAACTGGTGGTAAATCAGCACTCCTGTTGACTGACAAGGGGCCCGTTTCCCAGGCTTCAAGTATTTCCCTGGCTATTTTTGTACCTTCTCCACCAACAATCTTAGTAGCTGCAAAATTGAATGTATGACCTTGTTTGTTGCAATGTGAGGCTACCAATGAGTTCAGGTCTCCTCATTTGATCACACACTTGTCTTTTTGCAATCTGGTGGTCCTCCATGCCTGTCCTCCATGGAGCAATCCATGAAGGGGATCCGGTAGATTAATTAGAAACATCTCACAACTCCAAGCAAACTTTGCAATGCATAATTTGTCCTCACATGGAAGCCTCTAGATGGTCTGCGATGTCCAGTCACAGATCTTGGAAGTTCTGCTGCTTCTGAAATGGTTCTGATACATGGCAGGGTGGGCCATATAGTTGGTCTTGAACTTTCTTTTTTCCTTTCTCTCCCTTGTGTGTTTTATCTTGCAACAAATGCTTGTGGGCTCCCAATCTGCCCGGATTTCCACATTTGCACATGGCTACTTGAGCTTGCTGGGGACTACGGTGGGTTCTCACCCTGCCACATAATGTTCTGACACAACTCTTTTTGTGTGGCAGTGGATGATTCCTGGTGAAACTGAGAATGCCTAGAGTGGGGTGGGCTTGTGATGAGCCATGGTTTCTAGGCTTCCCTCTTCCTGCCGGTGGAGAAGGACATCTGAAAGTGGTAGTTGCCTGGCTGCTTCTCCCTCCGTTGTGAATTGTCTGTGTGGGAAGATGGAGCTCAGAGGGGCATGGAAGCCTTTCAGTGCATTTCTTTTGATGATGACACACAGGTCATCCATGCAGCGGCACCACAATGTAGGTGTGGTTTTGAAATACACAATGTTCTAGTTCACCCAGGACAGTTTCTGCAATGACTCCTGATATTGGGGGGTCCCAAGGGCCCCCCTTTATTTGCTCCTACATTTCCCTTTTGAAAACGAAGAAGGGATGTTGGCAACACTGGAGCAGCTTCCTGATTTGTTCTGATCTGTGTTGCCCTTTCTTCTCTTTTTCCATCTGTTCCTTCGCATGGAGGATGGGGAGAGAGGGATGGAAACAGGGAAGCTATCTTCAAGGGTGACCATCGTCTCACCAGGAGCCCCATTGAAGCCTCACAACTGATATGGATGATGTGACTGTGCTGTTTGAGGGGAGAAGGGGTCAGAAGCTTAAGAGTTGCATTAGTCATTTAGCCCAGTTGCAGGGCAGGGTCTCTCACAATGCTGCAATAGGTCTGAGGGGGGGGGGGGCTCCTATTTTGTGTATTTTGTGTATCTTGAGGAGTCCATAAAATCTCACGGTGGCTCTTGTTAGGAGTATAACCCTAGGGTTGGGTGGTCAATATATATAAACCATGATGATAAATGGTATTTGTTGCTTTAAGATGTTTGTATACAATTAGAGACTGCAATTATCTCTGTAATAAGAGGAAGTCAGGAGAGCGCATTCTCAGCTTGCTTGCTTGCTTGCTTGCTCTCTCTCTCTGCTGATTGCTCTCTACTGCATTGATTCCTGAATTGACTGAAACTGACTGTTTGAAGAAGGTAGAATTAGGAATTGCCCATAACTGACTGTTTGAAGAAGGAAGAAGGAAGAAGAAGGATGAGATGTGAATTGTGACTGTAAGCAATTGTGTATTTGATGAGGACTGTGTTTGAGCCACTATTTACTATCACTGCCTGTGAAGGAGGTGTAGTTTAGTTTTACAACAGCAGTAAAGCTATTTTTACTAACTGTGTCTTATTTTATTTATTTATTTTATTTATTTAAATTTATATCCCGCCCTTCTCCACAAAGGACCCAGGGCGGCGCACAGGAAAATTTAAAAACATACAAAATATAATAAATATAATTTAAAAAACTATTAAATAAACCTATCCTGCGCTAAAACCAAATTTTAAAAATCCAATTTAAAACTACCTAAAAGTCCCCATGGGAGGTTAGGCTAGGCCGGCTTGTTGGAACAAATATGTCTTAAGACATTGGCGGAAGAGGCGGAGGTCGGTGATGGTACGTAATTCAGGGGGTAGGTCATTCCAAAGGGCTGGGCCCGCCACAGAGAAGGCTCTTCCCCTGGGTGTCGCCAGTCGGCATTGTCCGGCCGACGGCACCCTGAGAAGGCCCTCTCTGTGGGAGCGTATCGGTCTAAGAGATGTATGGGGCAGGAGGCGGTCTCGCATATAACTAGGCCCCGAGCCATGGAGCGCTTTAAAGATAGTTGTCAAAACCTTGAAGCGCACTCGAAAAACCACAGGAAGCCAATGCAGCTCGCGCAGGATCGGTGTTATGTGGGAGCATCTAGTGGCTCCCATAATCACCCGCGCGGCTGCGTTTTGGACTAGCTGTAGCTTTCGAGTGCACCTCAAGGGAAGCCCCATGTAGAGAGCATTACAGTAGTCGAGTCGGGACGTCACGAGAGCTTGAGTGACTGTGCGAAGGGCAGCCCGGTCCAGTAAGGGGCGCAATTGGCGCATCAGGCGTACCTGATGAAACGCCCCCCTGGCCACGGCCGCCACATGGTCCTCCATGGACAGCCGGGAATCCAGGAGGACACCCAAATTGCGCGCCCTCTCCACGGGGGCCAGTGTTTCACCCCCAATGGCCAGAGTTGGTGTAGTCTGGCTGAACCGGGGTGCCGGAAACCACAGCCACTCAGTCTTGGCAGGGTTGAGCTTGAGTTTGTTACCACCCATCCAGATCCGTACGACCTCCAAACACCGGGACAGCACTTCGGCGGCATCGTTGGGGTGGTTTGGGGTGGATATGTACAGCTGGGTGTCATCAGCGTACAGGTGGTACTCCACCCCAAAACCACGGATGATCTCACCCAGCGGCTTCATATATGTGTTGAAAAGGAGGGGCGAGAGGACCGACCCCTGAGGAACCCCACATAAGAGAGGCCTCGAGGTCGACCTCTGCCCTCCCGTCAACACATATTGCGACCGACCAGAGAGGTAGGATGAGAACCACCGCAAAACGGTGCCTCCCAACCCCAACCCCCCCAGTCGGTGCAATAGGATACCATGGTCGATGGTATCAAAAGCCGCCGAGAGGTCTAATAGGACTAGGATAGAGGAATAACCTCTATCCCGCGCCCTCCAGAGATCATCAACCAACGCGACCAATGCCGTCTCGGTGCTGTGACCGGGTCGGAAGCCGGACTGGCGCGGGTCTAGATAATCAACTTCCTCCAGGTGTCGCGGAAACTGTTGGGCTACCACACTCTCGACAACCTTCACCAAAAAGTGAAGGTTGGAGACCGGACGATAGTTCTCTAATAAAGCTGGGTCCAGGGACGGCTTCTTGAGGAGGGGCCTCACTACCGCCTCTTTCAAGACGGCAGGCAAGGACCCCTCACTCAATGATGCGTTGACAATGCCCTGGAGCCAGCCTCGTGTCGTCTCCCAGGATGCCAGTACAAGCCAGGAGGGACACGGGTCCAATAAACATGTGGTCGCCCTAAGTTTCCTTGACAACCTGTCCATATCCTCGGTGGTAACAAAGTCAAACTCCTCCCAAGAAGGAACCTCAAGACTAGTCTCGGACAGTCCCACAGGACCACTGTCGATGGAGGGTAACTCATTCCGAATCCGAGTGATTTTCTCCTGCAGATAAATCCCAAATTCCTCTGCTCGCCCTTGCAGAGGGGCTTCCCGCGGCCTCTGATGAAGGAGGGAGCGGGTCACCCCAAACAGGGCGGCAGGGTGGTTATCTGCGGATGCAATAAGGGTGGCACAATACTCACGTTTGGCCACCCTTATCGCCACTAAGTAAGCCCTAATATGGGTTCTCACTAGTGTTCGGTCGGCTTCGGAGCGAGAGGATCTCCATCTGCTCTCTAGGCATCTCTTGTGCCGTTTCATCCCCCGAAGCTCCTCGGTAAACCAAGGAGCCTGGTGATTCGCCACCGCAAGAGAGGCCGCAAGGGCGCGACTCGGTCCAAGGCCCCCGCGGCCGCACTTAACCATGCGGCCACTAGGTCCTCAGTCGAGTCGCGGGGCAGGGTCACAGGAATTGGCCCAAGCTCCCTCTGGAACCTTTCCGGGTCCATTAGAAGCCTGGGGCGGAACCATATAGGAATATCCGGTTCCGTCTGAGATACTATTTGTGTGGATACTGGCTACGTTTACCTGGCTGCACATTCCGCTGCTCAATTTCCATTCTCCCAACGGAGATCTCCCCAACAGCTCTCATTGTCCCACACTCCTTTTCCGCTATTCACTTCTTTTGTCTGAGTTGTGTGAGGGAAGCGTGTAGTTGTGAGACCCCCATTCCCATCTCTGGGGCTTTTGCTGGTCTGCATGCAGAGGGATCCTTGGGGAGGGCGAAGGCCTTTGGCTCAGGATCTGAGCGGTTCATCAACACCATTGAGAGGCCTTTGCCTGACAGTGGAATAATAACGTCCTGATCTTCTTCCAAGGTGCGATGCTCCTTCTGGGCTGAGTGTGTTGTTCGTTTGTGTGTGACCAGTGTGGCCGAGACCTTTTGTGCGATGGGCTCTTTCTCTGGCTCTTCTCTCTCCCCTCTGAGGCATCTGGATCCCAAGGGGGCTCTCGGTTCTCTTGGCTCAGCCTCTCACTCGCTCAGCCTCTCATCCCATCCGAGGATTCCTGATTCCTGCTGGCTGAAACCTGCAGGCTTTGCACTCTGCACATGCACAGACACTCCATGGACTCTCGGTGCAAGTGGAAAGGTCGGCATTTGAGGGGTGCATGGAAGCCACGGGGGGCTCCGTCTGCTGCTACTGCTGGTTTGCTCAGAGATGAGCTCCGCATGTGGGCTTGATGTGCGATACATGCGCATGTGCAGTACTAAACGAAACCCCATGGCACTGCCGAGAGACCCTGTTGGGGGTCCTGGCAGGCTGAGTTTCTACCTCCTCGGCCGAACTGCTCCAACCGGTAGGAAGCCACCTCAGATGGGAGCCTTAGGAAAAGGAAACAGAAGAAAAGAGGAAGGTCCCCTGGGGAAGCCTTGCCTTGCGCCTCCTCTTCTCCACCTCCTCCTCCTCCTCCTCTTTGGGGCCTCCCATGAAGGCATCCAACAGACAAGAGACAGGGACAGGTAGTCCTCCACTTACGACAGTTCATTTAGTAATGGTACAAAGTTGAAACGAAGTCACTGAAAAGAGTGACTTATGACCATTTCACACATGTGGCCATTGCAGCATCCCCAGGGTCACGTGACCACAATCTGGATGCTAGGCAACAGGTCCCTATTTATGACGGTCGCAGTGTCAGGGGGTCACGTGATCCCCTTTTGTGATACTTCTGACAAGCAAAGTCAATGGGGAACAGTGGCGTAGCGTGGGTTGTCAGCACCCGGGGCAAGGCAAGTAATTTGCGCCCCCTAACCCGTGGATTTTAGCACTCGAGTCTCTTCCACTAGATTAGTTAAAGAAACCCTTACCCCCTAAGCACATGTATTGTTTGTTATGAAAATACTGATGTAATTAAAGTAAAATGCATCTAAATACAAGTTTATTTTCAAACACTTTATTGAGTGCGAACATGCATTACACATTCTCCACATTTTCAGCAGGTCTATGAGTACAAATCTACAAATGTAGTAACCTAGCATGGGCCATGCTATTATATGTCGTCTCACAACCATCATATCAAGATGATATCAATATCAAGAACAAAAACTAAACATCAAAATGGAACCATACCCTGGAGATGATCCAAGACTGGGCTAGATAATAATAATAATAATTTTAATTTTAATTTGTTGACCGCTCCCTCTCACCATAGGGACTCGGAGCGGTGCACAGGGAAAACTAAAACAATAAATATACAAACACATTAAAAACAAATTAAACATATACCTGTGCTAAAAAATACCCCATTAACATACTAAAATTCCCCAATTAAAACAACTAAAACCCCATAGAGAGAGACTACCCTAGGCCGGCCAAGCAGAAAAGATGTGTTTTTAGTTTGGTTAGTTTTAGTTAGATGGAGCCAACTTCCTCTATCCTGTACCTCTAATTGTAATTCTTTAATAGAAGTGCAAGATATCAATCTGTATATAATATACAGATTAATTTAAATTCGCCTGCTTTTAATTAGCGCAAATTTTTCAACAACGGAATTGAAATCTACATTAAAGTCTCTCTCAATCGACAGTATTGCTAGATTACTCAGTCTTTCTTGGCTCATTGTAGATCTCTGATATGTTTTAATTAGTTTAAGTTTTGAGAAACTTCTTTCACAACTCGCTGTAGAAACAGTGATAGTAAGAAAGATTCTTAATGTGACAACAAAGTTAGTTAAACTTTCTTGCAGCTTCCACTTATACACCCAGCGAAGCAAATCTAAAGCTGACCAGTTTGCAACCTGCTCATCAGGATTGACCTCCTTATACAAGATAATGTGGTGCCGAAGTCGAGTTATTTCGGTGAGCATAGATGCAGCATTCAATTCCGTGTACTGAGCACACGTGTGCTGAATTTGTTTCTTAATAAAATCATCTTTTTTAGTATCCAACAATGTTTGGATTTGCAAAAAAGCAAATCGCTGGTGCCGCGTATTCATCTGCGTAGTACGTTTTTTAATTTCTGCCTGAAGCTGATCAATTGCTTCCAGTTGTTCTCTGCTTGTTTCCTGTATTAAGGTCAAGCCAGCATCGCAACTGTTCTCACCATCCATCTTCTTGCGTCTTCCAACTCTTCTCTCTGTAGGTATGCAATAGGTTTTGCATACCTGCAGAGCTTTCTCAGTTGCCTTTGACACTAGACTATCCCGTTTTTCATGACAAAATAAAGTCAATGCTTTTAACTTTTGCACGCATTGATCAAGCGCAAGTCCTTCTTGCTGCAGGTAGATCTGAGTATCATTTACTTCGGTTAGTACTGGGTTCCAAAAATGCAAGAAAGAGAAAAAAACATATGTCATTATGCAAACTAAAAGACTTCCTGCATCACCCCTGGTTTCAGAGGTTTCTTCCGGCCCATCTCTCAACGCTTCCAAAGCGTCTATTATTTTCTCAGTGTGTTCAGCAAGTACGCATACAGCTTCATGCGTTGAACTCCATCTTGTGTTACACGATCGCTTTACAGGAATTGGTACATGTTTCTTAAGGATATCCCACCTGTGGGTGGAGCTTGAGAAAAATGAATACACCTTTTCCACAGTGCCAAAGAAAGTAACAGACTTTGTCCCAACACCAACTGCATGCATCCCAGCAAGATTGAGCGAGTGATTGTTACATGGCACAAACATTGCTTTGGGATTCATATCCAAAATACGTTTTTGTACACCACTAATGTGTCCAGCCATAGTCACAGCATTGTCGTATCCCTGGCCGTAGCAATGCTCTAGTAGGCCATCAGCTTGCAACTTGTCACAAATTTGTTTTGTAATGACATCAGCTGATTTCCCACATAACTGAATAAAGTCAATGAAAGACTCTGTCACATGGACTCCTGAATCTTCAAAATGCACATATCGAATCACTTGGGACATTTGGTCAGTGTGTGAAATATCAGGAGTGCTATCAAACATTATAGCAAAATACTTGGCCTTTATGATATTTTGAAAGATGACTGTTCGAATGTGATCGCCGAGCAGGCTAATAAACTCATTCTGGCTCTCTGGAGAGAGATAGGACACAATGTAACCATCTGTGCGTTGTACTCTGTGAATATGTTGTTTGGCAACTGGGTCATATTTGGCGAGTAACTTGAAAGTTTCTAAGAAATTTCCACAATTACCATCTGTATTTAAATCTTCAGAGTGACCACGTAAGGGTAAGGTTTGCCTGGCTAGATACAGAACACAATCAAGTACTCTGACTAAGATTGCCTTCCATTTTTCAAATGACCTCTGTTGTGCAAGCTGGGCAGCAGCATCAATAGTCTCCTGTTTATGCAGCCGCATTTCTAATTCTTTCCATATTGTAAATGCACTCAAGTGATATGAACTGCGCTCATGCTCTAGTAATCTAGGGCTTAACTTTCTCCATGCATTAAATCCACTTGACTTTCCAAATGAACTTTTCCCTTTAGCCTTCTGAAAAAGCATGCAAGGAAAGCAATATGTAGCATTGTTTACAGGAGAAAACACCAACCATGTCCTTAACATAGTTTCACCATTGTCCAAATGTAAGTAGAACCAGTCCTTGGAAAATGACCTGCCATTACTGTCTCTTGGAAACCATGCATCCTTATTCTGCAGTTCCTCTGTCCCTCACCTGACAAGTTCAGTTTTCAAGGTTTCATCCATGGTTTCAGGCCAATAGCCAATATCAGTATAAACTTTTTGGTCAATATTTTCTGGCAGATTTGGCTGAGTATAAACATCCTTAGATGAAACTGTCTCTGCTTCTAATGCAGGAACAGGAATGTCTACCGACACAGGATCAGGATTATGAGTCTCCTGTGGTGCTGCTGATGGTCCTGCTGTAGTTTCAGCAGTACTCAACAAAAACCGGTGAAGGCTTCCAGCTAACTTAGCTTGTTGCTCTGTCTCTATCTTTCTCCTTTTCCTGCCTTGTGCACCAGATTCTTTTTTGTATGGCATGATATAGGTGTAGTATTCTGCTAAAATTCTAAAAAAAGAAAAAAAAGAAAATCACTTTCTTGCTTTGCTGCACTTTTAGCACCCCTTCATTGTATAACCATTTCTTTACTCTTAACATAATGTTTATTCACCTTCATGCCTATTGCCTTACTCTTTCAGCAAAAAAAATAAATTAATTAAAGGTTGCTAGACCCACTGGCTTACGCTGCTGCCTGGTCTGGTCTGGTGTGGTTCTCTCCCGCGCTCAGCGCTGCGCTGGGCAGCCGCTGCACTGTCCCTCCCCCAGATAGTCCCTCGCTCTCTCTTCGCACCCACCGCACCGCACGCCTGGCACCAGGTTCTGTGGGTGTGGCCTCCCTTCAAAACTAATGAAACACTTAATCACTAAATGAACTGGGTAGAAGTTCCACTAAATTGAACAGGGTTGGCTCCCCAAAGCAGCCTGAATTATTTTGTATAGCAACGTTTATTCAGTGTCCTTGCCATCTGTTTATAACAGGTCTACTAGAAATATGAAGAAATAAACAAATAAATAACAAAGATCAAATGATACCCGAGGTTTGTATAAAATAAAAAAACAAATAATGATGAATTCACACATCTACAAGAAAATAGCAGATATTGCTATTTATAACTCAATTTAGTTATTCACCAGTAGGCTTCTACCAAGTTACTTATTTAGAACAACCACAACCAAAAATGTTTTCTTTAACACGTTCTCTCATGGACATATTGGTATAGTTTTCTTGGAAGTATTTTGCCACTGCCCTCTTCATTTCACCTTTCTAGTAAAGCCTACAATCAAGCAATTTCCTTGGCCACCCCTCCAGATATCAATCAGGACACTCTGCTTTCCATGATTGGCCAAGTGTTGAAAAGTCAACAAACTGAGTAGTCATACAAATAAATAAATATATAAATCCCTTATAAAATCCACATTGAAATTTACAGAGATGACATAAGGGGAATTGCGTTAGCCGTCTACATTCACTCACTCAAACTCTAGCAAGAAACCGGTAATATTCTCTCTTGAATGTGCCTCCTAATTTGATTTTTAATGTTTTATAACATTTTTCTAATTACAATAATCAAACTGTCAACTTGCTTTAATGTTTTCATAATTATATGTTCAACTCAACTAATTTAGTCATAATAGTTTAATTAGGAGTACAGTTCCAAAATATAGGTAGGTAAGTAAGTAGAGATAGATGGATAGATAGAGATAGAGATATAATTTGAACATGTCTTACTCTCCCAATTCTCAAGGATACTTCTTACTGTGTTACTATATGAATTAATTAACTTTGCAAACCTAAATGCAAATGAATCAGGATACACCAGTAGAATGGTATCTTTATTAAAAAATCAGTAAAGTTTCATATTTACAGAGTATGAGTGAACTTACAGAAGAAAACATACTGTATGAAAAAATGCCTTGCCCTTTACCTTAATGTTCTACATAAAACTAACCTATTAGACAATGATAAATGATAGCTGTAATCTTTTAGACAGTGATAAATGGTAGCAAAAATATTTGTATTATTCAGAGAAAAGAAAATAAGGAAATATGGCCATTTATAAGAGATTTGTTCTGCCAGCATATAAAAGAGACTAAGAAATAGTATGTAAATAATAACAGCCAGACGCAGGAGAATGAAAGGAGGTATTTAACGACCGTTATCATTTTTAATTCGCAATGTCTTTAGAGGTGTACGATATATTTTACCGTTCAGAACATATAAATTTTTTTGCTCATAAATTCAACTCCAAAGTTGCAGAACGAAAAACAAAAGGCCTGTTGCGTGCTTGGAGGAACCTATTGAGCCTCCCACGCTGTTTGAATCATTTTCCGGGCCGATTCCATATAAGAATCGAAACTAAGGTTTCGATCCTCCTCCTCTATTGCATCGCGACCGCGATCCTTTAAAAGGTTAAAATGTAAGATATGTAGCCATACAAGTCTTTTTTCACCGAGAAGAAAAGGAAGATAGCTGACCTTGTACTGTATTTGATTCATACAACACTACCGGAGAGCTTAATGGAAACGGGCGGATGGGATCGCAGGGAAAGGGTTAGGGTTTAGTACAGGCAGCCCACAGCAAAGAAGCAGAGCCGGAGTCACCTGCAACAAACGGCCGCCGCCGCCACCGCTTTCCTTCGGCTGCAGGATGAGCTGAGCGCGGCTATCACGTGGGCGGTGTGTCGAAGGTTGCGCCCCCCCAGATGTTGCGCCCGGTGCGGCCGGCACCCTCTGCACCCCCCACGCTACGCCTCTGATTCTGGCTGAAGGAGAAGGAGGGGAGATCCTCAAAGGAGGAGGAGCCCTTGGAGAGCTGAGCCAGTCAAGCAGAGAAGCTCAGTGTTCCCTTCACAGAGTGTCTTAAGACAGGGGGGTTAAACTCCACTTCATTGAGGGTCCCATCAGCTTCATGGTTGCCCTCAAAGGGCCAGAAGCAGGTGAGACCATGAAGACTCACAGAGGCCAGATGGGCCTGGCTGGGGGGCTCACAGTCTGGTCACCGGGACTAGGTGGGCGTGGCTGGGTGGGCATCAGAGGTCGTATTCAGCTGGTTCAGACTGGTTATGACGTAGTGGAAGTCTGGAGAAGTTTGGAGAAGCAGCAAACACCACCTCTGGCTGACTCTGCCCTCCCACCCACACAGTTCCCTGACCTGGATTCCCTTGTTTCTCAGCTCAGCTCATTTGCGTGGCAGAGGGCATTGCTGTGCCTCAGCTGAGCTAAAGAAGCAGCTCAGCTCCCCAGCACTGACTCTGACTCTGACTCCGAGGGCTCTTGGAGGGCTGCACGTGCACAAGGGAAGCCCCCTCTCATGGAACCCCTAGGAAAAGACTTGGGATCCCACCACTGGGGAGCATGGCTGGGAAGGAATGACTGAGTGGGGGTGGACAGCTCGGCATCGCCTACTGGGCCTGGCTGTCTCGGGGCAGCTGGGTCGGAATGGAATAAGTTGCACCAGAAAACTTGACGTGGGGACAATTCAGTGCCCCACAAGCTTCTCACTCCCCAAACTGCTGGCAGCCAAGCACACACACACAGAAACACAGAAACACACACACACACACACACACACACACACACACACACACACACCACATTCCATCTTTGGGGGCTTTTAAACAAAGATGAAAGAAGGGGCCTTCTCCCCAAGCCCAGAATATGATTGGCAGTTTGTAAGCTCGAATCTGGAAAAAGTCTCCATGCTTGGAAAAGGGTGTGTGTGTGTTTGTGTTTGTGTTTGTGTGTGTGTGTGTCTCACAGCTAGCCAAAGGAGCCGTTCTTCTCCCAATCCCAGACCTCCTTGGCAATTGGGAGGCAGAGGACGAGGCTGATGCACCTGGAAGCCCAGAGGAGAAAGTTTGCAGGAAGCCCTTGAGTCCGACTTCTGGCTTGAGAGTCTCTGGAGAGGAAGAGGAGGAGGAGGAGGAGGAGGAGGGAGGCTGGGCCTTCTTGAGAGGGAATTCCTGTTTCCAATCACAGGTGGAAAGGATGATGGCTTGTTGGGGAAGCTTCCCCTCATGCAGCTCCCCCCCCTCCCACCCACTTCTCCCCTCCAGAGATCCCTCAAGGCAGAAGCAAACTTTCTCCTCCAGGCTTCCACAACCAGCCCTGTCCTCCTCCGCTTCCTTTGGAAGGGGGGGGGCAGGGAAGGCTTCCAGGGGGAGTCCGGGGATCTCCAGGGGAGGAAGGGGAAATCAGTCCCTAAGATGAGATTTTGCTGCCAGAAGACCGCCTGCTGTCCATTTCCCAATCTTGTTTATGGCCATTCTCTTGGAAAGACTGAGTGGAGGCCTCACTTCCCTCCAGCCTCCATTCATCTGAAGAAGCCCCACAGCCGCTTCCTCCTCTTTGAGAAGGGCAAAAGGTCAGGATATTCCCCCAATAATTCTCCAAGAGGAGGAGCAGGGCTTCTTCAGAGGAGCCGAGGCTGGAGTGGAGGGGGCTTCAACGCTGCTCTTGCCTCGGCTCCTCTGAAGAAGCCCCACACCCGCTTCCTCCTCTTTGAGAAGGGCCTTGCAAATGGGGGCAGGCCAGGGGACCCTGCCAGTATGGGAGGGGGGTCTACCCTGCCAGTATGGGAGGGGGGTATGCAAACGTACGGCTTATTTCTGCTACGCCCATACCAGTCCATACCAGGAGCAACCCACCTCTGCTCCCTTCCCTCCCTCTCTCCTTTCCCTTCCCCGTCCCTTTCCTTCCTTCTTTCCTTCCTTCCTTCCTTCCATGGGGTGAGAGGCAGCCTTGATTTCTCCATCTCTTTTCACTTGTTTTTTTTCTGTGTTTCTGTCTCTATGTTTTTTTTAACTTTGCAAACTTCTGGTAATTAGTTTTTCACTAAAGTTGATTTTGTTCTTAGAAACTGGCTGCACTATTTCATCAGACCTTTTGTGCAAAACCCTTGAGGATTAGCTTTCAAAATAACATAACCAACATTTTGGTTCCAACTCAACAGGCAGCTATTTCATATCTGTGACATTCTCTGTAATTAAGTGCCCCCCCTCGTTTTGTCTTTATGCAAACAAATCTCAGATTTATTTGTTTCTTCAGCCACAATGGCCGTGTATTCCCTCTGGGGCCACTTTCAAGCATGGAGACCCCAAAACTCTCAAACTAGATGATGGATTTAATACCATCTCTGCCCCTGTTATTATGAGCCACATGGGAATTATTTCCCTTTCATTTCCCTCCAGAGAATCTCCCAACAACCTTTTAGTCCAAGAACTGGTTGGATTCTCCAGGGATCCCTCCTGAGAGGGAGAATTATGAGAAAAGGTTCAGCTCTGCTCTTTGGCCGAATCCTCCAGGGGAGACTTTGGGCAGAGAAATAGGGAGTTTGGGGACAGGCAGGGTCTGTGCTCTTGAATGTCCGTCTCTCTCCTTTGCAGGTGAAGCTGAGCATTTCTCTGTGTTTCAATCAGGAAAGACACTGGATCATTTTCCACCTTCTGAGAATCCTTTGAATTCCTCTAATTCTTCTTTAGAAACAGGAAAGGGATGGATTGATTCACCCCATGAATGATGGACCTCCTGCTTCTGCTTCTGATGCTGCTTTTGTCCCATCCAGTCTCTGGGAAGCTGAGGATGAAATGCCCGAAGAGTTTGGAGCACCAGGATGGGAAACAACCACAGAGCTTTTACAGCCCAGGAGACCATCTCATTGCTATAGTCACCACTGGAGAGGAAACATTGCACACAAAGTTGCTTTTCAACGTGGCTCCTTCTCTTCAGTTTGTTTTCCGTGATGAGTAAGTCATTCAGGGTGATGGAGTTGCCCTCCCTCCATTCTAACACTCTCCTTCTTTTCTGTTTTTATTTTTCATTTATTCCTATATTGGGGGATTTGTCTAATTTCCTGAATGATTTTGATTTCCATGGCTTCTCTCTTTTGTCTCGTTTGGTGAAATAGACTCAAATTCAAAAATGGGCCTGAAAAAAAAGTTGAAAGGGCTGCAGATTATTTTCCTCTGTCCCCCTCTCTCTTTCTTTTAGTTATATATTTATATAATCTTTGTTACAATTCTACATCTTTTACATTTACGTTGCGTTTCATCTATCTATCTATCTATCTATCTATCTATCTATCTATCTATCTATCTATCTATCTATCTATCTATCTATCTATCTATCTATCTATTTTTACATATCTTTTATCTCTATTAATTCCATACATTACATCTTTTATATATATTTGATTCTCTTATGTTTTTTATTTTGTAATATTTGTGTATACAATCTATTCTGTACTTTCCCCTCTTGTTAATTCGGTGGTTTTGTATTTATTTTATGGTTCCTTGATCTTTTCTCTTTCCTTTATTGCTTTCCTTTTTTCTCTCCTTTCTCTAGCCCAGGGGTCCCCAACCCCTGGGCCGCGGACCAGTGCTGGTCCATGGCTGGGTAAGAGCCGGGCCGCAGGGCTGGAGAGGAGGAGGAGGGAGGAGGGGGCAGCCCCCTGAGCAGAGCGCGCCATTGGAGTGCGACTCTTCCTCCACCCTTGTCGACAGAGGGACCCCTGGGCACCGCTGGAGCAACCCTCCCACCGATTCCCTCCCCCCCCCCCCGCGGAGCCTGCCCTGCTGGCATGCCGGCCACTCGTTTTCTTCCAGGGGCTGCGGAGGCTCCACAGGCGGGGGAAGGGAACTGGCAGCCGTAGGGAGGGTTGCTCTGGTGGCGCCCAGGAGTCCCACCATTGACGAGGGTGGAGGAAGAGCCGCACTCCAATGGCGCGAACAGCCGCGCCTGCGTTCTCCCGCACGCTCTGCCCAATGGGCTGCCCACTCCTCCCTCCTCCTCCTTTCCAGCCCTGCTCCTACCCAGCCACGGAGCCTGAAAGAGCGAACGAGTGACCAAGCGCGGTGGGCAGGCTGACAAGGTTGGAGGTGGGGGACGACAGACAGACAGAGAGAGGCACAGACAGAGAGAGAGGGAGGGAGGGAATCAGAGAGAGTGACAGACACACACAGAGAGACAGGGAGAGACAGAGAATGAGTGATTGAGTGTATGCAAGACAGACAGACACACACAGACACACACAGAGTGACAGAGATGGGCAGATGAAGGAGAGAGACAGAGAGAGAGAGAAAGAAAAAGTGAAAGAAAGAAAAAGAAAGTGGGAGAGAGAGAAAGAGAGACAGAGAAAGAGAAAGACAGAAAGGAAAGAAAGAAAGAGGGGATATGTGAGGGAGAATGCAAGGCAACTCATAATTTTTAATTGTTTATCGAGATAAAAATATGTAGATCTCTGCAATGCTGGCTTTTTTGGATGTGAGAAAGGCCTACGAGTGAATGAACCGAAACTCTCTAATCAAGACTTGGGGGGGGGGGGGGGGATTAAAAAAATGAATATGGGATTTGGACAAGGTTTATCATTTCTAATGTTATTTATTGTAACTTTAGAAGTGTTGTTGAATATAATTTGGGATTTGAATCTCTTAAATGGCATAGCTATAAGGTAAAAGGGATATACTAGAGCATCTGCAGTCGATCTGGTTGTTATGATATTGCGTTTTTGGTTTGGAATATCTGTTGGAAGAAGTTTATATTACATTTTATAGATGGTATCTACATTTTAAGAAATTATCACCATGTATGTATTGAAGTAGAAATTTGCCTGCAATTTACTGTATCCTTCCTGTGATAGGATCTGAATTTTTTCTATACCACTTCTGTTTCCTCTGTGAAAAGAGAAGTAACTGTGTTCTTTTTAAATACTAGAGTAAGCTTTACATTTTTTGTGTTGTTAAGTGGGCAATCAAGCAAATGGAGAGGGGAAAATAGCAAACCTTTTGAACCAGGAAGGATGCAAATTATTATGTATGTATTTTAATGTTTAGCTAAAAGGTTAAAGGTGTGGGTGTTTATGATGGGTCTGTTATGGGGTTTCTAAGGGATTGATTATATATAGAATAAATATTAGACTAGGAAGTACTATGTAGCTTTTAGGTAAGAATGTTTAGATTGATAGGTGAACAGAGTAAAGAATATTTGGGATGTTTGGAATTATTAGAGTGGTGTATAGCGGAAGTCAGGGGGGTGGGTTTGAATGGGAGGTGGGGAGGGTTTGGGTGGAGGGTGGGGAAATATATATGTATGATTAATCTAGAGATGGGAATAATGGGATATGGTTTTTTAAAGAGAAATTTATATTATGTTTTATATAGGTTTAATTAAGCTAGAAGATGGCGTTAATGGGATATTGATATATTAAGAGAAATTTATATTGTGTTTGCTGGGAGGCGAGGGGGTATAATATCTGAATGAGAAATTTATTCTAAGACGGGGGGGAGGGGTATAGTATCTGTATATGATTTTTATTATATGTCGGGGGGGTAAAAAGGGGGGAAATTTGTTGGAATAAAACTTTTTCAATAAAAAAGAAAGAAAGAAAGAAAGAGACAGAAAAAGATACAGAAAGAGAGAAAGAGAAAGAAAGAGAGAAAGAGAGAGAAAGAAAAAGAGAGAGAGAGAGGGAAAGAAAGAAAGAAAAAGAAAGAAAAAGAAAGAGAGAAAGAAAGAGAGAAAGGGAGAGAAAGAGAGAAAGAAAGAAATAGAGAGAGACAGAGACAAAGAAAGAGAGAGAGAGAGAGAGAGAAACAAGAAAGAAAGAAAGAAAGAAAGAACTTATGACCACAATTGAGGCCAAAAGTTTGGTTGCTAACCAAGATCATTAAGTGAGTTTCACATTTTCCAAGTTGGCCATGCCCGCCCAGTCACAGGACTGCTGAGCCACTCAGCCGGTCCGCAGAATTTTCTTTAAAATGAAACCGGTCCCTGGTGCAAAAAAGGTTGGGGACCCCTGCTCTAGCCCATTGTAGCCTCAGTCCCAAACTAAGTAGCCCTCGGATTCCTCTTTGTCTTTTTATCTCTTTTGTGAGATTATTTTCCTCTCTCGGTTCAATCCTTAATTGGACATCGGTTGGAGGACCGTGGCCGCTGGCTACAGGCGGTCACGCACTCCGACCTCCCATGCTCCCATCGCAGACTAGGAGGGCAAGAACCACAGACCCGGGGCCCTAGGCTGATGCTATGCAACGCCAGGTCCGTGGTACAAAAAGCCCCCCTCATCCATGACCTTGTGTCAGAGGGGGACCCGGACCTGGTAGGTATTACGGAAACCTGGTTGGGCCACGAGGGAGGACATCCCCTCGTAGAAATGTGCCCACCAGGATACCGAGCCTTTCATCAGCCTAGGGCCCTAGGGAGGGGTGGGGGGGTGGCGATTATGGTTAGGGAAGGTCTTGAGCCAAAGGAGACCACGATCCCTCAGACGACCGGGTGCGAGTCCCTCCTTGTGAAGTGGGGCCTAGGGAGGCAGTTGGGCGTGTTAGTTGTATACCTGGCTCCTCGCTATACAACAACAGCCCTGCCCGAGCTCCTAGAGGTGATAGCTGAGGCGGCAGTGGAGACCCCCAGACTGTTAGTCATGGGGGACTTTAATCTGCCGTCAGCAGGCGAAACCTCTGGTGCAGCTCGGGAGTTCATGGCTTCCATGACAGCCATGGACCTGACCCAAGTAGTTGTAGGCCCTACCCACGAGGGCGGACACACCCTGGATCTAATCTTCGTCTCGGGACAGTGGAGTAGTGATCTGGGAATAGGGGATCTAGTCATCACACCCCTGTCATGGACAGATCACGCTCTCCTTCGGCTCGACTTTCCGATCGCCGCACCTCACCGCGGGGAGGCGGAACCGGATATTCCTATATGGTTCCGCCCCAGGCTCCTGATGGACCCGATAAGGTTCCAAAGGGAGCTTGGGCCAATTCCTGTGGACTTGCCCCGCGACTCGACTGAGGACCTAGTGGCCGCATGGTTAAGTGCGGCCATGGGGGCCTTGGACCGAGTCGCGCCCTTGCGGCCTCTCTTGCGGCGACGAACCACCTGGGCTCCTTGGTTTACCGAGGGGCTTAGGGGGATGAAGCACCACAAGAGACGCCTAGAGAGCAGATGGAGATCTTCTCGCTCCGAAGCCGACCGAACACTAGTGAGAGACCATATTAGGACTTACTTAGTGGCGATAAGAGTGGCCAAACGTGAGTATTGTGCCACTCTTATTGCATCCGCAGATAACCGCCCTGCCGCCCTGTTTGGGGTGACCCGCTCCCTCCTTCAACAGAGGCCGCGGGAAGCCCCTTTACAGGGTCGAGCAGAGGAATTTGGGATTTATCTGCAGGAGAAAATCACTCGGATTCGGAACGAGTTACCCTCCATCGACAGTGGCCCAGTCGAGCGGGCCGAGGCTGTTCTTGTGACACCATCTTGGGAGGAGTTTGATTTTGTTACCACCGAGGATATGGACAAGTTGTCAAAGAGACTTAGGGCTACCACATGTTTATTGGACCCGTGTCCCTCCTGGCTTGTACTGGCATCCTGGGAGACGACACGAGGCTGGCTCCAGGGCATTGTCAACGCATCTTTGAGTGAGGGGTCCTTGCCTGCCGTCTTGAAAGAGGCGGTAGTAAGGCCCCTCCTCAAGAAGCCGTCCCTGGATCCAGCATTATTAGAGAACTATCGTCCCGTCTCCAACCTCCACTTTTTAGTGAAGGTTGTTGAGAGTGTGGTGGCTCAACAGTTTCCGCGACACTTGGAGGAAGTTGATTATCTAGACCCGCGCCAGTCCGGCTTCCGACCCGGGCACAGCACCGAGACGGCATTGGTCGCGTTGGTTGATGATCTCTGGAGGGCGCGGGATAGAGGATATTCCTCTATCCTAGTCCTATTAGACCTCTCAGCGGCTTTTGATACCATCGACCATGGTATCCTATTGCGCCGACTGGGGGGGTTGGGGTTGGGAGGCACCGTTCTGCGGTGGTTCTCATCCTACCTCTCTGGTCGGTCGCAATATGTGTTGACAGGGGGGCAGAGGTCGGCCTCGAGACCCCTCATATGTGGGGTTCCTCAGGGGTCGGTCCTCTCGCCCCTCCTATTCAACACATATATGAAGCCGCTGGGTGAGATCATCCGTGGTTTTGGGGTGGGATATCATCTGTACGCTGATGATACTCAGTTGTACTTATCCACCCCAGACCACCCCAACGATGCCGTCGAGGTTATGTCCCGGTGCTTGGAAGCCGTACGGATCTGGATGGGTGGTAACAAACTCAGGCTCAACCCGTCCAAGACTGAGTGGCTGTGGCTTCCGGCGCCTCGGTTCAGCCAGATTATTCCAACTCTGGCCATTGGGGGCGAAACACCGGCCCCCGTGGAGAGGGCGCGCAATTTGGGTGTCCTCCTGGATTCTCGGCTGTCTATGGAAGATCATGTGGCAGCCGTGGCCAGGGGGGCGTTTCATCAGGTTCGCCTGATACGCCAATTGCGCCCCTTACTGGACCGGGGGGCCTTACGCACAGTCACTCAAGCACTCGTCACCTCTCGACTCGACTACTGTAATGCTCTCTACATGGGGCTTCCCTTGAGGTGCACCCGAAAGCTGCAGCTAGTCCAGAACGCAGCCGCGCGGGTGATTACGGGAGCGCCTAGACACTCCCACATAACACCTATCCTGCGCGAGCTGCACTGGCTTCCTGTGGTCTTTCGGGTGCGCTTCAAGGTTTTAACGACCATCTTTAAAGCGCTCCATGGCTCGGGGCCTAGTTATATGCGAGACCGCCTCCTGCCCCATACATCTCTTAGACCGATACGCTCCCACAGAGAGGGCCTCCTCAGGGTGCCGTCGGCTGGACAATGCCGACTAGCGACACCCAGGGGGAGAGCCTTCTCTGTGGCGGGCCCAGTCCTCTGGAACGACTTACCCCCTGAACTCCGCACCATCTCCGACCTCCGCCTCTTCCGCAAGTGTCTGAAGACACACCTATTTCACCTAGCCGGCCTAGCGTAACCTCCACACTGACCATTAGATAGTTTTTAAACTTGGGATTTTAATTTGGTTTTTAGCGCAGGGTTTATTTATTAAAATAAGTATTTTAAATTTCATATATTTTATATTTTGTATGTATTTTAACATCCCTGTGCGCCGCCCTGGGTCCTAACAAGGAGAAGGGCGGGATATAAATTTAATAAAAAAAAAAAAAAAAAAATTCTCACTTGAATCATGAATTTTATTTGAAGTGTTGGTTGAACCACTTGTTGCCGTAACTCAGCCAATTTCCATATTTGTGTAACTGATCATTGCTTTTGGATCAATGTTGGCTTAAGGCTCAGGAGGTTTCTGTAGGCTTATATGTATTATATATAACAAAAGTATTAGTTGTTGCTGTTGATTATAACATTTTTTTTACAATAGGAATTCCAATAGGTTCTCTTATGGCTTACGATTCTCTTTCAACATCCAAACGGTCAACAAGAATTCCCGGCTCCTGCACAATCTCACACTGGGCTACAACATCCATGACAGCTATTGGAGCACTTTCCACACTTCAGATGCCTTGCTGGACATTTTCTCCACTGGAGAAGCCAATGTCCCCAACTACGGCTGTGGAAGGAAGGAGAACCTTCTGACTCTTCTTGATGCAGCTGACAGGGAAATCTCCATCCAGGCATCAACATTAGGAGGCACCTACAAAGTTCCACAGGTTTGTGTGGGTTTTTCTCCATTTTCTTACACCGAGGCTAGAAGAACCAAATGTTCAGGTACAGATCAGGTGAAGCCTGGCTCAATAGCAGGAACTGGGAGAGGGATCTGGGAATCTTAGGGGACAATCTCTCAAATGTGAGCCAGGAATGTGTGGCAGCAGCCAAAAAAAGCCATTGCAATCCTAGGCTGCATCAACAGAAGGAGAGAATCCAAATCACGTGAAGTATTGGTACCACTTTATAAAGCCTTGGTTAAACCACCCTTGGAAGAGGGCATGGAGGGAGAACCTTTTCAGCACTGAGTCCTCTTGTCAGGGATGCAATCTGGAAGAGGAGTTGCCCAGTGTGCCTGTCGATGCGTATATGCACACCAGGCACCTCCTCTTCCAGTTTCTGTCATGCATGCATGCAACAATCAGCTGCTGGAACGTATGCGCTCCCAGAAACAAGAAGAGCAGCTCTTCCATTTCTGGCACTGCAGTGCACACAAAGGCCAGCTGATTCTTACATGCACATGTGCACCAGAAACCCAGAAGAGAAATGGGCAAGACCTTGCATGCCAAGCGACATGGGTCTGCATGCCACTTAGCATGAACTGAGAAGCTGAGGCAAAGGGCGCCATTGTCCCCTCCTGGGGCCTCCATGCATCCTGTTTTTCCCCTCCAGAAAGCCCTCTGCTGGCCAAAAACCTTGGTCTTACTTTGCAGTTCCAGTCCGTGGGGCTTGCGAAGGAAAGGCCTGAGCTCAGCCAGTGGGTGGGAGCCATGGTGGTGGTGGTGGTGGTGGTGGTGGAATGATATGGGAGGGGCAGCCTTGTGGTCCCATGTGTGACAGGGTCTCCTTCAGACTGGAAATAGAGCAAAGGAAACTCTTTCCCCCCACTTGCTTTGTCCTGTTTCCCCCACTGGAAAGAGCTGTTTGCAACCCACAAGGAGGGGATCCTTTCCTAAGAGCTCCCAATGGAAGAATACCAATGTGCCCCTGAGAAATCTGAGGGTGGGGAAGGCCATGGGGGTCCTAGTGATGGAAGAGACCCTCAAGGCCTCCCCAACCCACTCAGGTCCCTCCTGCTTCTCCCTCCCTTCCTGCAACAAGGACTCCCTGACTTTGCAAACCTCTCTCTCCTCTCTTGTTTCTCGGCTTCTTGTCTCATGGAGCAGCTTCCAAGTAAATGGGGCAAGAGAGAGACAGGGAGGGTAAGAGAGCAATCCAATTGTGAGTGTGTGTGTGTGTGTGTGTGTGTGTGTCTGAAGGCACCCAAACTGCTGCCAATGGTGTGGGCGACACCTGAGCAGAGAGGCAGAGTGTGTGGGTACATTCCTCCCCATTCAAGCAGGGCCTCCTATTTTTCCCCTCCCCAGCCACCCAACCCCCCCCCCCCCACCTGCTCCCTGCTGGCTCCTGCAAAGCCTCTTCATTCTCCTCCGCTTCTTCATGTCGTTGTTCAAGTGCCAGCCAGCTAGTTTTCGGGCCTATGACAAGGGCCAGGGCGGGGCACGCATGACTATGCATTGGGGGTTGCTTGCATTGCGCAGCAAACTACATCCTTCTCTCCCAAGTGGCAATGGGTTCCATAGGACAGGCTCTCATTTCTGCCCTGAAGCAGCAAACTCTGGTGGGCTGGAAGTGAGTGTGAATGGCCTGGTGCAAAAGAGGAAAACCTGGACTTTTTGTACCCATTTTGGCCCTGGAAAGCCTCCTGCACCAACCTGGAAGCAGAAATAAAAAATAAAGCCCTTGCAACTGTTTGAAGGCCGAAGGAAGCCTCCAACTGAGGGAGGAAGCACTGGGGGGGTCCAGGCGATTCACACTCACTTCCAGCCCACTGGAGTTTCCTGGGAAATGCAAGCGCCACCCCCATCCCCATCCCACACACAGCATACTCACAGGTCCCCTGATCCTGGCCCTCGGCAGAGGCCCAAAAACCAGCTGGCCGGCAGGAGGTGGACCTGCATGTGGATGCTAGTGGAGCTGGGCTGGGGCGGCCCGGGTGCTGGGAGAGAGGGCTCTGCCTGCCTCAGTTTCCCCTTCATGGCTCTAATCCTTTCAATTTCTTTTTCAGATCAATTATAGACCAGCTTCAGAGGCTCTGAGTGATAAAACTCGATTCCCCTTTTTCCACCAGATGGACCTCAAAGAAGGATTTCGGTACCCAGCAATTGTCCAGCTGCTCCTCCATTTCAGATGGACCCTGATTGGCCTCTTTGCTTTAGACACAGAGAAGGGAGAGAATTTCATGAGGATTTTCCCTCCTGTGCTTGTCAGGAGTGGAATTTGTGTGGTTATATCACAATTGTCAAAGACTGGATATACTGCATACCTCAGGGATTCCCTCTCTAAGTGGAGACAAGTCAACGTCTTTGTTCACTTCATGGAATATGAATGCATTTGGGAGAGAATTCTTCCTTTCCATTTAACATTTATGCGTCTCCCAGGACCCATTGAAGGGAAAGTCTGGATCCTCACAAATTCTGCAGAGTATGAAATGAACAAGCGCAGACTTCTCACATACATCCATAGTATTTGGAACTTTGGTTATCTGCCAAAAGAAAGGCCAAGAGATTCTGCCTTTGAACCTTATTTCTTTGTGGAAGAAAAGTTTCAAGATCCTTATTTCCACTGTTCTCTTTCAAAGAACGTCTTTTCTGTCAAAGGCCGCAGAAGATGCACCCAGAAAGCCCCACTGGAGACCCAATGGAAACAGGAGAGATTAAGGGGCCAAAATGAATACCAACCTTACAGTTTCATAAAGACTTTGGCCCATGCGATGAATGCCGCCTATTCCTCCAGATCGAGGAGGGGAAGGAAGGAGGGAGAAAAGAGGTTGGGGTCTCCAAGGCTGCAGCCATGGCAGGTATGGGGCAGTGGTGGGTTTCAAATTGTTTTAGAACCTACTGTCTAGGTGTGGCCTATTTTGTGGGTGTGGTTTGGCAGTCATGTGACAGGGTGGGAGTGGCCAACTTGTAAAATGTGCTGAAACTCATTTAACAACGTTCTTGCTTAGCAACCAAAATTTTGGGCTCAATTGTGATGATAAATTCTCCTTCCTTCCTTGCTTCCTTCCTTCCTTCCTTCCTTCCTTCCTTCCTTCCTTCCTTTCTTTCTTTCTTTATTTATTTTCCTTCTTTCTGCCTTCCTTTCCTTTCCTTCCCATTGGGTTACTGGCAGCGGAAGGCCAGATTTACTTCTGGGTCTATCGATGGAACCCCCTCTCACCGGCTCTCTAAATTTCACCATCCGGCTCTTGCGAGTAGGTGCGAGCCTGCAGAAACCCACCACTGGTATGGGGGTCCCATATGGATCCATTAATCTTAGATCCTTTGGAGGAGGAATCCAGAGGAGAAGGAG
Organism: Rhabdophis nuchalis; assembly: GCA_039707465.1. Classification (NCBI taxonomy): domain Eukaryota; kingdom Metazoa; phylum Chordata; class Lepidosauria; order Squamata; family Natricidae; genus Rhabdophis; species Rhabdophis nuchalis. The sequence goes on from CM077655.1 coordinate 14,465,379, forward strand.
GGGAACCTTCTCAAAAGATCTGGCCAATTTAATTACTCAGGGAATTAATGGTTCCAAAGAGTAGATTCCATGGCAATTTTATATTAAACACTGCTAATTGGAAAATGCTGTATTGTTTCTTAAATAAATCCCCTTATTTGTGGGTTTGTGATGAGCCTGGTGGAATTCCACCTTCCTTCCATCCCCACCGCAGGTGGGTCTGTGTGCAGCTGGATATATACCCCGCCCTTCTCCAAAAAGGACCCAGGGCAGTGCACAGGAAATTAAAACATACAAGTATAAACAAAAATATAAAATTTTAAAAGTTATTAAATTCCCCCCTGTGCTAAAATCAAATTAAAATTCCCAAATTAAAACTGCCTAAAAATAGTCCCAACGGAGGTTACGCTAGGCCGGCTTGATGGAAAAGGTATGTCTTTAGACATTGGCGGAAGAGGGAGAGGTCAGAAATAGTTCGTAGTTCAGGGGGTAGGTCGTTCCAAAGGGTAGGGCCCGCCACAGAGAAGGCCCTTCCCCTGGGTGTCACCAAACGGCATTGCCCGGCCGACGGCACCCTGAGAAGGCCCTCTCTGTGGGAGCGGATTGGATGAAGGGATGTATGGGGCAGGAGGCGGTTTCGCACATAACTAGATCCCGAGACATGGAACGCTTTAAAGATGGTCGTCAACACCTTGAAGCGCACTCGAAAGGCCACAGGTAGCCAGTGCAGCTCGCACAGGAGTGGTGTTATGTAGGAGCATCTAGGGGCTCCCGTAATCACCTGCGCGGCTGCATTCTGGACTAACTGTAGCTTTCGAGTGCACCTCAAGGGAAGCCCCATGTAGAGAGCATTACAGTAGTCAAGTCAGGACATCACGAGTGCTTGAGTGACTGTGCGAAGGGCAGCCAGGTCCAGTAAGGGGCGCAATTGGCACATCAGGCTTACCTGATGAAACGCCCCCCTGGCCACGGCCGCCACATGATCTTCCATAGACAGCCGGGAGTCCAGGAGGACACCCAAATTGCACGCCCTCTCCACGGGGGCCGGTGTATCGCCGACAATTGCCAGAGTTGGAATAATCTGGCTGAACCGGGGCGCCGGAAGCCACAGCCACTCAGTCTTGGATGGGTTGAGCTTGAGTTTGTTACTACCCATCCAGATCCGGACGGCCTCCAAACACCGGGACAACACCTCGGCAGCATCGTTGGGGTGGTCTGGGGTGGATATGTACAGCTGAGTATCATCAGCGTACAGATGATATCCCACCCCAAAACCACGGATGATCTTGCCCAGCAGCTTCATATATGTGTTGAATAGGAGGGGCGAGAGGACCGACCCCTGAGGAACCTCGCATAAGAGGGGCCTCGAGGCCGACCTCTGCCCCCCTATCAACACATATTGCGACCGACCAGAGAGGTAGGACGAGAACCACCGCAAAGCAGTGCCTCTCACCCCAACCCCCTCAGTCGGTGCAATAGGATACCATGGTCGATGGTATCAAAAGCCGCTGAGAAGTCTAATAGGACTATGATAGAGGAATATCCCCTATCCCGTGCCCTCCAGAGATCATCCACCAATGCGACCAATGCCGTTTCAGTGCTGTGACTGGATCGGAAGCCGGACTGGCGTGGGTCTAGATAATCAATTTCCTCCAGGTGTCGTGGAAACTGTTGGGCCACAACGCTCTCTACAACCTTCGCTAAAAAGTGAAGGTTGGAGACCGGACGGTAATTCTCCAGTAATGCTGGGTCCAGGGAAGGGTTCTTGAGGAGGGGCCTCACTACCGCCTCTTTCAAGACTCAAAGAAGCATTCACAATATCCTGGAGCTAGACTCGTGTCGTCTCCCAGGATGCCAGTACAAGCCAGGAGGGACACGGGTCCAATAAACATGTGGTAGCCTTAAGTCTCTTTGACAACCTGTCCATATACTCGGTAGTGACAAAGTGAAACTCCTCCCAAGATGGCGTCTCAAGAACAGCCTCGGACAATCTGACCTAACCACTCTCGATGGAGGGCAACTCATTCCGAATTCGAGTGATTTTATCCTGCAGATATCTCCCAAATTCCTCTGCACGTCCCTGCAGAGGGGCTTCCCGCGGCCTCTGGTGAAGGAGGGTGCGGGTCACCCCAAACAGGGTGGCAGGGCGGTTATCTGTGGATGCAATAAGGGTAGCACAATATTTATGTTTGGCCATCCTTATCGCCACTAAGTAAGTCCTAATGTGGGCTCTCACTAGTGTTCGGTCTGCTTCGGAGCGAGAGGATCTCCATCTGCTCTCTAGGCGTCACTTGCGGCGTTTCATCTCCCTCAGCTCCTCGGTAAACCAAGGAGATTGGGTGATTCGGTGCCGCAAGAGAGGCCGCAAGGGCGTGACTCAGTCCAAGGCCCCCATGGCCGCACTCAGCCATGCGGCCACTAGGTCCTCAGTCGAGTCGCGGGGCAAGGCCACAGGTATTGGCCCAAGCTCCCTCTGAACCGGGTCCATCAGGAGCCTGGGGTGGAACCATCTAGGACTCTCAGGTTCCGCCTCCCCGCGGTGGGGTGAGGCGATTGGAAAGTCCAGCCAGAGGAGAGCGTGATCTGTCCATGACAAGGGTGAGATGGCTAAATCCCCTATTCCCAGATCACTTCTCCACTGTCGCGAGATGAAGATTAAGTCCAGGGTGTGTCCTCCCTCGTGAGTAGGGCCCAAAACTACCTGGTCAGGTCCATGGCTGTCATGGAGGCCATGAACTCCCGAGCTGCTCCGGAGGTTTCACTCACTGACGGCAGGTTAAAATCCCCATTGACCAACAGACTCAACCGCCGCCTCGGCTATCACCTCCAGGAGCTCGGGCAGGGCTGTTGTTACATAGCGGGGAGCCAGGTATACAACTAACACGCCCAACTGCCTCCCTAGACCCCACTTCACGAGAAGGGACTCATACCCGGTCATCTGAGGGATCGTGGTCTCCTTTGGCTCAAGACCTTCCCTAACCATAATCGCCGCCCCCTACCACTCCCTAGGGCCCTAGGCTGATGGAAGGCTCGGTAGCCTGGTGGGCACATTGCGGGCTCGGTAGCCTGGAAGGAGCCCATGAAACAAAATAAAGGTGCTCTGGTGACCCCCTATCCCTCAAAAAAGACCAAGGTTGCTTCTGGAGGGGGCAGGCAGATGGGCAGCATTCCCCCCTCCCTGGGCGCCTGAAGCCTCGGAACCTGCAGAAACTCCCGGCCCTTGCACAGTGGAGGCCATGAACAACTTCTCACACTCACAAGAAGGTTTTCTTTACTGTGCAAAGGCCCAGAGTTGCTCTAGCCTGGCCCATCCCCTGCCCCACCTGCTACCCCCCAAAAACCTTGTATAGTAAAGAAAAACTTTGCCAGAGTTTGAGAAATTGTTATTTAACTGAAACTCACAAGAAGGTTTTCTTTCCTGTGCAAGGTTTTTCCCTGCACACAACGGCTGAGAGATGCTCGCAGTGGGGGGCAATTTGGGCCCACCCCCCACCCCAAGGCAAGGCCCACCAACTACAGTTAGACTGAATAAGCCAGGGGTTGCTCCCTCGACCGGCTCCACCCAAGATCCCCTTCATCCTTTTGGAGCCGGTCCACTTTGCCCCCCACCCCCCCATGAACAACCCAGCCAAACCGCTCCTGCCCAGCGGCCTCCCCCAACTCCCCTTGCCCCACCATTAAGGCAACCGATGGTGGGCAACCGCAGCCACCTGGGCACAGAGCTCAGTTGACAATGAGCCTCCGAGGTCTCCCTCCTGCCTGCTTGACCAGCGCTTGCTCAGCTGCCCCCTCCGACTCCCAGGCTGGATTCAGCCACTCACCGGAGACTGGAAAGCGAGGTCCTCCACCTGCCTTCTTGTCCAGCACTTGGTCAGAGACCTCCTACCCTCCTACTCACCCCTCCAACATCCCCCCTCCTGAATGGGGGCAGGCACTCACTGGTTCTTTCTTCTTCTGTTTCCAAAGTAAGCCCCGGTTGGTTATTTGGTTAAAGAGCAGTTGGATCCTAAATCTCCATCACTGGAGGCTTTTAAGAGGGAGAATTTTTCGGCTGCCAGCTGGCAAAGGAAGCTCTCAGCCATGACCGGAGCTGCTGTGGCTCCCACAGGCTGAGTGGACAAAGGGAGCAGGAGGCGGCTGTGGTCTCGGTCTGGTATGAGCTCCTGGCCTGGTCTGGTGAGGGGGGGAGTGGCTCACCTAGGCAGCTGCTGTGACAGTAAGGCTGGCCAGGTCCCATCCCATATATTATAGTCCCTCCCACCTTTCGCCCATGGCTCCATCCTTCTTTTCAGGTGTGCAACACGCGGGAGATCCTAGCTGCAGTTTACTTGTGAGCAACATTGGCCAGGAGAGGCAGGGAGAAAGGCCAATGGGGCTCAGGAGTAAACTGAGGCTCCTAAGTGGGATCGAGCCAGGGGTGGGTTCTGGCTGCCTCTACTGCCGGTTGCTCTGTGCATGTGCAGAAGGCAAGAACAATATGGCCGAGAGAACCAGTTCAGGGGTGTGGCCAGCCTGGGTGGTTGCAGGTTCCAGTAACCCAGGCCTCCAAGTTGCTACTGGTTGAGCCGAACTGGTCCACACAGGTAGGAACCCACCTCTGATCTGGAGGAGTTTTCCATCAGGATTACAAGGGAGAAGATGAGCCTGACAGATTTCTTCTTGATCAACCCAGGCTTTCTGGGAATCACCCTGTTGTTTTCAAAGAGTTTATAGATCATCTTTTTTTCTCTGTTCATTTTATTTGTCATCTGCTCTAGAATATTCCCTATAATTGACCATCTCTGTCGATTACATTTTCTCGATTTTTTGATAAATTTTTCTAAAACTTCTTCATTCACTTATAAAGATAATGGCAGTATTTGTATCCTATATAACCATATTTGGAGATGAGACAATTGTAGAATAAAGATTCAATGTTGGATAAGAAACAAAGTTTTCTGTTTTTCAAATTCCTGGATGTTCCCATTCTAGTTTCATCCCTTTCTGGAGAAGAATGAATTTTGGAATATTTCTGAAAAAAAACTCTACTTGGATCAAAATGGAGAGATAAAAGCAGATATAGGCATTAATGGCTTCTTGGTTCTCCCCAAGGAGGATCCCAGGATGGAGATTCTGGCGTATTTTCTAAGACAGAGGCTTTCTATCAGACAAGAGACTCTTTCACAGCTAAAGTTGCTCAATAAGGTGGGAGAAATTTTGGTGTCTTTTCTCTGTTTGCCAAAGCCTGAGGTCCCATTTCAAGTGGCCAAAGCCTGTAGCCGTGAGGGGGAACCTATGACACGCGTGTCAGAAGTGGCACGCAGAGCCATCACCAGTTGCTTTTCTGGGTTCAGGCATGGCAGTCAGCTGGTCCTCACGCGCATTGGGGGGCCAGAAAGTGGAAGAGGAGCCACCCAGTGCGCATGAGCACACCAGGAGAATGACCTTTGTTTCCAGTGCGCACATGCGCATGAGCCTCTTAGGGTTTTGGTTTCTGGCGTGCATGCAGGTGCAAAAACCATCAATAAAAAGAGCAGCGGCCATGTGTGCCCAAAGGCACAGAGAGGAGATCTTGGCCGCGCCTTCTTAGCAGAGCCCTTCTTAGCCCTGAGAGTGGCTGTCAGTAGGAAGAGAGAGAGAGAAAAAGAGAAAGAAAGAGAGAAAGAGAGAGAGAGAGAGAGAGAGGAAGGGGGAGAGAGTGGGAGAGAGAGAGAAACAGAGAGAGAGAAACAGAGAGAGAGAGAGAGAGAGGAAGAGAGGAAGGGGGACAGAGAGAAACAGAGAGAGAGAAACAGAGAGAGAGAAAGAGAGAGAGAGAGAAAGAGAGGAAGGGGGAGAGAGTGGGGGAGAGAGAAACAGAGAGAGAGAAAGAGAGAGAGAGAGAAAGAGAGGAAGGGGGAGAGAGTGGGAGAGAGAGAAACAGAGAGAGAGAAAGAGAGAAAGAGAAACAGAGAAAACACACACAAGGTGCTTTTATTGCCAGTAATAAATGTACTTGAGGGTCTCGGAGGGTCTGCGAAGCCCAGCGAGGCTCCCCTGCAGCCTTTCAGGAAACAGCCTGGTTTCATTGGTCCTTGGATGGGAGGGGTTGGGAGGGGAAGCTCCAAGGCTGCTGGGCTGGGGACATGTGCTTGCCCAGCTCTGCCCCCCTGCCAGCGTCTCTCAGGTGGGACTTGTGGGGGGGACACCCCCTGGTCCTCTTGCCCTCCAAGTCAGCTGCCAGGATAAAGGCGGCTCTCCCTTCCTCCAGATTCCCTCAAAGGCTGGGGACACATCTGATGCTCTGGCTTAAGGCCCCCTGCCTGACTTTGCCCCCTCCCCAATGCCCTTGCTCTGCCTTAAACCCCCCTGGCATTTCCCCCCTCCCCACCGCTGGGAAACCGCTCCACAACACGCGTGTATCTCACTCCAATCTGAGCCATTGCAGGGCTTTGAGGGGAAGGCAGCCAAATGGCTTGGAGGTAGTATTCTGGCTTTCCAGTGGAGGGAGGGGCATTTCCCACCCAACTTTCTCTTCCTGTCCAAGGCTGCAGAACCAGATCCTCAGTGAGGACGTTCCGGCACCTGGACGAGGATCAGGTGGGCGGGCAAGGAAGCATGAGGACCCCCCGATATCTGGAGCCGACACATGCGCACCAGACAGCTGGTCTTTGTGCGCACATGCATGCCAGAAACTGGTAGACCACATGTCGAAAACCAGACGATCATCTAATTTTCAGTGTGTGCACACGCCAGCACCCATTTTGGAACGTGGGGCCAAAAATCTTTGTGCATGCTCCTGTTTTGGCACTAGGTGCCAGAAAGTTTCGCCAGCACTGCTCTAGACTATTAAGTAGAAAAGTCCTTTATCGCAATGTTAATTTCCAAAAGCAAAAGGGAGGAAGTAAATGAAGAATCTGCCAGTTGTTATCAATGTTCCCTCTAATTTTTTTTCAGTGTGGGCGGAAAAGTATAGTGTCTGAGTGGGACATTTTCATGCCTGAGTGCGTGAATTTTTTTCCCAGATGTCACCTAAGACAACAACGAAATCAGTATTATTAGAAATTCAAAGTTATGTTTATTCAAGCTTAATTAAACGTGTTATATAATATCAGTATCACTTAACAACGCTTCTGCTTAGCAACCAAAATAGATGGCCCTACCTTTGGCCTCCCATGGACAATAGCCCGAGAGGTTTAGATTTAGCGATGGCATCGCACTGCTGGGTGAAACAAAGACGTTTGCTTAGACAATGAGGCCAACAAGATTGGCTTATGCATAAATTCTGAAAAGCCATGAAGTCAGAAGTGCTCAGGATAAAAGGCCTATAACAGTCCATGGTCAGGCCATAGAAGGAGTCCAACAGTTGACTTACTTTGGTAGCATTAGGTCTAGTAAGGGAGCTACAGAGAATGACATTAACCCTCAAATTGGAGTGGCAGAGACCTTGTTTCAGTGCATGTGCCCAAGTTGGTCTCCAGCAGCTGTAAGGATTCCCACAAAGTTTTCAAGAGGATCCTTATACCAATTGCAACGTATGCTGAGGAAACATGGAAGGTTACAACCAAGAGGAATAAAAGCTGACGTGTTTTCCAAGAACGCTGCTTGAGGAGAATCCTCCAGATACACAGTGGCCATGTCATTAATGAAGATTTACTACAAAGATCGCATTTAGAACTCCTCTGGCAGAGGCCAATGAGCAAGCAGGCAGCCTGCTAAAAGGACGCCCAGTCGGCTGCCACGTTCTATGAATCAGGGCTAAGGAGGCAAGAGAAGCACCTCAAGGCCAGCGCAGTTCCCCCTGGCAGATTCCCAGCCAAACCATGGCATAGCGAGGCATGGTGGGGGCCATGGTGGGGGCCGGCGGAGCAGGCGGCAGGGGTAACGGGGAGCTCAGCTGAGGTGCTCCAGACAGAGGGAGAGGTGCCCACCGCTGCTGCCATGGGCAGGCATGCTGGCAAGGGCTTTGGTGGCTTCAACTCAGCCGCAGCGCCAGGCACAAGCGGCTAGGATTGGCCACCCAAAGGACCTCCCAGGCTGGGAGTCCCAGCTATGTGAAATCTCTGCATGCAGCTGGAAACTGCTGCGTGGTGATTTCTAGACACGTGTGTGGCTGCATGGCCATGCACCTTAGAGGGAACATAGGTTGTTCTACCTCCCTCATCTGTTCAAAAGGAGTCAGAGGTTTCCTATCTATCTCAGTGAAGACCAGAGGCTCCTTGTCTCCATCCACTTCTCCCTCCGTTTTCCATGGACAGAGAGTCCTAACATCTTTTCTTTGGCCCTTGTTTTTCTGCTCAGTCCCTGCCTCAGTCCAGATGTGCGGAAACTTGTCATCCTGGGTTTGTCAAGAGGGCTCGAGAAGGAGAGCCAGTTTGCTGCTATGACTGCGTTCCTTGTCCGGAGGGGACCTTCTCCACTCAGGAAGGTGGGTCACCCTGAGGAAAATGGGAGGCTTTGTGGAACTGGATCCACCCAGAACCTTTTCATGAAAGAGCAAGTTAAATGATAGATTGAAACCTGGTTTTTTACATTTATTTTCAACCTGCATAATTTCTTATCTAAAAGGAAGTAAATCAAAAGGACTTTGAAGGAGGGGCTGGGAAGAGAAGGGAGGAGGGGGTGGCAGTGTGGCAGAGGGGCCAGGGACCCCAATTCCTGGACCCTGGGTCAACCCTGACCCCTAGGGATATTTGCCCGCTTGCCCTTTGGACAACTTGGGTAAGATGTGTGGGTGTACTTCTTTGTTCTTAAAAGTTCTCAAAGTATTACAAATATTGCTGGATGGAAAGAGGAAGTAACTGGGGGAGAAGGGGAGGTGTAAACCCTATATGGGAACTATAGCTGGCATTAAACAAATGACTATGCATTTATAGGACACGTGTTAATTTTTTTGCTATTAACTTCTGTTTCTGTACTATTCCAAAGTTAACTTCTGCTTTTATCCATATGTGTTTCTGTATTAAGGACGAAGGTATAAAACTAACTCCCTGGGCGTTGCCCAGGCAGTTCAGTCTTCAGTGCGAGAGCACTCTGAACTCTTGACATGTCAATAAATCCTGTTTCTCTACTACCTTCGTGGTCTCTCGTTCCTTCGTTAAAACCAGTCTGTGGTGGGCCTGGTTTTTGCCGCAACAGCAGACTGAGCAAGCTTTACTAACAGCAGAGGAAATTATTTCTGATGCAGTGCAATTCATAGGAAGCTCCATTATTAGAGGTTAATAATGAATCATATCATCTTTTTAGGCAAACAATCTATCTCCTCTTCTTAGTTTGGACTTGTGCTGCTAAGTTCACCGTCCTAGGAACATCTGAGTTCTTTGGAACTTGTATGAATTGTGTGAGGTCCACCTTCTGCTGTGGATAGTTATGGGGGGAACTCATTACACAAATAGTCTGCCAGTCACGTAGGTGAATCAATCAATCAATCAATCAATCAGAATAGAGCTGAAAGGGCCCTTGTAGGTCATCTAGTCCTACCCTCTGCTCAAGCAGGAGAACCTGTATCATTCCAGACAAGTGACTGTCCAGTCTCTTCTTAAAAACCTCCAGTGTTGAAGAACCCAAAACCTCAGGAGGCCAACTGTTCCACTGGTTAATTGTTCTCACTGATAGGAAGTTTCTCCTGAATTCTAGGTTGCTTCCAGATGTTACAGGATACTTTAGGTATCCTCTGACTCCAAGGTATTAACTGCCATGTGGCAAGACTCAGATTGTTTGCCTAAAAAGATGATATGATTCATTATTAACCTCTAATAATGGAGCTTCCTATGAATTGCACTGCATCAGAAATAATTAACACCCTAGGACTGGGATGGCGAACCTATGGTGTGCGTGTCACAGGTGGCACATGGAGCCATTTGTCAGGGCACGCGAAGCTTTGCCCTGTTAGCTGACCAGCGTGCATGCCTGCCAGCTTAGCTCAGGCTTTTTGAAGCCATATTTCGCCCTCCCCAGGCTCCAGAGGCTTTACAGGAGCCTGGGGAGGCCGAAAAGAGCCTACCCCCCCACAAGGCCCTCCGGGGGTTCAGGACTGAAGGCTCCGGAGAGCAAAAAAAACAGCCCTATGGGCAAAAATGAAGTTCAGGAATGGACTTCTGGTTTGCTCGGAGGGAGTGGTGGACCTGCCCAATGGCGATTAAATACTGGAAAAAGATCGGGCAGTGGTTAATAGAAATCACCCAACATCGATTAGAGTTGAAACCGGAAACCTTCCTGTTAGGACTTAAATCCCCAGATATCAACATGGAGATATGGCTTCTGGTGTTGCACATAATTATTGCGGCAAGATTGGCATTTGCCCAGGAATGGAAAAGTGATCAAATACCAACGGACAGGGCAGTAATAAATAAAATTAATGAGTGCACAGAGTCAGATAGATTAACAAAATTAATTAAAGAAAAAAGGATTCAGAATTCTATAACTCATGGAGGAGGTGGTATAATTGGATACGGCAGTGGTGGGCAAACTCATTAGTCAAAAGAGCCAAATGTCAACAATACCACAATTGAAATATTTTTTGAGAGCCAGAAGGTGTGGCCTGTTTTGTGGGAGTGGCTCAGTGGTCATGTGACCGGGTGGGCATGGCCAACTTGGAAAATGTGAAACTCACTTAACAATGGTCTTGCTTAGCAGCCAAACTTTCGGTCTCAATTGTGGTCATAAGTTCTTTCTTTCTTTCTTTCTTTCTTTCTTTCTTTCTTTCTTTCTTTCTTTCTTTCTTTCTTTCTTTCTTTCTTTCTCTTTCTTTCTTTCTTTCTTTCTTTCTTTCTCAGTCTCTCTCTCTCCCACTTTCTTTTTCTTTTACTCTTTCTTTCTGTCTCTCTCTCTATCTCTGTCTCTCTCTCCTTCATCCACCCATCTCTGTCGCTCTGTGTGTGTATCTGTCTGTCTCACATTCACTCACTTACTCATTCTGTGTCTCTGTCTGTCTTTCTCTCCCTCTGTCTCTCCCTGTCTCTCTGTGTGTGTCTGCCACTCTCTGATTCCCTCCCTCCCTCCCTCTGTGTCTGTGCCTCTCTCTGTCTGTCTGTCTCTCCCCCTTCCCCACCCAAAGCCTCCTCAGCTCCTGGAAGTAGCCTGGCTGGTCCGCTGGCCTGCTGGCTGGCCGCACTTACTCACTCACTCACCCAACCACCGGACGAAGGAACCTGGCGTCTGGTGGGTGAGCGAGTGAGCGAGCAACCGTGGCTGGCGGGCAGGCAGGTTGTTGGGCGCTGGCCATTCTTGCTTGCTTGCTCGCTCACCCACCCACCGGACGAAGGAACCTGGCGTTCAGTGGGTGAGCGAGTGAGTGAGTGAGCAACCGCGGGCGGGCGGCCAAGGAACCTTGCTGTGGCAGCACCCAACAAACCGACCGCCCACCCGGCTGGCTCACCCACCAGGGGCCAGTTCACTCTCCCCGGCCACGGAGTCTTTGCAACCGCTGGAAGTAGACGAGTGGCCGGCTTGGGAGGCTACGGCTGCCTCTTTGGCATTTGGGTAGCCGCTGCTGGGCTGAAGAGGCTCTGTGGGGGAAGGGATGGAACCGGCGGCCGGTAGGGAGGGTTGCTGCGCCCCAGGAGTCCAACCGTTGGTAAGGGTGGTAGAAGAGCCGCACTTGAGGGGCCAAAGAGCTGCTTGTGGCTCGCGAGCCTGGTTTGCCGACCACTGGGATACGGGAACAACCGAATAATAACAACCAAAGCAATAATATATGTTTAAATCAGATATTGGTGAATAATATCAGTAAGAAATTTAATGATGAATAAGAATTGATGAAGTAGGTAGGTTAACTAGATGGGCTGTATATAGTGTAAATGATAGTGTTAAATATTAGGCCTACTATTAGGAGTTTATTGTTAAGTTTGGTTACTTATATGTTGTCGCTTTCTCACGTTGTGATGGCAGATGTGTTTAAAATTATGTTTGTGTGATTATGTTATAAGAATAAATAAAATTATTTTTTTAAAGATAGACCTCCAGAAGCTTCAAGGACCTTCAGGAAGCTTCCCTGAAGCCTCCAGAGGACTAAAACAACCCTACGAGCAATCCGGAAGTGACTTCCAGTTTGCTCGTAGGGTCCTTAGGCCTCCGGAGGACCTCGGGGGGGGGGGGGGGGAGCTGTGGAGACTGTTTTTGCCCTCCCAAGGCTCCTATAAAGCCTCTGGAGCCTGGAGAGGGCGAAGAAAGCATGGAAAAATGTGTGTGTGTGGGGGGGGGGGAAGCGCCTCTCATGCTTGCATGCACAATGGGGGGGGGTTTGCGTGTTACATTATAGGTACGGCACGCCCATGCACGACCCCCCCCTTCCCTTTCCCCCCAATGGCACGCAAGCCAAAAAAGGTTTGCCGTCACTGCCTTTGGACTTCCCTCAACTTCATAGGACGATACAAAGAAAGTATTTTCTGTAAGATAAAAGGATGGAATATTAAAGAAAATTGCCTTTTGATTTCTCAGATGCAGGAAAATGCACCAAGTGTCCAGATGATAAATATCCAAATGAGGAGAGAGTCCAATGTATCCCCAAAGTTATAACCTTCCTGTCTTATGAAGAACTTCTGGGCATTATCCTGGTCTCTTTTGCCCTATTATTGTTTTTAATCACAGGCCTTGTTTTAATCATCTTCATCAAATACCGAGAAACTCCCCTTGTCAAAGCCAACAACCGGGACCTCTCCTACATCCTCCTGGTCTCCCTCCTGCTTTGCTTCTTGTCTTCTTCTCTCTTCATTGGTCAACCAAGGAAAGCCACCTGCCTTCTCCGACAGACAGTCTTCAGCATCATCTTCTCAGTTGCTGTTTCTTCTCTCTTGGCCAAAACCATCACGGTGGTGCTGGCTTTCTTGGCCACAAAACCAGGAAACCGAGCAAAGAGATGGTTGGGGAAGAGCTTGGCCAACTCCATCATCCTCTCTTCTTCTGCTGTCCAAGTCATCATCTGCTCCATCTGGCTGGGAGTTTCTCCCCCCTTCCCTGACTCTGACCTCCACTCCCAGCATGGAGAGATCATCCTGCAATGCAACGAAGGGGCCGTTGTCATGTTCTATGTCACCCTCAGCTACATGGGCTTCCTGGCTGCCATCTGCTTCACGGTGGCTTTCCTGGCCAGGAATCTGCCTGGGGCCTTCAACGAAGCCAAGCTGATCACCTTCAGCATGCTGGTCTTCTGCAGCGTCTGGGTGACTTTTGTGCCCACCTACCTGAGCACCAAAGGGAAACACATGGTGGCTGTGCAGGTCTTCTCCATCCTGGCCTCCAGTGCTGGTCTGCTGGTCTGCATCTTCATCCCCAAGTGCTACATTCTCCTTCTGAGGCCAGACCTGAACACAAAGGAGCATCTCACAGCCAGAACAGATGTAAAAACATGAGATATAACAAAACTATTGTGATATTGGAATAATTGTTAAAGTTTCTTTTATTTGAAAGGAGATTTTCTTTCCATTTTGAGAGTATGCAAGAGTCAAAGAAAATATGTATATGTTTCAAAATAGAAAATTATTGAATTGTTTTAGCTCCTTTCCCTTTCAACTTAATAAACCTTGGTAAAAGTCATTGAGAGGTATTTGGTGTTCAACAGCAGCTACTGAATTTGACACCTTCAAAAAATAATTCAGTCACTGGTTCAGTTTGGAATTGTTTTTATTTTCATATGTATTTCACACCAAAATAATAAAATAATTTAGCAATTTTCAGACCCTTTAATTTTCCCCTCTACGATTCCTACTGGAAGCCTTTTCTCTGCTCCTCTTCCAAGCTTCTCTTGTCTGTGAAGGGCTAGAGAAGATGCCCAGAGAAAGGGGACCCTGAGACTCTCCCCAGAAGGAGATTGGAGGGATCCTGTCTAAAGGCAGCCGCATCATTGACCAGGTCACAAACCTTCAATGCTGCATAATATCCACCCAGGTCCAAGAAGGGGGAGAATAAGGGTAGGGAGACTGAGGTTTCTAGGAAGAGGCACCCATGGAAGCTGCTCTGCTCTCCAACCACAGAGATTGCTGATCAATTAGGAATCAATTGTTAGGTCTCAGAATGGCTCCTAATTGGGAATAGGATCCCTTTGCAAAATCCATTTTAAGGAGATAAGAAAAGCTCTGGTGGATCAGAAGAAGGTCATTCTCAGATTCACAGGGGCCACACAGAGGCCTCTGGTTCCCCCACAAGGAGAAGAAGGCAGAGACTGATGGCTTTGCTCAACATGCAAGAGGCGTTTTTGCACAATTTCACCTTCCTCCCTCACACCACAAAACATTGGACACTCGGACATCTCACACTCTAGGAATCCCCAACTCTGGTATCCCAAATTAATCTGAAAAATATTTCCAACTTTCACATCCACATTCAATAAGAATTAAGGGGGGACTGGAACTCAAGAGTCTGCTGGTGATTGGTCCAATGTCCCCCAGGAAGTTTTCATGCCTAAGGGAGGATTAGAACTTGAGTCCCCCCTTTGGCTTTTATTTGAAGGTAAATAAATGTAAAGACATGAGATATAATACCATGATGATATTGGAAGAATTGTTAATGTTCCTTTTATTTGAAAGGAGATATTCTTTCCACTTAGATAGGAGGCAGGAGCCAAAGAAAATCAAATCTACTTTTTTCAGAATGGGAAATGATTGAATGACTGCACTTCTTGTATCTCCCTATTCACCCCAATAAATCTAGCTAAAGAGAACTCTGGGAAAGTCATTCAGAGGAATGTAATATTCAGCAACCACCAATGAACCAGACAGCTTATGAAAAACAATTGAGGCACTTTGTTCCTACTGACAGCAACTCAAGGTGATTGTGTGTGTGTGTGTGAGAGAGAGAAAGATCCTAAGAGGTCAGGTGGGAGCTGTAGGAGCCCTGCTCTAACAGTGTTGCTGGATCATCTCCATGAGGAGCCTTGGAATGGCAGAATGACCTGGAATGCAGGGACTGACCTGTTCTCCATCACTATTATGTCCTTCTTTCTTGATCTCCTGATAAAACCCAGTGTCACGTGTGCCTCATTCGATATCCAAGAAAGAAAAACCCCAACTCCATTTAATTAGAGAAAAGGTGTTTTTCTGGACATGAAATGAAAACAGTGAAAGTGAAGCAAGATCTGTAGCAAAAAGTGGGAACTTGTATATATCAAACGTTTACCCAAATCCCTCCCCCCAGTTACCCCAACCCAACGTCCAATCTCCAGCTCCCAAAGGTGTCATATGGGGCGCATCTTCCAGTGGCCTCATTCACTTGGTATGCAGAGACAGTTGGCCTTGAGGAAACCCAAACTCCGGCCATCAGCATCTGCAGAAGATGTGGAGAACAAAACTCCCTTCTTGAGATTCCCCGTTACTATGGCAGCCGATGGATCGCAAGCATGCAAGGTAGAGGCTGACCAACCCCTTTCACAGAAAGCATCGACCGGAACAGCTGTCTGGGATTTCACTTTGGGTTGGTTATTATTTAAGTATCTGCCTTTTAGAAATCCCCTCTCTGTTTTTTCCTTCCCCATCCAGAGAATGAAAATAGCAACATCCAATCTGTCCCTTTAATTTCTCACTCTGATCATTTGTCCATCAAGCCTTTCCCTGCTTCTATCCCAAGTGGTCTTGTGTGTGTGAAGGGCTGGAGAAGAGGCCCAGGGGAAAAAGCCCTCCAGACTCTCTCCGGGAGGAGGTTGAGGGGATCCTGTGTAGAGGCAGCCTCTTCCTTGACCAAATGCTCTGGATTGTGGCCTGAGAGTTCAAGGCCGCCTATTCATCCAGGTCCAAGAAGGGAGGGGAGGGGGCTTAAGGGGGGGGGGGGCATCCAGAGTTCTAGCAAGAGGCACCCATGAAAAATCTTCTGCTTTCCAACCACAGGGATGGTGGGTGGATCAGGAGTCAGCCTGAGGTCTCAGAATGGCTTCTGGTTGCCACTCGGATCCCTTTGCAGATTCCATTTTAAGTAGGTAGAAAAGGTTTGATGGATCAGGTGAAGGTCAGTCTAGAATCCACGCTGACCCCCCAGGTGCCTCTGGTCTGCCCACAAGCAGGGGGGAGGGATGTATCACTTGGCCCAACGTGGAACCAGGTAAGGGTGGGATCCAGCCTCTTCCCAGGGGTTCCCTAAAACCGCTTGTGAATTGTAGGAGCAGTTATGAGAACCGGCTGAATTGCCTCAGCCTGAGCCCCCCAACCCCCTCCTGAGGGTTTCCCCCTCCCTGAGAAAACGACCCGTCTCAAGATTCCGTGGATCACTTTGGCTCAGGCAGTGGAATCCCCCTCTGGTTCTCTCTCTCCACCAAGCGAAGGAAACGCAGAAACTCTGCTGAGCCCAGAATGGGGCTTTCTCGAACTTCCGGGATTGGATGGGTACAGAAAGAGAAGGCGGACCAATGGGAATTCTTCCTTCTTTAGCATCATCGGTCTCCGGGCAGAGTCTCCCTTGACTCCCCCCAGTGCAGGAGAGCATTCCCAGCAGAGAAGGAGCCCCAGTTGGTTCTTCAGGCCAAGATCCCCCCTCCCACTTCCCCCCCTCTCTCCGCAGAACTGGCTCCCCTCCTTCAGCTGAAGTCCCCAAGGACACTGCCTGGAAACAGATGACGCTGAAGAAGGGAGAATTCCCATTGGTGCTGACCCTCGTTCTGGCCCCTCCCATCTCAAAAGTCCTTAATAAATGAAGTGTCTGCCTAAGGAAGAGATTCAGCACTGGATGACAAGGGGGGGAGGGGAAGCCCCTCAGCCAGCGAGGACTTGGGGGGTCACAGCCATCTCCCAAGGGAAGCTAATTCAGGAAGAGGCGGAGAGGATGTGCAGGGATCCCTCCTAGCCCAGCCAGACCCTCCGATTCTCCGCCCCTCAACCCCAAATGGGACTATTCCTCTATATCTGAGAATGACGGAATGATAATCCGTCATTCTCAGATCTGTATCTGAAATTGATTCTTAGCAGAGGAAGCAAACTATGTTGCAATTGGAAAGTTTTCAAAAGCCAGAAAGAATCTTTTAATTGGAGCATCAGTTTTTAGGGCCTTCCGTCCGATTCTATATAGAACTGATTTTGAAGCCCCACCAAGGATGTCCCCACTCCCGTAAATATATACACGAGTCACAAGGTTAGGACGACGGATAAACGTGTAAAAGTCTGCCCTTTAAAAAGCCCCTCCCTAAAGGAATGTCTATGGGCAGCCCAGCCAACCCTCGGCAGCAACTGCGGCTGTTGCATTCCAGAAAGAGGCATTGGGCCGTTTCCTCAAAGACCAAGTAGGAGCCCAAAGCCCCGTTCTCTTTGCCAAACTCTTGCCTGCCCCAGAGAGTCCCAGTCAGCCACCTCAAGGCCTCCACGGCTCTCGCGAGAGATGCCCCACCTGCCCCTTTCCCTTTCCTCCCTTCTTTGGCTTTCACCCCTCCTGCCAAAGTTCCAGCTCCTCCATCACTTTCTAGTGGGCGCCCACAAAAGTCACCGGATACGGAGAAGATTCGCCCACGTTTCTCTCGCTCGCCCCCCTCCCCCAAGGCGGCAGTGAAAGCAGGTGGGGACTTTCCCCCCCTTTTCCTCCCCCCCCCAACCATGAAGCAGCTCCCGACCCAAGAAAATGGGGGAATTGGCGGCAGGAGCTCC
Organism: Rhabdophis nuchalis; assembly: GCA_039707465.1. NCBI lineage: Eukaryota > Metazoa > Chordata > Lepidosauria > Squamata > Natricidae > Rhabdophis > Rhabdophis nuchalis. Next base: position 14,482,871 of record CM077655.1, read on the forward strand.
TGCCTTGCTGCTTCCCCACCGCCCCAAACAATATCCCCAGAAGAACCACCCACCCCACTCCATGGCCAGGGGGGCAGCAGAGCCAAGTGTCCTGTGGTGCTGCCGCCAGCCTTGGGGAGGAGGAGGAAGGCTGGGGGGGGGCAGTCTCGGCTCCCCGTGTGGGTGCGGATGCTGGCCGGCGTGGTCGAGGGCACTCTAGGCTGAGTGGAGGCGGCGGCGGTGGCTTCTTCTGAGCCCTCTCCTCATGGTTGGAGGGCCAGCAGGAGGCGGGGGTTGGCGGCAGCGGCGATGAGATGTCGGAAGACATCACCCCCCCCAGTCAAGCTCCTCCAGGCCCCCCTCCCTTCCAGCAAACATCAGGTCCTCCCTCCCTCCCCTCCCCTGGAGGGCTCCGGATCTCCTCCTTCTTCCCTCCCCCCCACAGGTCCCTCCCTTTGGCCTGCGAGAGGATCGTCGTGGCAAGTAAGGTGTTGAAAGCGCAGGGGAAGGGCCTCAGCAGACGATGCTGCACGGCCACAGGGACTTGCAACCGTTGGAAATGTGATGAGTGTGTGATGCAGCAGCCAGGTGGGAGAAGCTACAGGGAGGTAAAAACCTCAGAAGTGCGTACCTTTTACGTTTGTGCTGCTTGCACATGTCACACATGTGCCAGCCACACAAAATGTACGTATGATTGCATCGGTAGTCCTTGGGAACATTGTGTGAAAATTTGGTGCCGATCAATGCACTACTTTCTGAGATTAGCGGCTTTGCACAAACTATTTTACATTTTTTATACAATAGCAAAGTTGGAAGCAACCTTTGAAGTCATCTAGTCCAATACCATTTCAGACATATGACTATCCAACATCTTCTTGAAGACTTGCAGTTTTGGGGCATCCACAACTTCTGGAGGCAACTTCTGTTCCTCTGATTAATTGTTCTAATTGTCAGGAAATTTCTGGGAGTTGAAGTCCACAAGCCTTAAAGTTGCCCAAGGTCAGAGACCCCTTTAGAGCAGGGGTCCCCAACCTTTTTTGCACCAGGGACCGGTTTCATTTTAAAGAAAATTATGAAGACTGGCTGCCGTAGAAGAGGAGTGGGGGGAGGGAGAACAGGCAGCGCATGTGCATGCGAGGGGGGCGAGGAGTCTGCTCACTCGACCCTCTAGGGTCTCCAATGGCGCAAATGGCCGCGCCTGCGCTCTCCCGCATCCGCCGCTTGCTATGCCCAGGAGGCTGCTCCCTCCTCCTCCTCTCCAGCCCTGCAGCCTAGTTCCTATCAAGCCACGGACCGGCACTGGTCCACGGCCCGGGGGTTGGGGACACTTGCTTTAGAGGATGGAAGGTTTACTACCAGAAGAGCCGTCATAAAGGAGGGACTCAGCAGCAGATGTCCTTGAGTGGCATCTAGAGGTCGAAGTGTGGCATAAGTCTGCTGTAGTCCAGACAGATTTTAGCAGTTATGACTAAACAACATTTATTCTGCTGTTTCTAACCCAACTGTATCTGCATTCAGAAGCAAAATAGGCCCAAATCTTGGTTGGTGGGGAGACTATGCCACCATGAAATCTCAAGGCTGTAGACTAGATTGGAATATCTACATTCATCCTACAAAAATATTCTAGCAAATGAACAAACCACTTGATTTTTGTCAGGAAAACTACTCTGCTCTTACCCATTCAATTTTCCCTGTTTATGAGCCTAGAGAAGGCTCTTCTAGAATAGACTAGAAGTTTACTGACCTAGGCAAGTATAGGCATCTCAACAGTGGAGCTTCCACAAGTCTTCTGCAATGGTTCATCCACAAAAGACTCACTCCTTCTGAGCAGTATAAAAAAGCTTGTTCTTACAACAAGCTCCTGAAAAGCTCTCAAGGTTTGAGAGTCATTATTTTTGGAGATACATATCTACTGGTATTTGTAAAAATTAGTGTTGTATCTTGATCATTGTACAAAAAAACCCTTTGTACATTCTATAATTAAAATACTTCTTTTTTCTGCTTTATCCGTTTCCTACATAGCTTTTGGCACTGAATTCAATTCCTCGTTTTTATTCCAACTCTTATTAATATATCTCCTTTTAACTATGCAAATGCACACTTTGTTCTTCTAGCATAGCTTCTGGAATTGCATGCCCAACTGGGAATTATATATGACGAGCTTATTATGGAGTGCAATTTGCATAAGCTTCCTATGGAAATATAGGCCCAAATCATCAAGAGTCTAGAGAGAAACACAGGCATCAGTTGCTCCTGAGCAAGGTGAATGTCCCTGTGAAACTCTTCCAATTCCATTTCCAATCCTTTCTCTTTACTTCTTCATATATGCATGGATGGGATGGAACCACAACACAGAGTTCGATGGTCAAGGGTGAGATGCTTTAGCCATTGAAAGGTAACAAAATGGCCGCTGGGAAAATACTAAAATATTTTTTATCTTTCAGTTGTGTGGAGTTTTTAGAAACTTATAGGGATTCCAAGTTTTTAAACATTGATTTTCTCTTTCCATGGGCAAGGCAAGATTTTTGCTCTTCCGCAACTTTGGTCACACTTCCCACCAACTGATTTGCAAAGCAGCAGCTGCTAATTTCTTAGGTGTCATCCAGTAAGGCCCATAGTGATGTGTGTGTGTGTTTGAATGCATAACCAGAGCACCTGACACTCAGTTTTGTATACTGAGCAAACTCTCCACATGTTTTCTACATCATGGCGAAGAAAACTGGATGCCATATTCCAAGTGTGGCCTTCCCAAGGCATTATAAAGTGGTATTAACACTTCCTGTGATGTTGATTCTATCCCTCTATTTATGCAGCCTAGAACTGTGTTGGCTTTTTTGGCACCTGCTGCACACTGCTGGCTCATATTTAAATGGTTGTCCACTAGGACTCCAAGATTCGTTTCACAGTTGCTACTATTGAGCAAGGTACCACCTATACTGTACCTGTGCAGTTTGTTTTTCTTGCCTAAATGTAGAACCTTACTCTTTTCACCATTGAATTTCATTTTATTAGATAGTGCCCAATGTTCAAGTTTGTCAAGATCCTTCTGTATCTTAAGCCGATCTTCTGGAGTGTTGGCTATTCCTGCCAGCTTGGTGTCATCTGCAAATTTGATGAATTCCTCATTTATTCCCTCATCCAAATCATTGATGAAGATGTTGAAAAGTACTGGCCCTAAAAAAGAGCCTTGGGGTACTCCACTACATACTTCCCTCCATGTAGATGCAGTTCCATTGAGGACTACACGTTGAGTGTGGTTGGTCAGCCAATTATGAATCCATCTGGTGGTGATGCTGTCTAACCCATATTTTATCTACTTTATCTAGTAGTAGGTTATGTTCTACCTTGTCAAATGCCTTATTGAAATCCAAGTAAACTATATCGAAGGCATTCCTCTGGTCCACTAATTTTGTCACATTATCAAAGAATGCAATAGGATTAGTCTGGCATGATCTGTTTTTGACAAACCCATGTTGGCTTTTGGTTATTATTTTGCTTCTAGGTGTTCGTTAATTTGTTGCTTGATTATTTTTTCCAGAATCCCCAAGTCCCTACTATCAGTTCAAAAGGTAATTACCCTGATCTACAGAATGTAGCAACATATAAAGGAATTGCGCAAAGAATTTCCTTCTCAGGAAAATTCATGGAAGTAAACTTTGCTAAAGAAAAAGTGGGGGGACATTTTTTCTTCTGTCTGGAAGTACAAAGGACCTCCAGCCTGCCCTTATAAAAGACAGCTCCTCTCATACCAGATATCTACTCTCCCTCACATACTCAAAGCGGAATCAGGAATTCCTAATTTCTCTCTCTATGGAATTTTAAGGGGACTCCCAAAATAATGTTCAGGATGGCATTTGCAGAGAACAGAATTTTTTTGCAGTGAGGGCTCATGGCTCAAAGTCCCTGGGTCTGCTACGTTTACACTCTTCACTTGACTGTCCATTTTTAATGTACGCTGCTGTGTCGCCATTCAAGCTTTGCCAAGCTAACAGACCAGACCATTTATTCATTTAACAAACACACTCCCAGCTGACAACAGAACACTGGAGAGGGCAGAGTTTGTTCTCTAAAGAAAGAAACAAAACTGCTTTCAGCTGAAACAGACTTTTAATAATCTTTAATACAATAGACAGTTATATGAATCCAGAAGAAGGCAGGGGTGCTGAATAGAGAAATTAACACAATAAAGAATCAGTATTCTTCTCCCTCGTCTTCCCCATCAGCACTATCGGCCCCTACCTCTTCATAATCCTTCTCCAAAGCAGCCATATCCTCCCGAGCCTCTGAGAACTCCCCTTCTTCCATCCCTTCCCCAACGTACCAGTGGACAAAGGCACGCTTGGCATACATCAGGTCAAACTTATGGTCCAGGCGGGCCCAGGCCTCAGCAATGGCTGTGGTGTTGCTCAGCAGGCAGACGGCACGCTGCACTTTGGCCAGGTCGCCTCCGGGGACCACGGTTGGGGGCTGGTAGTTGATACCAACCTTGAAACCCGTGGGACACCAGTCTACAAACTGGATGCTGCGTTTCATCTTGATGGTGGCAATAGCAGCATTGACATCTTTGGGAACAACGTCACCACGGTATAACAGGCAGCAAGCCATGTATTTACCACGACGAGGGTCACATTTCACCATCTGATTAGATGGTTCAAAGCATGCATTAGTGATGTCTGCTACAGTCAACTGCTCATGGTAGGCTTTTAAAGCAGAGGTGACTGGAGCATAGGTCACCAGAGGGAAATGGATTCTAGGGTAGGGCACCAAGTTGGTCTGGAATTCTGTCAGATCTACATTCAGGGCACCATCAAATCGCAGGGAAGCTGTGATGGAGGACACGATCTGGCCTATCAACCTGTTCAAATTGGTGTAGGTGGGGCGCTCAATGTCAAGGTTTCGTCGGCAAATGTCAAAGATGGCTTCGTTGTCTACCATGAAGGCACAGTCGGAGTGCTCCAGGGTTGAGTGGGTGGTCAGGATGGAGTTGTAGGGCTCAACGACAGCTGTGGATACTTGGGGAGCTGGGTAGATGGAGAACTCCAGCTTGGACTTCTTGCCATAGTCAACGGACAGGCGCTCCATCAACAAGGAGGTAAAACCAGAGCCGGTGCCACCACCAAAGCTGCGGAAGATCAGAAACCCCTGGAGACCTGTGCACTGGTCGGCCTATTGGGAAAAAGCCAAGTGGATTCAGTGTCAATTATAAGAACCGGATTTTTCTCTCACTGATTTTCAAGCATTTAAAAAAAACATCCTTAACTCTTAATAAAATACCAGAAGAAATTCAATCCCTTCCAGTTGTTTGAGAATATTCGGTAGCCTATTGGAACTTCCAAAGAGCTACAGACCATAAGATCCAGCCTTCCAGATGATGGTGAATGCCAAATTCTACAGCCCCTGACAATTATCATGAATGCTTAAATCCAACCACTTCAATAGAACTGAATCCCATTTAGAAGGTTACTCGGGAATTACCCTGCCTTCTCATTTGCTTCCTGGTAATACAAGTCTTTGTATTTCTTCTCCACATCATCATTCCTGATCTAAGATGCAATTCTTTTCATTCTTTTGGGGACTCAGATGGTCCACCTCTTTTTAAAAAACATGATTTAAGACAATTTTTACTACATTTTATTTTGTACAGTAAACGTGTGACAACTCCCATGATGCAAAACCACAAGCAGTGGTTTGTTTAGAAGTCAAAAACTAAGTTCAAACATAACTATACCAAAAATAAAACCACATTTTATGACTTACCTGATAGTTCAAATCCAGCTAATTTCAAACTAATTTCCCACAAACGTGTTGCAAATACCCTACGGTTTCTATGTGACTTCACTCTTAACTCATTCACTCATCACATTTGATGTTCAAAACTCAATCATGGCTAAAAAGAGAATAAATTGTTTGCCAGCAAACAGAAGGTAAAGTTGGAAACATTCAATTGAGTCACATTAGAAGCAGCAGATGATGCTGTACTGTAAAACTAGGAGATGCATCAGGGGATCCTATCCCACTTAATATTTGGGTTTTTATTTTTAGAACTAGTCATCTCCACTTTATTTCACATTTCCAAGCCCAGGGCTCCTTCAGCAACAGAAATTACCCACCAATTTCCTAATCCTGTCAAGGGCCGAGTCAATGATCTCTTTGCCTATGGTGTAGTGTCCCCTGGCATAGTTGTTAGCGGCATCTTCTTTGCCAGTGATCAGTTGCTCAGGGTGGAATAGCTGGCGGTAAGTACCAGTGCGCACTTCATCTGTGAAAAGAATTAATGAAAAAGGTATTTAGTTTGTTGTGACGTTGTGTGATCAAGAACCCAAGATGTTTGTTCAAAAATGGATCTACCGAGAAAGCTTCCAGAGTGATGTGTCTTCTGAAGAATTGAACTTCTGGGGTAAACTAAGAGATGATTGCAAAGGACAAGAATTCAGAATGAAGAAGAGTTGTGGAAATGACCAAGTCTTTCTGCATGAGTGAAGAATAAAAGGCACCTTAAATATTAATTTCAGTGTATTCCAATTGCTCTCAAATTGCATTGTTCAATTGCACAACTCTTCTTCCTTCTGGATTCTTGTCCTTTCTTTAACCTATCATTAATTCACTTAATGACCATCACAAAAAAAATTGTAAAATCAAGTCAGTTACATGATGACTTGCTTTACAACCACTACAACTTATGACCAGAATGGGCAGACTTCACTACAGTAATCTAGTATCTCCCTCTCTATCTACTCCCCTATCTACCTACCTACCTGCCTCCCCAGTGAATTTCTCCCTCTCTCTCTCTATTCCCCCACCTACCTACCTACTGCATTTCTCCCTCTCTACCTACCTACCTACTGTATTTCTCCCTATCTATCCCCCTATCTTCCTACCTACCTACTGTATTTCTCACTATCTATCCCCCTATATTCCTACCTACCTACCTACCTACCTACCTACCTACCTACTGTATTTCTCCCTCTCTATCTATCCCCCTATAGTCCTACCTACCTATCTACCTACCTACTTGTAAAATCAAGTCAGTTACATGATGACTTGTTTTACAACCACTACAACTTATGACCAGAATGGGCAGACTTCATTACAGTCATGTTGAAGACAACCTGTAATGTAGTATAAGTAGACTTATCATCATCATCATCTTTATTGTCATTTTAAAAATTACAATGAAATTGGTTTATGGGAAAATACAGCATTTAAATCTTTATCAGTGTTCACAACACAAGTGTCCCCTTTGGGAGAGGATGAGCAGCTATATAAATTTGATAAATAAAATGTTGAACTACTGTATATGCCAAAGTTTTAGAATATAAGTGCTTATCAGGAATTATGGTTTTATTGAACACTAGCTGTGCCCGGCCACGCATTGCTCTGGCCCAGTCTGGTTAAATAGCCAACCAATCTGTGTGTAGATTTACACCTGCAGACATACACACAACCACCGTATAACCCCCAACCTACCTACCTACTGTATTTTTCCCTCTCTATCTATCCTTCTACCTACCTACCTACTGTATTTCTCCTCTCTCCCTCTATTCCTCTACCTACATACCTACTGTATTTCTCCCTATCTATCCACCTACCTACCTACCTATCTACCTACCTACTGTATTTCTCTCTCTCTCTCTCTCTCTCTCTCTCTCTCTCTCTCTCTCTCTCTCTCTATTCCTCTACCTACCTATTGTATTTCTCCATCTCTATCTATCTCTCTACCTACCTACCTACCTACCTACCTACCTACCTACCTACTGTATTTCTCCCTCTCTATCCCCCTATCTTCCTACCTTCCTACTGTATTTCTTCCTTTCTCCCTCTACCTACCTACCTACCTATCTACTGTATTTCTCCCTCTCTATCTATCCCCCTATCCCCCTACCTACCTACTGTATTTCTCCCTCTCTCTCTCTATTCCTCTACCTACCTACCTACTGTATTTCTCCCTCTCTATCTATCCCTCTACCTACTTACCTACCTACCTACTGTATTTCTCCTTCTCTCTATTCCTCTACCTACCTACCCACCTACCTACTGTATTTCATCCTTTCTCCCTCTACCTACCTACCTACTGTATTTCTCTCTATCTATCTATCCCTCTACCTACCTACTGTATTTCTTTCTTTCTCTCCCTATTCCTTTACCTACCTACTGTATTTCTCTCTCTCTCTCTCTATCCTATCTACCTACTTACCTACTGTATTTTTTCCTTTCTCCCTCTATCTACCTACCTACCTATCTACCTACTGTATTTCTCCCTCTATCTATCCCCCTATCTACCTACCTACTGTATTTCTCCCTCTCTCTCTCTATGGACCACCTGGGAGTTTGCTATCCTCTGCGCCTTGTTTTGGCCCATACAGTGTTGCTGAGGAAATGACTGTTGGAAATGCCGGGTGGGTGGAGCTACAGGGAGGTGAAAACCTGATCAGTGGGTACATTTTACATTTGTGTACCTTGCACATGACACACGTGTACTAGCCACAAAATAAGTACTTATTATATTATCAGAAGTCCTTTGGAACATTGTGTGAAAAATTGGTGTAAAACTGTCCAGTAGTTTTTGAGATTAGTGGCTTTGCACAAACTATTTTACATTTTTAATTATATAGATGGGAGTAGGTAAAAGAATGTTGAGAAATTGGAAATCTGGTATTATTCCAGATATTAAGAAATGGCTGCAAGAACTAAGTGATATGTTGTGGAAACAAAACTAATATTTTATACTAATCAGATGCAGCAGCAAATGTTATTATGGTACTTTTTGGCCTATAAGATTCACCTTTTTTCCTCAAAAAAGAGGCTCAAAATCTGGTTGCATCTTATACACTAAAGACAGCATTTCTTTGCCTCCTTAAACTCTGCCCCCCCTTCACAAAATGGATGTGCAGAGCCTTTAGGAGCCTTCCAGAGAGCTCCTGGGGGCTGGGGAGGGCAGAAATGAGCAAAAAATGGGTCTTTTTTGCTCAATTCCCCCCACCCAGCCCTCAGGAACGCTCTACAAGCTTCCTAATCCCCCCCCCCATTTTTACCAAAAAATGGGCATTTTTGTGAAAAACTGGTTGATCCCCCCCGAGGAACACTCTACAAGCCTCCTAGGGGCTATTCATGCCCTTTAAAAAAAATGAGCGTGATTTCGTGAAAAGCGGGCCATTTTGGGGAAGTTTACTGAGTGCAAAAACTTTTTTTTTTAAATTTCCTCTTCAAAACCTTGGTGCGTCTTATACTCTGGAAAATACGGTATGTCACAGATTGTGTGATATTTAACAATATTTTGTATTTATAAACAGAACATCCAGATTCAGCCACAATTTTGTTCCATACAGTATCAACCTTGTGAACTCTCAAGCTTCTTCTTTCCACTGTTATGTTGTAGGTATATACATATGTGTGTATACAGCATATGTGTGTTGTGTATGTGTACACTTTTGAGAGCAGGCAAGAGAATTTCATTTTTAATGTGTGCCAGAATGCCCACAGAAAAAAATGACAATAAAAGTTATCTTACTTATAATATAGTGGCATATTTATTAGTAAATCAGCAAGTACTAAAAGTATAAAATACAAGCCTATGTTTTTCTTTATTAGCCTGTCTGGGTTTGTCCCTTTTCCAATTTGTTTTGGTTTCTATTAATTTTGTTTCTTTTTGATATTTATATTAAGAGCATTAAGTTAAATTAAATTAAAAAGTCATGATTGAATAGGTTAAAGGCTCATGTTAGCACAAATTAATTCCTTACACCAAAACAAGAATCTATCATATATCCAGTCAAAAAGTTCAATTGAGTCTATTCAGATATGTCACGTTGTTCTTTGGGATCTAAGCCTCATTTATTTTTTTTAACTACTTTCCCTTACTTGAAATGAAAGAAACTGGACCTCCGACTTGAACAAGAAATGGTTGTTTTTCTATGGACCTCTAACCTTTCCTGCCACTGAGAATTTCTAAAATGTTAATATTACTGCAAGTAGCTCACCGATCACCGTTGGCTCCAAGTCTATGAACACAGTCCTGGGGACGTATTTGCCAGCTCCAGTCTCACTGAAGAACGTATTGAAGGAGTCATCTCCTCCCCCAATGGTCTTATCGCTGAGCATCTGCCCATCTGGTTGGATGCCATGTTCTAGGCAGTAGAGCTCCCAACAGGCATTGCCAATCTGGACACCGGCTTGGCCAACATGGATGGAGATACATTCACGCTGTGGAGAGAAACCAATTCCATTATATTTATTCTAGAACAAGCAAACCATAAGTAGAAATTGGCTGCAATGATTAAACCACTCACCAGTTGAGGAAAGTCCCAACTAGCAATAAATAATCATTTTTTTTTTCATGCAACATGAAGCATGAGCTATTAACAAAACCTAAGGGCACGGCTGTGCTAGAAATTGTTAGCTCTGTCTGGATGCAGTGAAAGTGCAGCTTCGGCTGAAGTTTTGGTGGAAGCCAATGCTAACAACTTCTTCGTCTTGTGCCATATCTGTCATTGGATGTTGGTGAACTTATTTTTATCAACAGCCACATGAAAAAGTGTTGTTGAGTTTTGTCCAAACCAGTCCCTTAGATTTTGAAGCCATGTTGGAGGATTAAGTATTTTTCTGGGTGTTGAAAGAAGAAATGAGGAGATGAGAAGTTGCTTGGAAAAGCCAAGGGAAATCATCAAGGCTGGCTGGAGAATTCTGGGAGTTGAAGTCCACAAGTCTTACAGTTGCCAAGTTTGGGGACCCCTGATATAGAAGCTCCTGAGGAGTAGAGTCGACCCACCTCAAATGTCAGTCTTTAAAATTGGCACACCAGAGTACTGATATTTAAAAATGTTTCCAAAATATTTAGGAAAGCACCTTAATTTTAGTCCAATTATGGCTTTAAATACTTTTTGAGGATAAGCAAATCAGGGTTAAAACTGGCAGCAGCGAATGCTGGAATTACATCTTTGTCCTCCTGGTCTTCTGAAGAAATAAAACATGACTGCTTCAAGCTTTCTATAATTCCAGACCGTTCCTGATTGTACAAATAAAGTTACTTTGTCCACGTAGCCATCTAATATCATTGCAACAATAGTTAAAGCCAACTTTGATCCTATATTTAGAAGGTCTCTTCACTCCCTCGCTCCAAACCAGCTTAAACCTGCTGGCTCTGTCATCATCTGGCTAACAACACAATCCTACACAAAGACCACCTTAGGAGTCCATAATTATGGTCCACAATTAGACCATAATTTATTACAATTGTAAAAAAAGAAAAGAAAATTTCCTCAAAATGTTCAGTGCTTTTTATTGAATAAGGCCAATAGAAATCCCCTATTTGGTTTGTAGCTTTTTAAAAAGACCCCTGGCACTTTTTTGTAATCGCTTCCTTAAATGGCCTTTTCAAGCTTGCAATAGATTCCTCCATAATTTCTACTTTGGGTGTGAAAAGATGTATTTTTTATTTTAATAATAACCATAGGAGATTCTTTATTCCAAAGTAACTTTACTTTCTCTTACTCTCAGCAATCCCTTAACCATTAACACAAATCCATGTCCATTAATACAATCCATGAGACTGGAAACTATAGGAAATACATTGTAACAATAGATTGCTAAATTGCACCTTTGCTAAGTTATTAACTGACAATAAGTACCAAAGCCAAGTAACTGGAGAAGAATTAACCAAAGAACCTGCTCAGTTACACACTTCCCCACAACCACAAATAGGCTGCCCAGACACCATCTACACAACAAGAAGGTGAGCCAACAGACACAAGGAAGGAGAACTAAGACTGACCTTTTGACAGTCATGCACGCACCACACACCCCAAGACCACACCAAGGACCAGTCCCCTTATAAAACAAAGTCGCTGTACCCTGTTTTCTCTGTGGCCTACTCCCAAAAGCAAACTTCTTGATTTCAGGAGTCAATGGAGCACCTCCTTCCCACCATTTGCTTGCAATGTCCCAGCTAGGAAAAGGGACTCAACGTTTTTTACACATGGGTTAATTCAGGATGAATGCTATGGATCTTATTCAACTGAACATGGAGAGAAATGGGAAGAAACTACTCTAATTGAGATAAGACAAAAAAACAACCACCAAGATCCAATACATGTGAATGTGTTTTTGTGCAAATCGAGTCAACCTTTCTTAATCTGAGGTCTTCCAGATACAATGGATGACACTCAACCTCCTTCAAGATGCTTTGCAAAAAACCAAGGAACACACATTGTAATTTAACATATTAACAAACATTGTGGTTAGTTAACCTAAGTGCATGGTTTAAGCTATTGTGTGATCTGCCTAACTGTGATTTATTCAACCCCAGGTTAATCCAATCAGACCTGTAATGAGTAATTATAGTTTATAACCTCCAAGCATGACCAATGACTATGCTGCTGACAGAGAAGAGTAGGAACTGACCTGGAGTTCTCCAAAAGTCTTTGTCCAGATTGAAGGAAGACAATCTCATACATAAATCCTCAGCAACTTTCAGACATCACATTAAGCAATAATGCATTGTGAAATAATCCATAAAAACAAGATTTACCCAATCTGCTAATCCACACACAAATCATATTCCAAACGGTCCAATACAGGTTGGTCTGTTTTATCAGCTCCAAACCTCCAGCTGCTTATCTCTAAATATCATGGATGATTGACTGTTCTCTTGGAGCAGTCTTGCAGCAACAGGCAAACCAACGACAGAGCTCCACTCTTCCGACCACGGAAAATATGTAAAGCCGAGAAGGCAAGAGAGGGGAGATACTTTTGGAGGGTGTCATGCCCAACGAAGTGGGATTGAGCTATTTAATAGGCCAACCAGCGTCCAGACTACTTCATGCCAGAGTTGAAGCGAGTCACCCGCAGGGAGAAAGTGAAAGGCGTAGTAGCACTACTCCGGAGGAACAAACCAGGACAACGTTTACTTTTATCGCTCCCCGCACTTTATCTGTAACTGTGAAGTAGCCCTTTAGGTCCCGCCTCACCCCTCCCTCCCTCCCTCCATCCACGTGTCAGGAAAGCTGGATAAGACCCCCCCTTTTCTCCCTCGAATTCACTTTCACTGCCCCCTCCCTAAATCACCCAAAGTCGGAAAGGTTTTCCCTTCCAATTAGATTTAAAAGATATTTATAAAAACCCTTCGGAGAATCTTTTGTTCACTCACCATGGTTCCTGAAAACCGAGAAAGCGAGAGCCTTCCTCACTAATTGGCCCGTTTAAAAAGCTGCAGGTGAGCCAAAACTCCTTTTGGGCTGATGCAACCCCGGGTGGGGCCTTTTATATCGTTTGGCTGTGGCCTAAGGCAAGGGGGCGTGGTTAATGGGGAAGGTAAGGAGGAAGCCAGCTTGGTGAAGGGGGCTGCACCCCCCCCCCTCACGTGCTCTCCACCCCACCCCACGGGATCCAGGAGAGGCTTCCCGTGGATTTCGGATCATGCTATAAAATACTGTAAGGTTTGGCTAACACTTAAGCCAAACATGAATCAAAAGAAGACTTAAACGGAGGCTGGAATAACAGAGAAAACAGACTTTAAAAGTTCTGGGTGAGAATCTCCACACACATGTGCAAGGGACCTGGTAGGAAAGTTCTACCAAACTCAAGGGTGCATGCTGACTGGGGAATTCTAGGAGTTGAAGTCCACAATCTTAAAGTTGCCAAGTTGGGAGACCCTGGTATAAAGGAATGGACTGGGTGCTGCTACACAACACAGATTCGTTAACAAAACAAAAACAAAAACCAACAACCTAGCCTCAGCTAAGTCAAACCAAAATGACCTGAAGACTTAAGGAACATGTTGCAGGCCATTCCATTAAACCACAGCAGGGTCTTTTTATCCTGGCATTCTAATTGGAACCTTTAGCAGGTGGTGTGAACCCAGCCATGGAAAGGTTCCCTGAAAAAGCTCCTGGGTCAGCCTGCTGAGGGGGAGGGGGAGATGGGATCCTTTTGATTCATTTTTGGCTTATGGTTAGCCAAACCGTACATTTTGGCGCCCAACGTGGTTTCTTAAAGGTAGCCACATCTGGCTTCCTATAGAGCTGAACCCCTTTGAGGTTCGTCAGGCCTTCAACATGGTGGACTGGAGAAACTGGTGTGGGCCACACACCATGTCAAAGAGCGCTCCTGGTAAGTTTTGGACCAACGCCAGCCTGAATCCATCCAGACCTGAATGCCAAAGAGGCTTGAAGAAGATTGTCCTCTGCTAAGTGAGTAGAGAACTTTCTTTTCTTGTGGGGAAAGGAGGGGGGTGTTGCCTTGTGTGTGTCCTGTGTATGAGAGGGGGAAATTCCTACTAGAGGATTGCCTTCAACCTGAGTGAGGAGATCTAATCTGCCTTTTGATTAAGGTCAGCATGGAAAGGTGTGTATCTGTTGGAATAAATGTAAAACTCTTTAATTGCAAGGGAGAGGGTCTGAGCAAACTCGAGTCCGGTTGGGGTGGGCGCAAAGTTGGAACTGAACATCCCAGGGCAGAGACAGATAGTAACCATCCAGTGCTTAAGGAGATCAAATAATGGGCGTAAACTTTGAGCAAAAGTAAGAACATTCAGCAGGTAATAAAAGGTAAAGCCTGCCTGAATGAGAAGACCTAGATAATTGGACTTGATTAATTGGATGTGAAGATTTAGATAATTTGACCTGATTGATTTGATGTAATTTCTGCCAAAATTCTTGTGTGCATCTATACTAATATGTAGAATTGGATGAGATTGAATTGATTGTGATATGTTTGACCAGCTGGCAAAATAAGTAAGCTTTTCACTTTGGGCTTGAAGCTGTGGGGAACGGGAGAGATGTTAAGATTGAAACTGCTCTCTGAATTCCCCCACTGTTTCAGGAATAAGCCACAGCTTCCCCAAGCAAATACCAATGGAAGATTTAAAGGGACAGAGCCTCCCCAAGTCTGAAAATGTTGCCCCATGATATTTGTGTGTGTGTGTGTGATCATTTCCAGACCTGGAGGGAAGTTGAGATCCTTTAATAATAAAAATTGAGCTCATTGGCTTTAATACAGCTCCTTGAAATGATTGTAATGATTGATTTGCATGCAAAACAGAGTGAAATGGGATTTTTGTTTACACAAGCAGTCTGGTTGTAGTGCAAATGTGAGTATGTTGATGGTGAAAATTGATGTGAATGTACTTTGATTCTCTTTCGTATAAAGAAACAGTCAGTTGTTTTAATGATGTCTGTGTGACCTGAAGGGAGGGTGAGATCCTCTAATGCATGAGCATGGACATCTGATTGGGAACCCTCCTTCTTTCCCCCCCTCTTCCTTCTAGCCCATTCTTTGGAAGGAAGCAGGGGGGGAGAGTGGGCAAAGGGGAGTGGGGGTGTCTGCTCGTTTTAACTGTGTGTGAGAGAGTGAGAGAGAGAGAGAGAGAGAGAGAAATGCCCCAGTGAGAGTATCCCCCCCTTCTTTCCCATTAAGGGGGGCCACGGTTTTTCTGCTCATTCTAAAACTCTTTTTCCTCTCTTCTGAGAAATTCAGGGCAAATAGGAGACCTGCTCATGTGCACCTTTTGCCTTTAACTGTTTTGATTTTCACCTGCATATAAAAGCTCTGATTTTGATATTTCTTTTTCTGCTCTGAAAGCAATTTTGATTTTTCTTGTGGAGATTTTTGAGGTTTAAAATGCTTAATTAAAGAAGAAATGATTTTGAGATATTTTGCCTACATTTGTAAATGTTTCAACATACAGTGAGAATTAGCTTCCATCTGAATGGAATCTGAGTTTGACCATACCTCATACCATACCTCATTAAGTTTCTTTTATTCTGAAGCTGTTTTTTCCTCCCTCCCTCCCTCTTTGATGTCAGAGTGAAAGTGCTCCATCCTATGTCATTTTTGTTTCTTTGTCTCTGATCTCTGCCTTTGGAGAATTTGCTTCCCTCGGAATTGATTCTGATTTTTTGGAGTGTTGACTCAAAGTGCTTTTTTTGATAGCTTTGTTTTATTTTGACCTTTTGAAGCTGTTCTCTTTCCCTTGAGTGCATTTGTTTAAATGCTCATGAATCAAGGTGCTCCACTCCATGATATGTTATTTTATTTTATTTTGTTTGTTTGTTTGTTTGCAACACAAGTTGTTGTCCTTTTTGGAATTATTACAGATAATCATTCATCATGATAGAAAAAATTCTATCCTTTGAGAAAAAGGGAGGAAAAAAGACAATAAAAAGTAATGAGTATTATTACATGAAGTAGAAACCTGTTGTTTAAATAGGCATTTGTTCGATTGTAACATGTATATGTGTTGTGCTGCTGTAAAAGTGTTTTCCTTTTGAGCATTTGTTTTTGAGCATTTGTGGTGCATCTATCTCTGCGAAAGCAATTGTATCCTTTTCCTTCTACAAATATTGCATGTTGGAGAGCCATTTGTCTGAAATGGTATAAGGTTTCCTGCCTGGGCATGGGTTGGACTAGAAGACCTCCAAGGTCCCTTCCAACTCTGCTATTGTATTGTATTGTATTGTATTGTATTGTATTGTATTGTATTGTAAATGCCATTCCTTTCCTTCAGGAATTGGCAGGTAACTATCCTCTTATCTACTACCAAATCAATTCTCACCACTTTTTGTGCTCTTAATAGGCCAATCAAGAAAAACAAAAAATAAACTGCCAGAAAGGAATCTGTCTGATAAGTTTAAATTAGGGAATATGACTTAAGTTTGCAAATCTGAGTTAGGAAAGATGACTTAAATTTTACAATGTAGTTAGAATAAGATGTGATTTGTTTTTGAATACTTCTGGATGCTGTGAATTGTGACAAATATTTGAAATTTACTCATTCTACTGCAAAAGTGTTTCAATTATAGAGACAGTGGGAATGTTGCCTTCCATGAAATTTAAATCGTCTGCCTTCTGAAATAATGTTTGGATTTCCACACTTGGACAGAATGGGAGAAATTCTACCACATGAGACTAAAGGGATGCCTGTAAAGAACTGTATTCTTGGCCTCTCTTCTCTTCTTTCCCTCAGAAACAAAGGACTGCTAGCTCAAACCATCTCTCTCAAATTTGCTGCTGGCGACTCAAACCTGACTGGGAAAGATCCTTGATAGTTAGCCCTGCTAACCACTGAAGCCCTGTAAACCATTGAAGCAACAGCCAAATCCTGGAGAAAAAGGGCCAATCGCTACATCTGTGAAAGTGTTTCCTGGAGAAGATCTACTGAGAATGAACATTTCCAAATAACTGATGTAGTCATTGTGCTTTGCAAAGATTTTGTTTGTGATTTTTTCTCATTGCAGGAGTAGCAACTTTCTGGCCTCTTTTATTCTACCTGAAGATCCTAAGAGCAGCTGTACAACTTTGCACTCTACAGATCGTGTGGATTTTGTTATTGTAACTGTATCCCTGAATGTTACTGTGGTTATATTGTACTTGTAACCTGATACACACCTGTGGGGGTAATGGGACACTATAATTGTGATTGCTCCCATATAAACTACATATGTTGGGGCATTGAATCAGATCAACCTGACTTGAACACAGTGGTCCCAAGAGATGGTGATTTCATAATCCCTGAAGATATAAGATGTATTGATGTAATTCAGTGGTTCGATATTCTGCAATAATTTTCTTATGCATAGGACAAATTGAAGGAGAATGTAATTCCCGAAGAAACAACTGTGAAAACATATATTCCAAGCAAAGGTGTTTTCTTCGCTTATTGTCACCTTGCAGCCTGGAATTAACCTGGCACAACCTAGTAACTCACTTGGAAAATAACTGGACAGAGAGGGTTATGGACGGATGTGGTAACTCTTAATTAGCATCCTCCAGATGGCTTAGAAGGTGTGCCTATGTGCCTAGCCGATGGTATAAAGCATGTGTATATGCTGAATGTACCTGCTAAGTGCTCTAACTTTTACAACAACCATATCCCAGAATATGTTTGCTTCACATGATTTGTTAGCAAAAGGATGTATCTGTGGAAAATTTATCTCACAAATTTTGGTCACAAAACTGATGACCAGGAAAAGCCAAAGAGAGAAAAAACTGCCTGAACTGGGGTGTTGTCTTCACCTGATTTGGCAAATATCTTCACTACAATAGAAAGCATTCTATTTTTTTTTAAAGGGAGGAATGTAGAGTTATGGTAATAATGTTACAAAGTTGTCGATTAATAGAAACATTTGCTTTCTGTAACACAAGCATTCTATGCTGTGAATTCCTTTGGTCCCCTGCAATTGATTGGGGGCTGTAAGATATCTGGCAAATGCCAAATCCTGTGATAAGATCTGAAATCTTCATATGCCACCTCTGCTTCCTTCAGGAAAAGAGAAAGTAACAATGCTCTCCTCAAATACCAGAGCAATCTTCACACCTTTTGTGCTGCTAAAAGGGCAATTAAGCAAACAGAAAAGGGAAAAGATAACAAAACACAGTTGCAGGAAGGATGTATATCTGAAGTTGGGATATATGACTTGGAGGTTTACAATGTTGCTAGATATATGGCTAGGGAGTAATTAGAATTTTGAAGATCTAAGATCCTTTTGTGTATAAGAAAGTACACTGCACCCTTGAGTTTGGTAGAACTTTCCTACCAAGTCCCTTGCACATGTGTGTGGAGATTCTCACCCAGAACTTTAACTTTGATCAAAGAATAAAGTCTGTTTTCTCTGTTATTCAAGCCTCCGTTTAAGTCTTCTTTTGATTCATTTATGGCTTAAGCGTTAGCCAAACCTTACAGTATTTTATAGCATGATCCGAAATCGATGGGAAGCCTCTCCTGGATGGGGGGGGGGGGAGGTGGAGAGCGCGTGACCCACCCGCTTTGGGGGCCGACAGGGGGTGCAGCCCCCTTCACCAAGCTGGCTTCCTCATTAACCATGCCCCCTTGCCTTAGGCCACGCCCAAACGATATAAAAGGCCCCACCTGGGGTTGCGTCAGCCCAAATGAAGTTTTGGCTCACCTGCAGCTTTTTAAACGGGCCGATTAGTGAGGAAGGCTCTCGACTCCTTTTCGTTGGAGGTGCTTTCTCAGTTTCCAGGAACCATGGTGAGTGAACAAAGGATTCTCCAAAGGGTTTTTTAAAAATATCTTTTAAATCTAATTGGAAGGGAAAACTTTTCCGACTTTGGGTGATTTAGGGAGGGGGAAGTGAAAGTGAATTTGAGGGAGAAAAGGGGGTCCTATCCAGCTTTCACGACACGTGAAGGGAGGGAGGGAGGGGTGAGGACGGACCTAAAGGGCTATTTCACAGTTACAGATAAAGTGCGGGGAGCGATAAAAGTAAACGTTGTCCTGGTTTGTTCCTCCGGAGTAGCGCTACTACGCCTTTCACTTTCTCCTGTGGGTGACTCACTTCAACTCTGGCGGGAGGTAATCCGGACGCCGGTTGGCCTACTAAATAGCTCAATCCCACTTCGTTGGGCCATGACACCCTCCAAAAGTATCTCCCCTCTCTTGCCTTCTCGGCTTTACGTCTTTTTCGTGGCCGGAAGAGTGGAGCTCTATCATTGGTTTGCCTGTTGCTGCAAGGCTGCTCCAAGAGAACAGTCAATCATCCATGATATTTAGAGATAAGCAGCTGGAGATTTGGAGCTGATAAAACAGACCGACCTGTATTGGACAGTTTTGAATATGGTTTGTGTGTGGATTAGCAGATTGGGTAAATCTTGTTTTTTATGGATTATTTCACAAAGCATTATTGCTTCCTGTGATGTCTGAAAGTTGCTGAGGATTTATGTATGAGGTTGTCTTCCTTCAATCTGGACAAAGACTTTTGGACAACTCCAGGTCAGTTCCTACTCTTCTCCGCCAGCAGCATAGTCATTGGTCATGCCTGGAGGTTATAAACTATAATTACTCATTACAGGTCTGATTTGATTAACCTGGGGTTGAATAAATCACAGTTAGGCAGATCACACAATAGCTTCAACCATGCACTTAGGTTTACAAACCACAATGTTTGTTAATATGTTAAATTGCAATGTGTGTCCCTTGGTTTTTTGCAAAGCATCTTGAAGGAGATTGACTGTCATCCATTGTATCTGGGAGACCTCAGATTAAGAAAGGTTGACTCGATTTGCACAAAAACACATTCACGTGTATTGGAGCTTGGTTGTTGGTTGTTTTTTTTTTGTCTTATCTCAATTAGAGTAGTTTTTTCCCATTTCTCTCCATGTTCAGTTGAATAAGATCCATAGCATTTATCCTGAATTAACCCATGTGTAAAAATATTTTGAGTCCCTTTTCCTAGCTGGGACATTGCAAGCAATTGGTGGGAAAATGATGTGTTTTATTTCTTCAGAAGACCAGGAGGACAAAGATGTAATTCCAGCATTCGCTGCTGCCACTTTTAACCCGGTTTGCTTATCCTCAAAAAGTATTTAAAGCCATAATTGGACTAAAATTAAGGTGCTTTCCTAAATATTTTGGAAACAGTTTTAAATATCAGTACTCTGGTGTGCCAGTTTGAAAGACTGACATTTGAGGTGGGAGGGGGTCGACTCTACTCCTCAGGAGCTTCTATATCAGGGGTCCCCAAACTTGGCAACTGTAAGACTTGTGGACTTCAACTCCCAGAATTCTCCAGCCAGCCTTGATGATTTCCCTTGGCTTTTCCAAGCAACTTCTCATCTCCTCATTTCTCCTTTCAAACATTTTTCATCTCAATGCTAACAACTATCTAGTCTTAATTCACGGGGATGGTTAAGTGCCAGTCATTGCAACAGTTACACTTTTCTACCCCTGTTTCTCGATATGTGTCTTTTTTTCACTTGCTTCTGCAACTTCTGGAAATGAAGGAAAGTTGGATGAAGAACAGGAATCACCCATTCAGAACATCCTTCTATATTATTTATTGACTGGCCAGCAAGTAAACAACCCAGCAGACTTTTGATGACCAGTTCAGGTAGATGCAGTCAAAAGAGTTGGTGATGGGGACAGAGGCGTAGCGTGGGGGGTGCACGGGGGGCCGGCCGCACCGGGCGCAACATCTGAGGGGGCGCGCTTGCACTCGCAGCTCTCTGCCCCTGCCTGGCTTATTCACTCTCTCTGCAGTGCTGGCTGTGCGAATCCGATCCGAGCCGCCGGGTCGCCGCCCCTTTCTCTCTCTTCCATCAGTCAATGGGGACTCTGCCTGGAGACCGATGACCCTACAGAATGGAGAATTCCTATTGGTCCTCTGGGGCTTCCTCAGATCCTGGGAAAATATGATTCGCTGGTTGTAGCCTGCATTTCTCGGCCCATCCCGTGTTTCTCAGGCGTTGCGTCGTCTGAAGCCCCGTTCTGGGCTCCGCAGCGCCTGCCTGTGTCTCCCCTGATGCGCCCAGCCCCAGAGGGGGAATCTGGAAGGGGGGGGGAGCGTTCATCTCGGATTTCGGAGGTGGGAGGGAGGGCTGGGCCAGAATGAGGGTCAGCACCAATTGAAATTCTCCCTGATTGAGCGTCATCGGTTTCCGGGCAGAGTCCTTGGGGGCTTTAGCTGAAGGAGGAGAGCCAGTTCTGCGGAGAGAGAGGGGGGAAGTGGGAGGGGGGATCTTGGCCTGAAGAACCAACTGGGGCTCCTTCTCTGCTGGGAACGCTCTCCTGCACTGGGGGAAGTCAAGGGAGACTCTGCCCGGAGACCAATGACGTTCAAGAAGGGAGGTTTCCCATTGGTTCTCTTACCTTCTGGAACCTCCCAATCCCAAAGTTGGAGGAAGCCCCACAAGGAGGGCGAGGGGGCTGAGGTTTGTCCCAGGACAAAACAACCCCCCCCCCTAAAAAAAGGTAAAGGGGAAAGAGGGAAGGGCTGGCCAGGGCCAGGCCTTGTTTTCTGGTTCCTGTTCCCAAATCGGGCTGGGACCCTGCTCCCCCCATCCTCTGGGCCAGTGGTGGGTTCTGCCGAACTTTACTGCCGGTTCGTGTGTGTGCTGGATGTGCAGTTGAATTAAAACTGTTCTGCGCATGCGCAGGACTAAAAAGCAAAATGGCGACAATGACGAGGGAACCGGTTTGCCTGAGGGAGGGAGAAAAAAGTGAGAGAAAGAGGGAGAAAGGGAGGGTGATAAAGTGGGAGGGAGGGAGAGAGGGAAAAAGAGAGAGAAAGAGAGGGGGAGAAGGAGAGATGAAGGGGGAGAGAGAATGTTGGGGAGGGGAAGATGGGGAGGAGAGAGGGAGAAAGAGAGAGAGCTCTGCAACAGTTAAATTAGGTGATCCAGATAATTCTCAATTTACGAGAATTCATTTAGTGACTGAAGTTGCAAAGGCAATGAAAACAGTGATTTTTTGCCACTTTCCATACTTTGCATTCTCCCCATCATGGTTGCGTCAAGGAAATTTAGGCGCTTAGAAACCAATATGTAATTATAACAGTTGCACGGTGCCCCCCTCCCCCAGGGGGGTTGTCACATGACCCCTTTTGATGACCTTCTGACAAGCAAAGTCGATGGGAAAGCCATTTCACAACCAGGTTACAAACTTCACCAACTGCAGTGGTTTCACTTAGCGACAGAAATGTGGGGTTCATAATTGAAGGCCATTGTGATGACCCTGGGTGTGGCACAAAGGCAACACAGCTGGAGAACTGTTATGAGTCCCTATATTGTCACCAGCTGTGCCCCCAACGTCCCTTTCAACTCTCCTGCCTGGAGAAAAACTCTCCCACAAACCTGCAGCAGCCTCTGGCTGACAATTCTCCAGTCCAAATGTTGTAAGCAGAAAACTTCCAATCATAAATCCAACAAGGGAAGAGAAGGTAAATAATCAGTCAGGGCAAGCAAGATGAGCAGCTCCAAAAGCCAAAGTAGCATGGCAGTAAATCAAACCAGTTGGGAGGATGTCAGGAACTCAGATAACAGCAGATGAACTCCGTGTTTGTTCCCGACAACCGCCCCTCCCATTCGCCTCTCCTTTAAACTCCATCCCCAGGTGTGCCTTGTGAAGGGAATCAGGGACGTTTCTTCCCTCGTAAGCCACCCAACCCTGTTGCTCTCTTCTACGTTCTTCCCTGTGTGACCTTGGATGAAGAGGGGGTGGGCCTTGGTCTTCCTCTGAGCCCCCTCTCCCTTGTCCTCCCTCCCCCCTGGTCTGCCCAGTCTGACGTTGCCCTTCCCCAGTTTCCTCCACAGCCAACGGAGCCATCCTCTCGCTCCCTGTCAGCCATTGGAAGATCCTGGGAAGGTCCTGCCCCAGATGCTGCGATTTTCCCTTTCCAATGAAAGAGCTGGAAGTTTGATTACCCGCACGGAAGGCCCCACCTGGCCACAAAAGCAAGACAGAGAGCAAAATCAACACAGCTTCTCCTTTTGAGCCCGCCTGATGGTGTCAAAAGCCGGACCGATTCCCTCTTGCTGTACACACAGCCATAACAAGCTGGAAGGGGTCTTGGAGGTCCTCTAGTCCAACCCCCTGCTTGAGCAAGCGACCACAGGGGGCACGCGGAACCATTTGCTAGAACATTCGAGGCGTTGTTCTGTCAGCTCCAGCGCACATGCGCACAGTGGCCAACTGACTTTGGCCTTCTTTTGAGGCTGTTTTTCACGCTCCGGAGGCTTCCTTGAAGGCGGCTCTATGGGCAACCCAGAGGTTCAGGAACAAAATTCTGGTTTGCTCATAGGGCCATTTCGCCCTCCAGAGGGTCTCCGGGGGGGGCTGTTTTCACCCTACCCAGGCTCCTAGAAAGGGGGGGGAGGGTTGTTCACGTGCGCATAGCATTATGGGTGTGGCATGCCCATGCATGAACCCCCTGCGCTCCGCCCCCCTGCCCCCCACCCCGCTTTTGGCATGGGAGCCCAAAAAGGTTACCCCCAGAGGCGTAGCTGCTCCAGCTCAACATAAGTTGATGTAAGCCAGTGGGTCTAGCAACCTTTAATTTATTTTTTATTTTTTGGCTGAAAGAGTAAGGCAATAGGCATGAAGGTGAATAAACATTATGTTAAGAGTAAAGAAATGGTTATACAATGAAGGGGTGCTAAAAGTGCAGCAAGGCAAGAAAGTGATTTTCTTTTTTTTCTTTTTTTAGAATTTTAGCAGAATACTACACCTATATCATGCCATACAAAAAAGAATCCGGTGCACAAGGCAGGAAAAGGAGAAAGATAGAGGCAGAGCAACAAGCTAAGTTAGCTGGAAGCCTTCACCGGTTTTTGGTGAGTACTGCTGAAACTACAGCAGGACCATCAGCAGCACCACAGGAGACTCATAATCCTGATCCTGTGTCGGTAGACATTCCTGTTCCTGCATTAGAAGCAGAGACAGTTTCATCTAAGGATGTTTATACTCAGCCAAATCTGCCAGAAAATATTGACCAAAACGTTTATACTGATATTGGCTATTGGCCTGAAACCATGGATGAAACCTTGAAAACTGAACTTGTCAGGCGAGGGACAGAGGAACTGCAGAATAAGGATGCATGGTTTCCAAGATACAGTAATGGCAGGTCATTTTCCAAGGATTGGTTCTACATACATTTGGACAATGGTGAGACTATGTTAAGGACATGGTTGGTGTTTTCTCCTGTAAACAATGCTACATATTGCTTTCCTTGCATGCTTTTTCAGAAGGCTAAAGGGAAAAGTTCATTTGGAAAGTCAAGTGGATTTAATGCATGGAGAAAGTTAAGCCCTAGATTACTAGAGCATGAGCGCAGTTCATATCACTTGAGGTGCATTTACAATATGGAAAGAATTAGAAATGCGGCTGCATAAACAGGAGACTATTGATGCTGCTGCCCAGCTTGCACAACAGAGGTCATTTGAAAAATGGAAGGCAATCTTAGTCAGAATACTTGATTGTGTTCTGTATCTAGCCAGGCAAACCTTACCCTTACGTGGTCACTCTGTAGATTTAAATACAGATGGTAACTGTGGAAATTTCTTAGAAACTTTCAAGTTACTCGCCAAATATGACCCAGTTGCCAAACAACATCTTCACAGAGTACAACGCACAGATGGTTACATTGTGTCCTATCTCTCTCCACAGAGCCAGAATGAGTTTATTAGCCTGCTCGGCGATCACATTCGAACAGTCATCTTTCAAAATATCATAAAGGCCAAGTATTTTGCTATAATGTTTGATAGCACTCCTGATATTGCACACACTGACCAAATGTCCCAAGTGATTCGATATGTGCATATTGAAGATTCAGGAGTCCATGTGACAGAGTCTTTCATTGACTTTATTCAGTTATATGGGAAATCAGCTGATGTCATTACAAAACAAATTTGTGACAAGTTGCAAGCTGATGGCCTTAAACTAGAGCATTGCTACGGCCAGGGATACGACAATGCTGCGACTATGGCTGGACACATTAGTGGTGTACAAAAACGTATTTTGGATATGAATCCCAAAGCAATGTTTGTGCCATGTAACAATCACTCGCTCAATCTTGCTGGGATGCATGCAGTTGGTGTTGGGACAAAGTCTGTTACTTTCTTTGGCACTGTGGAAAAGGTGTATTCATTTTTCTCAAGCTCTACCCACAGGTGGGATATCCTTAAGAAACATGTACCAATTCGTGTAAAGCGATCGTGTAACACAAGATGGAGTTCAACGCATGAAGCTGTATGCGTACTTGCTGAACACACTGAGAAAATAATAGACGTTTTGGAAGCGTTGAGAGATGGGCCGGAAGAAACCTCTGAAACCAGGGGTGATGCAGGAAGTCTTTTAGTTTGCATAATGACATATGTTTTTTTCTCTTTCTTGCATTTTTGGAACCCAGTACTAACCGAAGTAAATGATACTCAGATCTACCTGCAGCAAGAAGGACTTGCGCTTGATCAATGCGTGCAAAAGTTAAAAGCATTGACTTTATTTTGTCATGAAAAACGGGATAGTCTAGTGTCAAAGGCAACTGAGAAAGCTCTGTAGGTATGCAAAACCTATTGCATACCTACAGAGAGAAGAGTTGGAAGACGCAAGAAGATGGATGGTGAGAACAGTTGCGATGCTGGCTTGACCTTAATACAGGAAACAAGCAGAGAACAACTGGAAGCAATTGATCAGCTTCAGGCAGAAATTAAAAAACGTACTACGCAGATGAATACGCTGCACCAGCGATTTGCTTTTTTGCAAATCCAAACATTGTTGGATACTAAAAAAGATGATTTTATTAAGAAACAAATTCAGCACACGTGTGCTCAGTACACGGAATTGAATGCTGCATCTATGCTCACCAAAATAACTCGACTTCGGCACCACATTATCTTGTATAAGGAGGTCAATCCTGATGAGCAGGTTGCAAACTGGTCAGCTTTAGATTTGCTTCGCTGGGTTTATAAGTGGAAGCTGCAAGAAAGTTTAACTAACTTTGTTGTCACATTAAGAATCTTAGTATCACTGTTTCTACAGCGAGTTGTGAAAGAAGTTTCTCAAAACTTAAACTAATTAAAACATATCAGAGATCTACAATGAGCCAAGAAAGACTGAGTAATCTAGCAATATTGTCCATTGAGAGAGACTTTAATGTAGATTTCAATTCCGTTGTTGAAAAATTTGCGCTAATTAAAAGCAGGCGAATTTAAATTAATCTGTATATTATATACAGATTGATATCTTGCACTTCTATTAAAGAATTACAATTAGAGGTACAGGATTGAGGAAGTTGGCTCCATCTAGCCCAGTCTTGGATCATCTCCAGGGTATGGTTCCATTTTGATGTTTAGTTTTTGTTCTTGATATTGATATCATCTTGATATGATGGTTGTGAGACGACATATAATAGCATGGCCCATGCTAGGTTACTACATTTGTAGATTTGTATTCATAGACCTGCTGAAAATGTGGAGAATGTGTAATGCATGTTCGCACTCAATAAAGTATTTGAAAAGATGCATTTTACTTTAATTACATCAGTATTTTCATAACAAACAATACACGTGCTTAGGGGGTAAGGGTTTCTTTAACTAATCTAGTGGAAGAGACTCGAGTGCTAAAATCCACGGGTTAGGGGGCGCAAATTACTTGCCTTGCCCCAGGTGCTGACAACCCACGCTACGCCACTGGATGGGGATTATGTAAGGTCCATTGAACAGGTATTATATTTGGCCCTCTTGCACACAGGAAAGCATCCTTTGGGAGATCAAGTGGAAGTGCTTGCAGCTCCCCTATTTAAGGCAGTTGATGAATATAGCTGAAGCAGCTGCACCCCCTCCCTCTCCAGAAGTATGTCATAAAGAGCTACTTTTCGGATGCTGCATCTTTTAAAAATTAAGCTCATGGCATTTTTAATCTTTCCTGCCCACTGACCTGAGTTTGAATCCTGGTTTCTGTGCTTTTCATGGTTGAAAAATAAACTGGAGTCCAACCTCATAGTTAATGAATTTGCTGCTTTAAGAAAATGCCAAGCTACGTAAATAGGAAGTACATTCTGAACCTTCACAACGCCTGCTTCTGCCCATTGCCAAATACAAAGTTGGCATCTAAAAGAGTTCCTTAGATCAGGTTTCCCCATCCTGACCTTGTCCAGGTGTGCTGGACCATAACTCCCATAATCCCCATCACCAACTTTTTTTCATGCTGGGTAGGCCACATTACTGCATCTACCTGAACCGGTGATCAAAAGTCTGCTGGGTTGTTTACTTGCTGGCCAGTCATTAAATAATATAGAAGGATGTTCTGAACGGGTGGCACTTAGTTTCAATTTATATACCGCCGTTTTCACCAGAAAGGGACTCAGGGAGGTGCACAGAAAAGTAAAACCCCACAATATACAAAATTTAAAAAACAATTAAACCAATACAACTGTGCTAAAATTGAATAAATAGTTAAAAACCCATAAATAACAAATTAAAATATTCCCAGGCCAGCTAAATGAAAGAAATAAGCTTTTACCATTCGACGGAAGAGTCGTAGGTCCGTGATGGTGCGGATATCGGGGGGGGGGGTGTCGTTCCAGAGTGTTGGACCCGCCACAGAGAAGGCTCTCCCCATGGGGGTTGCCAGTCGGCATTGACCGGCTGACGGCACCCTGAGAAGGCCAACTCTGTGAGAGCGGACAGGTCGAAGGGAGGAATGTGGTAGGAGGCGGTCTCTCAGGTAACCAGGACCCGAGCCATGGAGCACTTTGAAGATGGTAACTACGACCTTGAAGCGCACCCGGAAGACCACAGACAGCCAGTGCAGCTCGCGCAGGAGAGGTATTACATGGGAGTAATGAGAGACTCCCAGAATCCCCCGCGCGGCTGCATTCTGCACTAGCTGGAGCCTCCGGGTGCACCTTTCTCCCTCCCTCCCTCCCTCTCTCTTTCTCTCTCTCACACATCTATATGTTCAGGCCCTGTTAGTAAGAATAATTGCTCAGATTATTTTCCATACGCTTCTGGATCTTGGGAGTTGCCGAATATTAAATTACTCCGAATGACTTTCACAGAGTTCTCTTTAGCTGGATTTATTGGGTGAATAGGGAAATACAATACAATTCAACCATTTCCCATTTCAAAACATATACATATATTATTCCTTGACTCCTGCATGATATCTGTAAGTGAAAATAATCTCTTCTTTCAAATAATAGGAAGCTTTGCAATTCTTTAAACTCATGGTATTTTTTCTCATGTTTTAACATTTGTTCTGGCTGTGAGATGCTCCTTTGTGTTCAGGTCTGGCCTCAGAAGGATAATGTAGCACTTGGGAATGAAGATGCAGCCCAGCAGACCAGCACTGGAGGCCAGGATGGAGAAGACCTGGACAGCCACCATGTATTTCCCTTTGGTGCTCAGGTAGGTGGGCACAAAAGTCACCCAGACGCTGCAGAAGACCAGCATGCTGAAGGTGATCAGCTTGGCTTCGTTGAAGGCCCCAGGCAGATTCCTGGCCAGGAAAGCCACCGTGAAGCAGATGGCAGCCAGGAGGCCCATGTAGCTGAGGGTGACGTAGAACATGACAACGGCCCCTTCGTTGCATTGCAGGATGATCTCTCCAGGCTGGGAATGGGGGTCAGAGTCAGGGAAGGGGGGAGAAACTCCCAGCCAGATGGAACAGATGATCATTTGGACAGCAGAAGAAGAGAGGATGATGGAGTTGGCCAAGCTCTTCCCCAACCATCTCTTCACCTTGTTTCCTGGTTTTGTGGCCAGGAAAGCCAGCACCACCGTGATGGTTTTGGCCAAGAGAGAAGAAACGGCAACTGAGAAGATGATGCTGAAGACCGTTTGTCGGAGAAGGCAGGTGGCTTTCCTTGGTTGACCAATGAAGAGAGAAGAAGACAAGAAGCAAAGCAGGAGGGAGACCAGGAGGATGTAGGAGAGGTCCCGGTTGTTGGCTTTGACAAGGGGAGTTTCTCGGTATTTGATGAAGATGATTAAAACAAGGCCTGTGATTAAGAACAACAGTAGGGCAAAAGAGACCAGGATGATGCCCAGAAGTTCTTCATAAGACAGGAAGGTTATAATTTTGGGGATACATTGGACTCTGTTCTCATTTGGATATTTGTCATCTGGACACTTGGTGCATTCTTCTGCATCTAAAACACCAAAAAGCAATTTTTAAAAATATTCTGTCCTTTTGTCTTACAGAAAATACCTTTTTTGTATCATCCTATGAAGTTGAGGGAAATCCTAAGGCAGCGATGGTGAATCTTTTTTGGCTTGTGTGCCATTGGGGCGGGGGAGGGAAGGGGGGTCGTGCATGGGCATGCCACACCCATAATGCAACAAGCGATCCCCCCCAGGGTGCATGCACACATGAGAGGCACTCCCCCCCCCATTTTTCCATGCTTTTTTCGCCCTCCCCAGGCTCCAGAGGCCCCCCGGAGGAACTAAGGACCCTGTGAGCAAACTGGAAGTCACTTCTGCATTGCTCATATGGTGGTTTTCAGTCCTCTGGAGGCTTTAGGGAAGCCTCCTGATGGTCCTTGAAGCCTCCGGAGGGCTTAAATCGACCCTCCAAGCAAACCAGAAATCTGTTCCTGAACTTCCTTTTTGCCCATAGGGCTGTTTATTTGCACTCTGAAGTCTTCAGGGAATCTCCTGAAGCCTCCGGAGGGCCTCTGGGGGGGATTCCTTTTGCCCTCCCTGACTCCTATAAACCCTCTGGAGCCTGGGGAGGGCGAGAAATGGCTTTAAGAAAGGCTGAACTCAGCTGGACAGCATGCACATGTGTGCTGGGCAGCTAACAGGGCAACACTTTGTGTGCCCTGACAAATGGCTCCATGTGCCACCTGTGACACACGCACCATAGGTTCTCCATCCCAGTCCTAGGGTGTTAATTATCTCTGGTGTAATCCAATTCGAAGCTACATTATTAGAGATTAATAATGCATCATGCAATCTTTTTAGGCAAACATCCTGAGTCTTGCCACATGGCAGTTAATATTCTGTGCTTGGAGGATACCTAAAGTATCTTGTAACCTCTGGAAGCAACCTGGAATTAAGGAGAAACTTCCTAATAGTAAGAACAATTAACCAGTGGAACAGCTTGATTCTCAAGATTTGGGGTTCTTCAACATTGGAGGCTTTAAGAATAGACAAGACAGTCACTTGTCTGAAATGTTATCGGGTCTCTTGCTTGGGCAGAGGGTAGGACTAGAAGACCTCCAAGGTCCCTTTCAGCTCCCTTCTGACTAATTGACTGATCTACATGACTGGCAGAATATTTGTGCAATGAGTTTCCCCACCATAACTATCCACAGCACCACATTACGGACCAGTGACTCCTTCTCAGTGATCCTCAAGGGGAGGATCCAATATACAGTGAATTGCAAGGTCTTTCAGAAGGTGGACCTCACAAAATTCATACAAGTTCCACAGAACTCAGATCTTCCTAGAAAGGAGAACATAGCAGCAGAAGTCCAAACTAAGAAGCAGGAGAGAGATTTCCTCTGCTGTTAGTAAAGCTTGCTCAGTCTGCCACCCCCTCCTCCCATCTCTTCCCAGCCCCTCCTTCAAAGTCTTTTTCATTTACTTCCTTTTGGATAAGAAATTCTGCAGTTTAAAAATAAATATAAAAAACCAGGTGAGCTTCGATCTATCATTTAACTTGCACTTTCATGGAAAAGTTCTGGATGGATCCAGTTCCACAAAGCCTCCCATTTTCCTCAGGGTGACCCACCTTCCTGAGTGGAGAAGGTCCCCTCCGGACAAGGAACGCAGTCATAGCAGCAAACTGGCTCTCCTTCTCGAGCCCTCTTGACAAATCCAGGATGACAACTTTCCCCACATCTGGACTGAGGCAGGGACTGAGCAGAAGAACAAGGAAGGCCAAAGAAAAGATGTTAGGACTCTCCGTCCATGGAAAACAGAGGGAGAAATGGATGGAGACAAGGAGCCTCTGGTCTTCACTGAGGTAGATAGTAAACCTCTGACTCCTTCTAAACAGATGCAGGAGGTAGAACAACTGACAGATTCTCCATTTACTTCCTCCCTTTTGCTTTTGGAACTTAATGTTGCAATAAAGGACTTTTCCACTTAATAATCTAGAGCAGTGTTGGCGAAACTTTTGGGCACCAGGAGCACACACAAACATTTTTGGCCCCACATGTACAGCAGCCATGTTGTCCACCAGTTTCTGGTACGCATGTGCACACAAAGACCAGCTGCCTGGCACGCATGTGCCAGTTCCAAATTTTGGGGCTCCTCGTGCTTTTCTGACCGCCCACCTGATTCCCATAGGGGTGGCAGGACATCCCCACTGAGGATCCGGTTCTGCAGCCCTGGACAGGGAGACAAAGTTGGGTGGGAAATGCCCCCTCCCTCCACTGGAAAGCCAGAATCCCTTCCCGGCCTTGGAACAAGCCAGCACAGCCCCCCCTCTCCCCCCACTTCATCCAAGGGAGAATCTCCATGTGTGAGGAACTGCAGAGATGGGGGCTGGTGGATGCGGGTATTATGGCCCTCATGGACGAAGGACCCAGCAGGACCAGCCTATGGGGGGAGGGGAGGACAGGAGCATTCCACATAATCTAAAATGGGGGGGGGGAACTGCCCTGCTGTGTAATTTAAACCTTGGAGAAGACAAAGGCGCCACAAGAGCAGAACTGTATTGCAAAATGAAGGGAGGGGAATCAGTGGGAAGCTGGGGGCTGAGGGAAGGGTGGGGGGTGGGAGGAAGAAGGGGAAGGGCCTGGCTGAGTGAAGGGGACATACTTTCTTTAACAACATTTATATTCCCTCCCCGCCTCCATCAAACATGCCTGTTACCCTTGAATATACCCCAGATGCTGGAAGAGGAGCTGCTGGCCAGGAGGTGAGTTACCCACAGTTGCAGTGGCTGCCCGGTCGCTCCTCCCCTTTCCCCTGTGGCTGCTGCTGCTGCTCCTCTGGGGCTGTGCGGGGGCTAGCTGGCTTTTCTGGGGCGCCTGAGCCGGCCAGGCACTCCAGACCACCGATCCACATCAGTGTCACGGGTTGGAGGGCTTGGGCCATGCAAGTAGCCCCTCTCAGGTGGGGAGGGAGGGAAGCCCTGTCGTCTTTCAGGTGTGCTTCAAGGTGTTGGTTATCATCTTTAAAGCGCTCCATGGCACGGGACCTAGTTATCTGCGGGATCGCATCCTGCCCCATACATCCCTGCGGCCGATTCGCTCTTACAGAGAGGGACTTCTCCGGGTGCCGTCCACTAGGCTATGCCATCGAGCGACGCCCAGGGGAAGGACCTTCTCTGTGGCGGGCCCGACCCTCTGGAACGACCTTCCCCCCGAAATCAGAACAACCACGGACCTTCGCTCCTTCCGCCAAAAATTAAAAACACACTTCTTCTGCTTGGCCGGCTTGGGATGACAACTGTTTTTAGGGGTTTGTTTTAGCTTTGGGATTTTAGCACAGGGTTTCGTTTAATTCTTTTTTAATATTGTTTTGTCTGTGATTTTATATGCATTTTTAATTTCCCTGTGCCTCGAGTCCCTTCGGGGAGAGAGAGCGGATTATAAATTAAATTATTTATTTATTTATTTATTTATTTTGCCCTTGCCAATGCAGCCCCCCCCCCCAGCGGCTGTCCCTGTGCCCCTTCTGGCTGGTGTGGGAGTTGTGGCTGTCACTGCTGCTGCTCTTCTGGGGCACCTGAGCTGGCCAGGTATGGAGGACGGGCTGGGGACACGCAAGAACCCCCTTTAGGTGGGGAGGGAGGGAAGCCCTGACCACAGCTCTGCTCTGCTAAGAAGCCACGGCCAGGATCTCCTCTGTCTGCCTTTGGGTTGATGGTTTTTGCGCATGCATGCACGGCAGAAACTAAAACCCTAAGTGGCTCATGCGCATGTGTGCACTGGAAACAAAGATCATTTTCCTGGTGAGCGCATGCGCACCGGATAGCTCCTCTTCCACTTTCTGGCACTCCAATGCGCGTGAAGACCAGCTGACTGCCACGCGTGAACCCGGAAGAGCAACTGGTGATGGCTCCACATGCCAGGAGAGATGGTTCTGTGTGCCACTTCTGACACGCATGCCATAGGTTCCCCATCACGGCTACAGGCTCTGCCCACTTGAAATGGGACCTCAGGCTTTGGCAAACAGAGAAAAGACACCAAAATTTCTCCCACCTTATTGGCCAACTTGATCTGTGAAAGAGCCTTTTGTCTGATAGAAAGTCTCTGTCTTTGAAAAAGCGCCAGAGTCCCTTTCATGTGAAGCTCCTTGGTGAGAACCAAGAAGGTGTCAATGAACAGATCTGCTTTTATCTCTCCATTTTGGTCCAAGTACACGTTTAAGTTAGAGATATTCCAATATTCGTTCTTCTCCAGAAAGGGATGAAACTAGAATGGGAACATCCAGGAATTTGAAAAACAGAAAACTTTGTTTCTTATCCCACATTGAATCTTTCTTCTACAATTCTCTAATCACCAAATATGGTTAAATAGGATACAAATACGGCCATTATCTTCATTAGTGAATGAAAAGGTTGGAGAAAAGTTCATCAAAATATAGAGAAAATATAATCAACACAATTGGTCAATTATAGGGAACATTCTAGAACAGATGACAAATAAAAAGAACAGAGAAAAAAAGATGACCCATAAACTCTTTGAAAACAACAGGGTGATTCCCAGAAAGCCTGGGTTGATCAAGAAGAAATCTCTCAGGCTAATCTTCTCCCTTGTAATCCTGATGGAAAACTCCTCCAGATCAGAGGTGGGTTCCTACCTGTGTGGACCAGTTCAGCTGAATTAGTAGTAACTTGGTGGCCTGGGTCACTGGAACCTGCAACAACCCAGGCTGGCCACACCCCTGAACCGGTTCTCTCGGCCAAATTGTTCTTGCCTTCTGCGCATGCGCAGAGCAACCGTCACTAGAGGCAGCCGGAACCCACTCCTGGCTCGATCTCACTTAGGAGCCTTAGTTTCCTCATGAGGCCCATTGGCCTTTCTCCCTGCCTCTCCCGGCCAATGTTGCTCACGAGGAAACTGCATCTAGGATCTCCTGCGTGTTGCATGCCTGAAAACAGCATGGAGGCATGGGCGAAAGCTGGAAAGGGGGCACAACACATGGGATGGGACCTGGCCAGCCTTACTGTCACACCAGCTGCCCAGGTGAGCCACTCCCCACCTCCCCAGACCAGGCCCAGAGCTCACACCAGACCAAGACCACAGCCGCCACCTGCTCCCTTTGTCCACCCAGCCGGCAGGAACCACAGCAGCGCCGGTCATGGCTGAGAGCTTCCTTTGCCAGCTGGCAGCCGAAAGGTCCTCCCTCTTAAAAGCCTCCAGTGATGGAGCTTTAGGATCCAACCACTCTTTAACCAACCAACCAACCAACCAACCAACCAACCAACCAACCAACCAACCAACCAACCAACCAACCAACCGGGGCTTAATTTGGAAACAGAAGAAGAAAGAACTGCTGGGTGGCTATGCCCAGGCCGGGGTGGGTGGGGTGGAGGATGTTGGTGGGGTGGGTGAGTGGGAGGGTAGGAGGTCTCTGAGTGAGTGCTGGGAAGCAGGCAGGATGGAGACTTCAGAGGCTCATTGTCAACGCAGCTTTGTGCCCAGTCGGCTCCGGTTGCCCACCAACTGTTGGCTTAATGGTGGGGCAAGGGGAGTTGGGGGAGGCTGCTGGGCAGGAGCGGTTTGGCTCAGTTGTTTCCCAGTCGGCAAAGCGGATGGACTCCAAAAGGATGAAGGGGATCTTGGGTGGAGCCGGTCGAGGGAGCAACCCCTGGCTTCTTCAGTCTGACTGTGGTTGGTGGGCCTTGCCTTGGGGTGGGGGATGAGGCCCAAATTGCCCCCCACTGCAAGCGTCTCTCAGCTGTTGTGTGCAGGGAAAAACCTTGCATGAGTGTCAGTTAATTAACAATTTCTCGAACTCTTGGGAATTTTTCTTTACTGTGCAAAGTTCTTCCCTGCACACAACAGCTGAGAGACACTCACAGTGGGGTGTAATGTGGGGGGGGAGGGGGCAGGTTGGTCAAGGTGTGCCTATACATGCACTATGCTATGTAATATATATGTACACATATGGCATATATACATAGGATTTAATTGTGTATTTGGGATGTTCAGCACTAGTAAATAAATAGACAGAGAAATTGTATCTTGTTGAGGAGAGGAGAAGCCAGGCAAGGTAGCCCTTGATGTGAGTGATGTCAAGTTGGCCACGCCCACCCAGTCACATGACCACCAAGCCACACCCACAGAACCAGTAGTAAAAAAATGTGAATCCCACCATTGGATCCAGCCCTCTTCCAATCACTGACTCCTGTTACACACAAGTGTAAGATCTACTCACTATTATTCCAGAGTGTCAGAGGTGGAAAAAGGAATCCAGTTACAAGAGAGGAGATTTTAGCCGAATGAGAGAGAAAAAGAGGATAAAAGGCTGAGCTGTTTTAGAGCTGAGCCAGGAAAGCAGAGAAGTTCAGTCTCCTCTTCATGGATTGTCTGAATGCAAAGACTGAGCAGCCATCAGTCAGAGAAGCTTCAACTGGGATTCCTGCAGAGAGGAGGGGTTGGGCTAGATAGTCTCAGGGTCTCCTTTAATTTACAAAGGTTGTCATGCCAAAACATGGAACTCTTGTGCTGTTGTTGCTCCAGCCCCACTTAGTGGGCAGATAAGCCTAACTATAAGGTCTGAAGCCAGACTCCGTTTTCTGTCAGCCTTTGGGGAAGACGGAAGCAACCATTGTGACCGAGACCCCTGGTCATCCGGAGACAGCCTCGGTCCCTCACACGGAGCATCGCTGGAGAGGTTCCAGCTGCTCCTTTGCTGGCTGTTAGTGAATGCTGCCTATCTCATCTTTCTATTTGATTTCCACTCTTTGCACCTCCTCAGTTTCACCTGCCCTGTTCTGCCAATCAAGCATCCATATCCACGCCAGGCTCCCTTTCATTGGAGGAGAATACGGGGGCTTAGCTACTTTACTTTTACTTTACTTTATTTTCAATTTATATACTGCCCTTTTCACCAAAAAGGACTCAGGGCGGTGCACAGAAAGATTAAAACCCCCACACAATATACAAAATTTAAAAAACAATTAAATCAATAAGACTGTGCTAAAATTGAATAAATAGTTAAAAATATAAATAACAAATAAAAAGTCCCTAATCTATGTCAGGCCGGCAAGACGAAAGAAATGAGCTTTTACCTGTGCAGCTACCTGTGCAGCTGCACACAGACCAACCTGCAATGGGGATGGAAGAAAGGTAGAATTCCACCAGGCTCATCACAAACCCACAAATAAGGGGATTTATTAAAAAAAAGAATACAGCATTTTCAAATTAGCAATATTTATAATATATAAACACTGTGATTGTATCTACTCTTTGGAACCATTAATCCTCTGAGTAATTAAATTGGCCAGATCTGTTGAGATGGTTTCCCTCCTTCTCCTCTGGATTCCTTCTCCAAAGGATCTAAGATTAATCGATCCATATCAAGAGCCCCATACCTGCCATGGCTGCAGCCTTGGAGACCCCAAGATATTTTCTCCCTCCTTCCTTCCCTTCCTCAATCTGGAGAAATAGGCGGCATTCAAGGCCTGGGCCAGAGTCTTCATGAGGCTGTAATGGTGGTAGCTATTTTGGACCCTTCTTCTGTCCCTTTTCCTTTGGGTCTCCAGTGGGGCTTTCTGGGTGCATCTTCTGCGGCCTTTGACAGAAAAGACGTTCTTTGAAAGAGAACAGTGGAAATAAGGATCTTGAAACTTTTCTTCCACAAAGAAAAGGGGTTCAAGGGCAGAATCTTTTGGCCTTTCTTTTCCCTGATAACGAACGTTCCAAATACTATGGATGTATTTGAGAAGTCTGCCTTTGTTTATTTCATACCCTGCAAAAGTTGTGAGGATCCAGACTTTCCCTTCAATGGGTCCTGGGAGACGCAT
Organism: Rhabdophis nuchalis; assembly: GCA_039707465.1. Taxonomy (NCBI): domain Eukaryota; kingdom Metazoa; phylum Chordata; class Lepidosauria; order Squamata; family Natricidae; genus Rhabdophis; species Rhabdophis nuchalis. Next base: position 14,520,006 of record CM077655.1, read on the forward strand.
AAATGTTAAATGGAAAGGAAGAATTCTCTCCCAAATGGGCTCATATTCCATGAAGTGAACAAAGACGTTGACTTGTCTCCACTTAGAGAGGGAATCCCTGAGGTATGCAGTATATCCAGTATTTGAGAACAGTTGTGATATAACCACACAAATTCCACTCCTGACAAGCATAGGAGTGAAAATCCTCATGAAATTCTCTCCATTCTCTATGTCTGAAGCAAAGAGGCCAATCAGGGTCCATCTGAAATGGAGGAGCAGCTGGACAATTGCTGGGTACTGGATCCCTTCTTTGGGGAAAATATGGTGGAAAAAGGGGAATTGACTTTTATCACTCAGAGCCTCTGAAGCTGTTACATGATTGATCTGAAAAATGAATTGAAAGGATTAGAGCCCTGATGGGGAAACTGAGGCACGCAGAGCCCTCTCTCCCAGCTGCCCCAGCCCAGCTCCACTAACATCCACATGCAAGCCCCCCTCCTGCCGACCAGCTGGTTTTCGGGCCTCTGCCCAGGAGAATGCAGTGCGTAGGGGTGGGGGGGGGCGCTAGAATTGTGCAGACAATTCTAGACCTCCTCCCCCACCCCAGTGCTTCCTTGCTGAGTTGGAGGCCTCCTTCAGCAGTTGCAAGGGTTTCATTTTTTATTTTTGCTTCCAGGTTGGTTTAGGAGGCTTTCCAGGGTCAAAACTGGGGAGAGAATCCTGTGCTTTCCACACCCCATTTTGACCCTGGAAATCCTCCAGCACCAACCTGGAAGCAAAGAAGGAAAACAGAGCGAGGAAGCACTAGGGAAGGGGGGGCTTTTGGACTTTGCTGCCCCAGGGCAGAAATGAGAGCATGTCCTGTAGAGCCTCTGCCACTTGGGTGAGCAGGACAACCACACAAAGAAGAGGAGTAGGAGAATGAAGAGGTTTTGCAGGAGCCGGCAGGGAGCAGGTCAGGTGGGGCTGGCTGGGGAGCGGGCAACCATGGTGCTTAGGGGACAGCAACCTCCATGCTCCGACTGTGCTGGGGGGAAATAAGAGGCCCTGCTTGAATGGGGAGGAATGTAACAACACACCCTGCCTCTCTGCTCAGGTGTCGCCTACACCATTGGCAGCAGTTTGGGTGCCCTCACACACACACACACACACACACACACACACACACACACACACACACACACACAATTGGATCTCACTCTTACCCTGGCTGTCTCTGTCTTGCCCCATTTACTTGGAAGCTGCTCCATGAGACAAGAAGCCGAGAAACAAGAGAGGAGAGAGAGGCTTGCAAAGTGAGTCCTTGTTGCAGGAAGGGAGGGAGAAGGAGGAGGGATCTTGGTGGGTTGGGGAGGCCTTGAGGGTCTCTTCTATCTCCAGGACCCCCATGGCCTTCCCCACCCTGAGATTCCTCAGGGGCACATTGGTATCCTTGAACCAGGAGCTCTTAGGAAAGGATCCCCTCCTTGTGGGTTGCAAACAGCCCTTTCCAATGGGGAAAATAGGACAAAGCAAGTGGGGGGAAAGAGTTTCCTTTGCTCTATCTCCAGTCTGAGGGAGACCATGGCAGGGTCCCTACAGAAGAGCTCTTGGAAGGATCATGATGGATTCATAGAAAAGCAACTAACTTAGCTCTGTTCTTAAAGGCTGAAGCTGTTGCCCATCAAAAACAGAGAAGTTCTGATCAACTCCCAGAGCCATCATTTTGACAGTTTGTCTGTCCTGTCGTCTGTCCCCATGAAATGCAAGCATGGAATAAACTAAGCCTGCTTTGTTCTCAGTCTTTTCAGTGGCCACAAACTACTAGCAAAAGTGGCATTTGATCACAAGGCAAGGAAGGTTTCCCCTTTTGCATTGGAGCATCCAAGAAGGGACAGGAAAGAGAAAGAAAAAGAAGGAAAGAGGGAAAGAGAGCAAGGAAGCAAAAAGAAGGAAAGAGGGGAAGGAGGAATGAAGAGGGAAGGAAAAGACATTAATCACATATGAGTTCTTTTTCTTAACTAAAACCTCATTATTCAGGTTAAATTGCCATGAGGGCACTTGGAAATAAATAAGTGGGTTTTGGGTTGCAGTTTGGGCATTCGGTTTCTAAAAGGTTTGCCATCACTGGCTTAGAGCATAAACAGAGTGCAACATAATTCACTTTTTTTAAAGTTGCTGTTGAGAGAAGCTCCATTATAAGCTAACATGCCAACTTGCATAGATTAAACTTCGAGGCGAATTGCCAAGCTTAACCTAGCAAAGTAACTTCTTGTGAAAAGTAAAATGTGGATTCTGCCAAGTAGCCTTGCTTGTAACTTCAAATGTGTGTTCAGCATTCCCTAACAAAGCTCTGAGTTATACTCCAGAAAATAGATTTCTTTTCCCTTCTAAAGTCTATTGTTTTCAGAGCGGTGAGAAAAATCATGAAATTTGTGTGATATCAAATTATGCTTCTATAGCAATGATGTTCTGTGCAAGCTGTGTGAGCTATAAGATGTTTGGAAAAGTTTTGGGTGCATGCCCATTTCTCTCTCTCTGCTTTCTCTGTTAAGGTGGGGGACCAAAAGGGTCATCCATTCTTTTGCTTTCTGCAGAAATAAAAGCTGATAATCCGTAGCCTCATCTACAGAGTTTCATTGGACTTATCAGATTCTGAGCTGCATTCAAAAACCTCACACAATGAAGAATGCTGTGTTATATTTAGAGTCAGATCAAGTCCAAAATATTAGATTTTAATAAATCCAATCTTGTTCTCATGGAAGCATTAGAATAATTTGTTAATGACATTGTTTAAAATATTAAAGACAGAATTATAGCAAGTTTGAATTATAAACATGGCAAATAATGAATAAATTAAAAAATTATAAACAATGTAAGTCATCCCAGACCACCCCAACGATGCCACCGAACTGCTGTCCAAGTGTTTGGAGGCCGTACGGATCTGGATGGATAGTAACAAACTCAAGCTCAACCCATCCAAGACTGAGTGGCTGTGGTTTCCAGCACCCCGGTTCAGCCAGATTACTCCAACTCTGGCCATTGGGGGCGAAACACTGGCCTCCATGGAGAGGGCACACAATTTGGGTATCCTCCTGGATTCCCAGCTGTCCATGGAGGATCATGTGGCGGCCGTGGCCAGGGGGGCATTTCATCAGGTACAACTGATGCGCCAATTGCGCCCCTTACTGAACCGGGCTGCCCTCCGCACAGTCACTTAAGCTCTCGTGACATCCCGACTTGACTACTGTAATGCTCTCTACATGGGGCTTCCCTTGAGGTGCACTCGAAAGCTACAGTTAGTCCAGAATGCAGCCGCGTGGGTGATTACGGTAGCCCCCAGATACTCCAACATAACACCGATCCTGCGCGAGCTGCACTGGCTTCCTGTGGCCTTTCGGGTGAGCTTCAAGGTTTTGATGACCATCTTCAAAGCGCTCCATGGCTCGGGGCCTAGCTATATACGAGACCACCTCCTGCCCCATACATCCCTTCGGCCGATCCGCTCCCACAGAGAGGGCCTTCTCAGGGTGCCGTCGACCGGGCAATGCCGTCTGCGACACCCAGGGGAAGAGCCTTCTCTGTGGCGGGCCCTGCCCTTTGGAACGACCTACCCCCTGAATTGCGTACCATCACTGACCTCCGCCTCTTCCACCAGTGTCTCAAGACACATCTTTTTCAGCAAGCCGGCCTAGCCTAACCTCCCGTGGGGACAATTTTTTAGACAGTTTTAAATTGGGGATTTCAAAATTGGGTTTTAGCATAGCACTACTACAATAATTTAATATGTTTTAAATTATGTATTTATTCTTTTGTATGTTTCTAAATTCCTTTGTGCCACCCTGGGTCCTTTGTGGAGAAGGGCGGGATATAAATATGATTAAAATAAAATAAAATAAATATTACTATATTTCACCCCTACAATTTATTGCAATTAGGTTAACATGTGCAAATGCCAACTGAAGTATTCTATTCCAATAAAGGGCCTACTGTAATACTTGAAAAATGCTACATCTTTTTCTGCTTCTATGGCCAAGATTCTTTGTGGAGAAATCTTTTTTGACTTCCTTCCGGTCTTCCGGAGGGACTTCCTTCCGGTCTTCCGGAGGCGACGGTCGAGCTTTTGTGCTCGTCCGCTGCTTGGTTGCCTCTGCAGCCCCCCCCCCCACGGGGCAGGCAGCTCTTTTAAAGAGCCCCCGCTGCATGGCCGGCTTGCAGGGAATCCCCCCATCCTGACGGCGGTTGGGGGTGGCCCCCGCTTCGACCTAGGCGCAGGGGAACGAGTCGCGGGGGGGCGGTCGTCCCCTTTGCTGATGGAGAGCCGGAACAGCGATTTTGTTTAAAGAAGAGCTGAAACGCCGGGGTGGAAGGCAACGCCGAGGCTCCTGGCTGCAGAGTGGATTGTGAGTGATTACATCCTAATGCTTTCAACTTTAAATTTGAAAGAAGAAGGAGGGGGAGTTTGTAAAAAAAACCCTCGGAAGGAAAAAAAAAGCGGCGCTTAGAAATGCTCCCCAGGCTTGGGGAGGCGGAGGAATTAACATCCGATTCTCTTAAACTTCAGTGAAAATCTTTCTTTTACGATCTCTGGATACTTTGTTTCAAAGTCTGGCAACAATGAAACAACTTTCACTTGTTAACTCTCGGCGGCTTCCAGGAGGACAGGGGAAGATGGCGTTCCTTTGTTCTCAGGAGATGTACTTTTCTGGGAAAATTTCTGACATCCCCTTGTGTTCGGGACTGTTTTTCTCTTTTTATTAATGGATGAATATAATTGTTTACTGGGACCTTTCCCTGATGTGCCTTCTTTGTTTTTTTTTTATCCGATTGCTTTTAAGAACTTGTTTTCTCTCTGGATTATAACCAAATGGAACTTTGAATTTGGACATTGGTTATTAATCTCTCCTTGCCTCACAGACTGCCTCTCCAACAGACGCCATTTTACTGACAAAAGACTAAAAACTTTCATTATGGCTTCAAAAAAGCAGCTACATCAACCTAAGATTACTTCAATGTTACCCACAGAAACAGAGGTGGAAGCTTCACAGTTATCAAAAATAGAGGAAACTCTTCAAAATATTATGAAAGAAATTAAAGAAATTAGGAAGGACAATGTCAGTTCAAAATTAGAACTTTTGGAGACAGACAAAGCACTATTGGAAAATAAACAAAAAATTGATGAACTGGAGGGGGGGATGGCTGAGACAAGGGAAGAGCTAAAAAATTCTCATAATGAAATAGTGGATTTGGCTCATCATATGTCTAGGATGGATTTTGAAAGGATGTCTTACTTTTTAAGATTTCAGAACGTCCCTGAGTCAGGCACTGAGGACTTGAAAGATTTAATGTGTACGATATTAGCAGATTATACAAAAAAGAGTAAAGAAGATATTTGGAGGGACATTGATCTGGTTTATAGAATTAATTCAGCATATGCCAGGATAAACGAAGTACCCAGAGAGATACATATTAAATTTGTAAGAAGGGTAACAAGGGAAGGGATCCTGAGAGCACAGAGAGACGGTCCTTTAATTTATCAATAGAACGAGATTGCCATCTCGAAACAGATCCCGAAAAAGATTAGAGAGATAAGGAGGAAATATTCCTTCTTGTCTAAAAGATTATTTAAAAAGGGGGTCTGGTTCAAGTGGGTGATGCCTGAGGGAATGTTGGTGTTCTGGGAGGGGGGAAGAATAAGAATTAAAACAATTGCAGAGGCGGATGCCTTTCTTAAAAAACATTTCTCAATCCTGGAGGATGAAAATGGGGGAGCGGAGGGGGCCACGGCTCCGTCCAGTGGCGTAGCGTGGGTTGTCAGCACCCGGGGCAAGGCAAGTAATTTGCGCCCCCTAACCCGGCGACCCGGCGGCCCGGATCGGATTTGCACAGCCAGCACTGCAGAGAGAGTGAGTGAGCCAGGCAGGGGCAGAGAGCTGCGAGTGCGAGCGCGCCCCCCCCAGATGTTGCGCCCGGCCCCCCCTGCACCCCCCACGCTACGCCTCTGCTTGGAGAAGCCTCTTCTGGCAGGAAGGGAGTCCCAGGAGGGAAGCTGAAGGCGCAGGAGAAGAGAAAGGGGAGGGGAGGCTTTTTTCTGCAGTCTTCCTGTTGTCTTTTTACAGACCTCCATTTTACAGACAGAAATACGACCACAATTGAGTTCAACGCTTCTGTCGTTGAGTGAGACATTCGCTAACTGCGTTCTAACCCCATTTCAGGGCCTTTGTGGCCACAGCTGTTAAGCTGTTTTTAAAGTCTTATTTAGCAATGGAAATTTGGGGCTCCCTGGTGGTCATAAGTCCAGGACTGCCAGCATTTAGGGAAGAAAAACCTAGGTTCTACTAAGAAATGGAGCCATGGGATTAAAATGGAGGTCCAGAACGCCCAGGGGGAGGGGGGGTCCTTCGCCTGTCTGGGTTCCCCCCCCCCCCAAAAAAAAACCCATAGCCACCTCTCCGACTGGAGAAGAAATCTGGCAGTGAAACTGGGATATTATGGGAAGGGAAATCAGATACAGATGAACAGAGTTGGATGGGACCTTGGAGGTCATCTAGTCCAGCCCTCCCCCCAAGGAAAGCCGTATAACATTTCTGACAGATGGCAGCCACAAACACATTGGGAAATCAGTCAGGTCTTTGCCTCTGTGCCAAAAATAAAAATAAAACTAGGCGTCCTCTTTTGGGATATTTCACCATTTGGGGTGCAGGCATTTTAATACAAATGCTCTTTCTGCTCTTAAGCGCTGTTAAGGGAGCAGACGCAAGAGGAACACAAAACGTGGACAAAGCAGCTGGACCTCTTGAGGACACAGAGCAGAGCCCCCCCTTGACCCTTCTCCCTCCCACAGGAACATCCCCCCCCCCAAAGAAAAGGAGGGAGTCCCTGGTGCCCTCCGAAGCTGCCCAGCCTGGAAGCAGGACGAGGCGGCTGGAAGCGCTTCCCCCTCCCGCCATTGGCAGGACCATCCGACGGGCCCCGAGGGGGAAGGGGGAGAAGCAGCCCACCGGGAACCCACCTGAGTCGGAGGGAGCCGCCCAGACACTCCGCCCCCCCCCTTCCAAAGGGCAGGGAAAGCAGGAAAGCGAAAGTGAAAGTCTGCGGGCGGCGGCGCTGCTTGGAAACCACATGATTGAAGGGAAGAGCCCCAAACGACCCCCACCCACAGGAAAAGGGCAAGGCGCTTTGTCTCCGCGTCTCTTTAGGGCCCTTCCCCCCCACTTCCAGCGCTTCCTTTGCCCGAGGTGGGGAGGGAGGAGCGGGGGCGGGCGGGTCTTTGGCTCTGCTTGCGGAGAGGGTTCGTGCGATCGACGCGTTTGCTGTCCGTCCGCGGGGAAGGCAGTGCTGAGGGGTCCTGCCTGAGCAGAGGGCTGGACTAGAAGACCTCCGCCGCGGGCGAGCGCGCCCCCCCAGATGTTGCGCCCGGTGCAGCCGGCACCCCCTGCACCCCCCACGCTACGCCTCTGGCTCCGTCCACTGGAGGTCAGGGAGAGGAAGACACAATTGCCAAAAGACTTAGATCTCATAAGTGACTTTATTTCTGTTTAGTGTAACTTTTATTTGGATGTTTATAAATGATTGATTGCATGGATTTTAAAGTGATATATCTGTTTCTCTTTCCACTTTGTAGAACAAATGAAAAATTTATTGTATTAGCTTTTTTTTTTATGAAGCCTCGGAGGGGGCCAACACCTCGACATAGAAGTTCTCAAAATGTCTTTGTAATACCTTATACTCTTTTCCCATTTCTTTAAAAAAAATTGTAAAACCCAATAAAACTTTTTCAAAACCGAGAAATCTTTTTATAGCTTCTTCTCCAGTTGTACAAGAAACATGGAGAGCTCAGTTTCTAATACAATTTGTCAGTCGTACAATCCAAGATTGGTTTTTAATTGAAGTTTTGTCTGTTCTAAGAGCCAATTTTCAGAGTCTGTCAGTTTCCATAGATTAAATGCCAATATCCACATTTTCTCATTTTAAATTCCCAAATCACTTCTAAGGGCAGCAGCTGGAGTCCTTTTGTCCACCCCAAGATCCTCCTCAGAGGCTGTGATTGGGTTGGATCTGCTAGTGACTTCTCTATGAAGCTCCAAACATCAGATTGATAGAAGAACATGGGGGAAATCTTGGCCTCACATACTTTAATAATTGGGGCTGAGGAAGCTGGAGAGCTATGAGGTTTTCTTTTAAGCACCACTTTCACTCCTGTCTTTGATCTAACTGAGCTCCTTTGATGATGAGGAAGCCAAGATTCAGCCTCAGAGAAAACAACCCCAAGTAAGAAAAGGTCTTACTTGCTCTATTGGCTGACCATCTATGGCTAGGAGCTCATTTACGAAAGACCACAAATATGAACTTGATTCATTAATTATCAGAAAATTATTATCTCAAAAGAACCCAAGTCTTCCTAACAGGGTATATAATCCAATGTGTAAGTATGATAAGATCATAGTATAAATCAGCATGTTCGAATAGGTATTTATCAAGATAAACGTATGTACCTCTAACAGAACTTAAAACAATTAGAACAGTTGGAAAGGTCTTTGAGGTCTGTGATGTCTTGAACCCACTGCTCAAGAAGGAGACCCTATACCAGCGGTCCTCAAACTACGTCCCATGGGCTGGATACAGCCCACTGAAGCCATTCATCTCTCTCATGCAGAACCACAAGGCCAAATCCCACACACACACCTGCTATCCCTCTGCCAGCTGAACCCAGGCCTTAACTTCGCAATCCCCACGGACTGAAACTGCAAAGTGAGACCAAAGTTTTTGGCTGGCAGAGTTCTTCTGGCTGAAGGGGAGGCCAAAAGCGAGATGTACGGAGGCCCCAAGAGGGGAAAATGGCACCCTCTGCCTCAGCTTCTTAGCTCGGGCAAAGTGGCACACAGAGCCATGTCACCTGGCACACGCGGCCTTCCCCTGTACTCTTCTGGTGCATACATGTGTGGGACGATCAGCTGGCCTTTGCTTGCATGACAGTGTCAGAAACTGGAAGAGCTGGTCTTCTGGGTTTCCCCTGCTCATGTGCCCCAGCCAGCTGATCGTCGCGTGCATGTGTGCCAGAAACCAGAAGAGGAGATGCCTGGTGCACATGAACGCACACACTAGGTAACTCCTTTTCCAGATCGCATCCCTGAAAAGAGCACTCAGTGCCGAAAAGTTTTGCCCTCCAAGCCCTCTTCCAAGGGTGGTTTTTCCAAGGCTTTATAAAGTGGTACCAATACTTCATGTGATTTGGATTCTCTCCTTCTTTTGATGCAATCTAGGATTGCAATGGCTTTTTTTGGCTGCTGCCACACATTCCTGGCTCACAGTTGAGAGATTGTCCCTTAAGATTCCCAGATCCCTCTCACAGTTCCTGCTATTGAGCCAGGCTTCACCTGATCTGTACCTGAACATTTGGTTTTTCTAGCTTCAGTGTAAGATTTTCCTTTTTTCTACATTAGATTTCATTTTGTTAGAGAGGACTGGGTTCAAGTCCATCTAGATCCACCTGGACCTTCAGCCTATCTTCTGGGGTGTTGGCTATTCCTGACAGTTTAGTGACATCTGTAAATATGATGAGTTCCCATCTATCCCTCATCCAAACCATTGAGGAAGATGTTGAAGAGTCCTAGGCCTAAAATGGAGCCTTAGGGTCCCCCCACTGCTTGTGTCCCTCCATGTAGACATAGTTCCATTGAGGACCACAGGATGAGTCCATCTGGGGGTGATGCTGCCTATCCCAAATATTTTTAGCTTACCAAGAAGTAGATGGTGGTTTATTTTCTCAAAGCCTTTCTAAAATCCAAGTACTGTATACTATGCGCACTGCATTTCGCTGGTCCTCTAATTTAGCCATTTTTGTCAAAGAATGAAATAACATTTATTTATGATCTGTTTCTGGATCCTTCATTAGTTGAAGTATTAATATCTAGACTGAATAAGAAGGGTTCAAATATGCATCCTTCCTTTCCTCCTTGGGAAGTATCAATCCTTCTTCTCATGGCTGCATTGAGCCCAAACCTCCCTCTCAAACAAGGACCTGGAGAAAGAGCTTGGATCAGGGCCAACAGGCTGAGCTCCATTTTGAGGGCAATCAATTTCCTACATAATAATTCTCTGTTAATTATGACAAATGCACTAACATCTAGAAAGCCAGAAAACCATATTTTACTTAGCTGATATAGATGAGATATTTCAAGACACATTTCTTACCAATGTTAGATTATTAACAGGCAATATTTATTATAAAATCTATATAGCTGTTCACTACTTAAAACCTTCTGGCTCTTTTGCAAGGAATGTATTTTTCTCAAGTTTAACTAAGAGGATCATGGCATAAATTTTAGCCACAATATCTGCTAGTATATTTGGCCCATTATTGCTGGAGTCCTTTTTATTCCACTTTTTAGATAGATAAAATGCTACAATTGCCACCTTCAATCTAACTACATAGGGCAGACATTATTTATATGTAGAAATGAAAATGCCAATAGAGGACCCAACAACCAGGGATATTTTTTGATCATTTAAATAGTTGGTAGAATTTCTTCTCTAGGGAATGTATTGCTTGCATTTCAGGCCTTTTATGACTAATCTCAACATGAACATAATGTGGTAAAATATTGACCATTTTTGCTAATATGGAGAAAAGCAGCTCTTGAATTCCATGGAGAAGACATGATTGCATCTATTGCTCACCCATCACCACCCACCCCTCACTTTATCAGATGGAGAAAAACACACACAAACCTGTGGGACTTTGTAGGTGCCTCCTAATGTTGATGCCTGGATGGAGATTTCCCTTGTAGCTCCATCAAGAAGAGCCAGAAGGTTCTCCTTCCTTCCACAGCCGTAGTTGGGGACATTGGCTTCTCCTGTAGAGAGAATGTCCAGCAAGGCATCTGAAGTGTGGAAAGTGCTCCAATAGTTGTCATGGATCTTGTAGCCCAGTGTGAGATTCTGCGGGAGCTGGGAATTCTTGTTGACCACTTGGATGTTGAAAATGAATAGTACGCCATTTTCAAAACCATAATAAACCCTATTGTAAAAAAAGTGTTATTTTAATCAACAGCAACAAAAAATACTTCTTTCAATATATAACCCTCCAAAAGCCTACTGATCCTTAAGCCAACGTTGATCCAAAAGCAATGATCAGTTACACAAATATGGGAATGGGTTGAGATACGGCAACTACAACTGGTTCCACCACTACTTTAAATAAAATTCATTATTCAAGTGATAAATTAAGGATTGAACAGAGGGAGGAAGATAATCTGCAGCCCTTTCAGCTTTTTTTCAGATCCCTTTTTGGATCTCTTTCACCAAACCAGACAGAAGAGAGAAGCCATGGAAATCAAAATCATTCAGGAAATTAGACATATCCCCCAATATAGGAATAAATGAAAAATATTAACAGAAAAGAAGGAGAGTGTTAGAATGGAGGGAGGGCAACTCCATCACCCTGAATGACTTACGGATCATGGAAAACAAACTGAAGAGAAGGAGCCACGTTGAAAAGCAACTTTGTATGCAATCTTTCCTTTCCGTTGATGACTATAGCAATGAGATGGTCTCCTGGGCTGTAAAAGCTCTGTGGTCGTTTTTCATCCTGATGCTCCAAACTCTGTGGGCATTTCATCCTCAGCTTCCCTGAGGCTGGAAGGGACACCAGCAGCATCAGAAGCAGAAGCAGAAGGTCCATCATTCATGGGGTGAATTAATGAATCCCTTTCCTGTTTCTAAAGATGAATTAGAGGAATTCAAAGGATTCTAACATGGTGGAAAATGATCCAGTGTCTTTCCTTATTGAAACACAGAGAAACACTCAGCTTTACCTGCAAAGGAGAGAGACGGACATTCAAGAGCACAGACCCTGCCTGTCCCTAAACTCCCTATTTCTCTGCCCAAAGTCTCCCCTGGAGGATTCGACCAAAGAGCAGAGCTGAACCTTTGATCATAATTCTCCCTCTCAGGAGGGATCCCTGGAGAATCCAACCAGTTCTTGGACTCAAAGGTTGTTGGGAAATTCTCTGGAGGGAAATGAAAGGGAAATCATCCCCATGTGGCTCATAATAACAGGGGCAGAGATGGAATTAAATCCATCATCTAGCATTGAGAGGTTTGGGGGTCTCCATGCTTGAAACTGGCCCCAGAGGGAATACACGGCACCTGTGGCTAAAGAAAAAAAAGAAATGTGACATTTATTGGCATTGTGGTTAGAGAGAAAAATCCCAGAGGCCACTTAATGCCAGATCATGTCACAAATCTGAAAAAGCTGCCTGTTGAGTTGGAGTCAAAATTTACTTTATTTTGAAAGCTAATGCTCAAGGGCTTTGCACAAAATGGCTGATTAAATAGTGTAGCCAGTTTCTAAGAACAACTTTAACGAAAATTAATTACCAAAACTTTGCAGAGATAAACAAAATCACACAAACACACAGAGAGGGTAGAAAAAAATGAGTGAAAACAGATGGAAAAATCAAAGCTGCTTCTCACCCCATATGAAGAAAAAAGGAAGGGAGGAAAGGGAAGGGAAGGGAGCTCAGGACCCTCGTGTTGCAGATGAAAAAGTTGATCTGCAAAATCCAACTTCCATCTTCAGAGAATGCAGAAGCCCATGTCCCATGTTCCCCTGCCACCCTTTCCCACACAGAGGCCAGGCAAGGGGGCTCTTGCAGGGATGCCAGACAGGACTCTGCCTGGCTGAGTGGAGAGCCCCTCTTGAGAGGAGGAAGCTGGGGAGCCTCGTGTTGGGGAAGGGAAGCAGATCTGCAAAATCCCCCTCCAGGTTCCATCTTCTGAGTCCTGGAAATAGGTGGGAGACCATATCCCATGTTGCTCAGCCACCTCTTTCCATACATGGGGCACTCAGGGGAAAGCCAAGCCCAGACACACAGAGAAATCCCAGGATGGCCAAGAAGAGGGAGAGGATCTGCGGCATTCCTGGGAAGAGACCAACCTGGTTTATGGGTCCCAGGGTTGAAGGTTGGGGGTTCCTCCAGCCTCTCTTGGGCTCCGTATCTTTCCAGGAGAGGCTCCTGTGGGAGAGAAGCCATGCAGGGCTGAGTCTTCCAAGGGGGATCTGGGGTTCCCCTGGAGGAAAATGTGGCCTCACCCTGGAGGGGACCCTCCATGACTCTGAGGAAGATGGGGGTCCCTGTGGCCCCTCCAGACCCTCTGGACCTCCCAGCTGTGGAGACCCACTTCTTCTTTTTTTAAATAAAGATGTTTTTTTATTTTTTAACATAAAAACAAATTAAAAACATTATTCATCTTGTGCTTTGTAAAACATGTCGTTCAGGTAAGCATTTTGTGCATCAGTACTTAAAATTAGAAACATAATTGTCAGTTATCTTTTCATTACATATATATCACCTTATTTTCTATATACAGTAGTAGCATTGTTCTTTGTCAAATCAATCTTTTTCCATAGATATACAATATATAATCCTTAAGTTTTTCTTTTTTCCAACCATTGATAAAACATATTCCATATTTCATAAAATTGTTCATTCTCCTGCTCTCTAATTTCAAATGTTAATCTACTCATTTCTGCACATTCCATGATCTTATGAATGACTTCCTCTTGTGAAGGTAATTTCTCATTTCTCCAGTTTTTTGCAAATACAATTCTAGCGGCTGTCAAAACATTCACAATCAAATATTTCAAATTTTTATCCAATCTTTCTGACATAATTCCATGCAGGAAAAGTTCAGGTTTAAAGTGTATGTGTTTGTGTGTCATTTTCTCCAGCCATATGTGAATCATAGCCCAATACCTTTTAGCCTCCGAACAAGTCCACCACATATGAAAATAAGAGCCAGGCATCTGGTGACATTTCCAAAATTTTTCGGATTTGTTCTTGTTCATTCTTGCAATTCTCGCTGGTGATAAGTGCCACCTGCAAAACATCTTATACAAGTTCTCTTTATAAGCAGTTGACATTGTCATTTTATAATTTTGCGTCCACAATTTTTGCCACTTATCTAGATCAATCCCATGCCCAAAATTTCCCCCCCAGGTTATCATAGTTTCTTTCACTTGCTCTTCCTGAAGTTTAAACTCTAATAAGTAGGCATAAAGTTTTTTAATTACTTTTTCATCAACGCCTGTTAAGATTTTATCTAATTCCGTTATTTTATCATAGACCCCCTCCTTTTTTTGATCCTCCTTATATCTAGAATGTATTTCCATTTATGTATACCAATTAATATCCATTCCTTCTTGTTTTAATTCCTGGATAGTTTTAAGATCACCCCCTGTGTTCAATAACTCGAGTATCTGATTGTTCGTTTCTTTTTATATATTATTGCATATGAAAATGCTTTAATAGTTGATACCCAGACTGGCATTTTAAGATATGGCAACCTCTTAATCTTTTCCCAGTTTAAAATCAAAGATTCTCTTATGTGATGCCTTCTAAAGAAACCATGTTCCCTGGCATTTCTACACCATAGGAATGCGTGCCATCCTGATAACAAATCATGTCCTTCTAGTTCTAAGAGCCTAGTGTTTCCTAATGTTATCCAATCTTTAATCCACATCAAATTTGCAGCTTGATAGTATAATTCCCAATCAGGGAACTCCTTCCTCCCCTTCTTTTGGCATCTTGTAAAGTTTTTAGCTTTATTCTTGCCCCCCCTTCTCTGACGGTCCTCGTCTATAACACCAAGCCAGAGAGGGGGGGGGGGGAGATAGGCTGCCTCCAGGTTCTCTCCTGCCAATATTGTCCTAGGTGTGATCCAGCTGCCTCCCCTTTTCCACAGCAGTCTCGCCTTTCTCCCTCCATTATTTCCCCATAGGGTTCAGCAGCTCCCCCCCCCATCCTTTAGAGGCCTCTGCCCTCCTCCATGCTCTTGGGGGTCTGAGGAGGGCATGAAAAGAAAGCCTGTTTTTTTTCTAGAGGAGAAGCGTGGGAGCCAATGAAGGAGACCAGTTGTAGCTCAGGGTTGACCGGAGGCTCCTTGGGGCTCTCAGAGCTTCCTTCTTTTCTTGCAGACGTTTCATGACCCAGCGAGGTAACACCACCAGAGCTAGGAGCGAGGGAAACTCAGAAAATGAGCCGTGAGTGGATTAACGGGCGGTGGAGCGTGGTGTCTCCTCCAAGGGTGGGGGCTTGAAGGGGCGACTGCTGGGCTCCTCCCCAAAGGGCGGCTTCACCGTCGGCGGAGGGGTGCGCATGGCTTCTCCTTGCCGGCCCCGGGTGCGAGGGAGCGGGGCAGGCAAGAGGCCGGCGTGGCGGCTGGAAGTCCAGACAGGGCGAGGGGGCCACAGGGGGCGCAGCGGCAGGAGGAGCCTTTTGTGCCTGCGGAGGGACAAAGGAGCGAGGGAAGGGTGGGGGGTCTCTCTTTGGTGAGGGCGGAGTATTCTGGGTGGCGGGAGGTTGTGGGGGCTGTTTTGGGGGGGCATGTGGGGGGGGGAAGGAGGGCATTGGAAGAGGAGGAAGGGGGGGCTTAAAGACAGCGAGGGGAGGGAAAGCGAGAGTAGCAGGCAAAGCGCCGAGAAAGGCGGCAGGGGAGCCCCAGGAGAAGCGGGAGTTCAAGGGGCCAAAGAACCGCCGTTCTCCCGCAGCATCTCCGGGGCTCAACAGGGGTGCGGAGGGTCCCACCTGGAGGGGCGACCAGGGCGAGCGCTGCGGAGAAGCCAGGGGGGGCTTTCCCTGCCTCTTCCTCCCCCCCCCAAAGGAAAGTGGGGCTCTCTGCATTCCCCCCTTCTCAGTCTCCCAGCCCCTCCCTCCCCTTCGCCCAGCCCAGGAGGCCCAAAGCTCTGAGAAGCAACTGAGACTGAAGGCCGGGGGTTGGGTCGCCCTCCCCCCCCTCTTCCTCCCCTTCAGCCGGAGGTTTCAGCCCCACTGAGGCCCCCTTGGCTGCCCCCGCCAAAGACTCCACAGCCCCTGAGACGCTGCAGTCCCAGCGCCCTTTGGACCCCAGCCAAGCAGCCTGAAGGGCAGAGCTGAAGGGCTCCTGGGGGACTCTGCAATGGACCCTTCTTGGGGGGAATTCAGCTCCACCCTCACAGGAGCCCCTTCCTTCCTCCCATCCCACTTCTCAAAGTAGCTGGGATCCCACTAGATCCCTTTCCCTTCTACTGTTACTGGGATCACCGTCTTCCCCGGGCAGATCGAGGCTCCGGGGGATTTGGGGGTTGCTCCTTCAGACAAGACTTAGCTAGGTGGGCTTTGCTCTGCGGTGTAAAGGCTACGTAATAAGACAAGGTCACAAATAGGCTGCAGACACTGACCGGACACTGGCAGCTGACCAGGGAGGGAAACTCTGGGGAAGGAAAAGAGGAGGAGGAGGGGGAGGGAGGGAGGGGGAGGCCCAGCTGTGTGAGTCCCTTCTGAAGAGGCCTTCTGATTGGTTCACTCTCTGAAGGTGTGAGGGGGTCTGGCTGGTTCTTCTCCAGTTGTTGGTGGTTGCAAAATACTCCAAAGGGAAGGAAAAGTGAAGGGGTTTATTTCCCTTTCTTTTCTTCCAATTCCCCTTCTGCTTCCTTTTCTCCTTTCTCCTCCTGTTTCCTTCCCTTTTGCTCTCTGCTTCCCTTCCTCTGTCTCTCTCTCTCCTTTGCCTTCCCCTTTTCCCAACTTCCCCTCCTCCCTCCATTCAGCTGACACAGAGTTCATGCAAATCCCTCAACCATTAGGATGACCTCCATTATCTCCATGGACAGGAGACCACACAGAAATGACACCTTCGCTTTCTTCATTTAACAGAGTGATGAGATCCATCAACATTTCAGAGCCTTGTAAAAAATATGGATCAGAGATATAAAAGAAGGAGCAGCAGGACTCCCCACATGGCCTCCCAGGACCATTTCCACACGACTATGACTCCAGGGCTCCATTCAGACGATCCCCTGTGCCCGGAGTCTATGAGGGTCCGGAAGGAGAGGAACCAGCTCCGTGTCTCTTGGAAGGCTGGGAAGAGGACCAGGAGACTCGCCAGCTGCCACGGAGGCTCCCCACAAAGGGCTCCGTAACCCTTGAGACCTCCCAGTCCCTCTGGGGAGGGGAGGGCAGGGCTCTGCCTACGAGGGGGAGGGCAGGGGGCTGGGGAGGGCAAGTGGGAGCTGTCTCAGTGGGAGAGTTTAGGATTTCAGGGGCAGAGTGAAGCCCTCTTTCTGTCTGTTGGGCCCTTTGGGGGAAAGAGGTTTTCTGCCTCTGGGCCAAAAAGACTTTGGAATCTGATCTTCCCTCCAATTCTGGACCTCCCCAGCTGCCCCCTCTGCCTCCCACCTCCCAAAATAGGAAACCTCAAAGGAAATTAAAAGAAGAGAGCCAGTTCTAAGAAAGGGGTGGGCGAGAGGATCGAGGGTAGAGAAGGGAGGGAGGGGGGATGGTGGATGGAGGAAGACTGTGTGGGAGACAGGAGAGAGGGGGTGTCGTCATAGCCCCCCACCCTCTGTTTAGAGAGGGATGTTCAGTTTTAAGAAAGATTGTGTCTTGGGAGCCCTCTTTCCAACCAGGGGTCTCCTCTGTCCAGAGGGTGGACTTTGCTCTCTCCCAAGACAGCAACAGGGTCCTTTCCCCAGTTCCAAGGAGCCCCCCCCCATATTTGCCCTCTGATTCAGGTGACCCTGAGGGGGCAGATAAACCCCCAGGTGGCCTCAGGGCCTCTCAGAGAGCTCATGGATGACCTTCCCAATGCTGACCATCACATTGTTGACCAGGGCTGAATGTCTGACATCATCTCCCATCAACTATGGTGATGTTGGGATCGATGGATTCCAGTACGGAGGTTCCACAGTGATGGAGGCCTCCTCCTCATCTTCAGCTGGAGGTTCTGGTGACACTTGCAACACCTTCAACGTAGAGGCCAAACCACACATGGACCCCAAAGATGAACAAGGTCACTTTCCAGGGTCTCCAAGGAACTTTGGGGGTCTCTCCCTGGATGGCCTCACCAGTTCAGTCTCTTCCATTTCGGAAAGAGAAAAGGGACTATTCTTGCCATCATTATTGTTATTGTTATTCTTATTGTTCTTACTCTTTTTATTGTCATTATTGCTGTTGTTGTTATCTTTAATTCTTTTGGCATATCACCATAATAAATGTTGAATTAAATTGAATTGAATTGCTCTTTGGACCTGATTCCTTCAGGATCCTTCATTAATCTTGAGTGTCCAACAGTGCTTCATGGATGCTCTCTTGTCTGACCATTTCACAAGTGTGCAGCAGAAGACCCCAAAGCAATGGGATTGTTGTCATGGTAAGACAGGTCTGTTTTGACCCTTCCCCCTCCCCACTCTGGATCTTCCTCACTAGCCAGGACATCTACAACAGTTAAAAGCAGCTCCTGAATTCCATGGAGAAGATGTGGTTGGATCCATCACTCATCCATCCACACCCCACTCAGTCTGCCGAATAAAGAAACACACAGAGGGACCTGAGGGACTTTGTAGGTGCCTCCTAATGTGGACATCTGGATGGAGAAGTCCCTGTCAGCTGCATGAAGAAGAGCCAAAGGAAGTGGTCCTTCCTCCCACCACCCTCATTGGGAACATGGGCTTCTCCAGGAGAGAGCATGTCCAGCAAGGCCTCTGAAGGGCCAAGGGTTTCCTCTCAGCTGCCAGGGAGGTTGTGGCCAAGGGTGAGATTGTGCAGGAGCTGGAGAGTCTTACTGACCAATGGAGTGGCAAAAATACACCATACAGTATATTAAAGTCACCCATAGAGAAAGTCCTTTACAAAAAATGTTCATGTTGTTATTAGATCATCATGAATAGAAACAAGAAAATCATCTTCCCCCCAATTAAATCCTCTTTGTCTCCACCTGCTGACTGAGTCTCAGTCGAGCCCTGATCCAAAACCAGAGGCAAATGATAGTTACCCTCACCTGGACATTTGGTTGAGTGTTGAGAAGGTGGGATGGAGACAGTTCTCCACCAGAGTTGAGAGTCACAAACACTCCATTATTTGTAGAAGGACTGAATTTTATCTGGCCACTAAAGTGGATTCAAAATAATCCATTAAAATAGAACTAAAAAAAAGATTTATTTAAATGTGAGAAACATGGTCTCCCACCTATTTCCAGGACTCAGAAGATGGAAACTGGAGGAGGATTTTGCAGATCTGCTTTCCTTCCGCAACACGAGGCTCCCCAGCTTCCTCCTCCCAAGAGGGGCTCCCCACTCAGACGGGAGAGTCCTGTCTGGCATCCCTGCAAGAGCCCCCATGCCTGGCCTCTGCATAGGAAAGGGTGGCAAGGGAACATGGGATATGGGCTTCTCCATTCCTCAGACTCTGGAGATGGAAGTTGGATTTTGTAGATCAGATTTTATCTGCAACACGAAGGTCCTGAGCTCCCCTTCCTTCCTTCCTTCCTTCCTTCCTTCCTTCCTTCCTTCCTTCCTTCCTTCCTTCCTTCCTTCCTTCCTTCCTTCCATGGGGTGAGAAACTTCCTTTATTTCTCCATCTCTTTTCCCTAGGTTTTATAAGTTCTCTCTTTATTTTTTCACTATGCAATGTTGTGGTAATTAATTTTTCACTAAAGTTGATTTTGTTCAATAGACAGGCTGCACTATTGCATAAGCCATTTTCTGCTGGGTTATTAACTTTCAAAATAAAGTAAATTTTGGCTTCAACTCAGCTGAAGGCTATTTCGGATCTGTGACATGCTCTGACATTAACTGGACCCTAGAATTTTTTCTTTAGTAACTATGCAAACAATTTATTTGTGTCTTCAGCCACAGGTGCCATGTATTAATTCTGGGGCCAGTTTCAAGCATGGAGACCCCCAAACCTCTCAAAGCTAGATGATGGATTTAATTCCATCTCTGCCCCTGTTATTATGAGCCACATGGGGATGATTTCCCTTTCATTTGCCTCCAGAGAATTTCCCAACAACCTTTGAGTCCAAGAACTGGTTGAATTCTCCAGGGATCCCTCCTGAGAGGGAGAATTATGATCAAAGGTTCAGCTCTGCTCTTTGGCCGAATCCTCCAGGGGAGACTTTGGGCAGAGAAATAGGGAGTTTAGGGACAGGCAGGGTCTGTGCTCTTAAATGTCCATCTCTCTCCTTTCCAGGTGAAGCTGAGTGTTTCTCTGTGTTTCAATCAGGAAAGACACTGGATCATTTTCCACCTTGTGAGAATCCTTTGAATCCTTCTAATTCTTTAGAAACAGAAAAGGGATCGATTGATTCACCCCATGAATGATGGACCTCCTGCTTCTGTTTCTGATGGTGCTGGTGTCCCATCCAATCTCTGGGAAGCTGAGGATGAAATGCCCACAGAGTTTGGAGCACCAGGATGGGAAACAACCAAAGAGCTTTTACAGCCCAGGAGACCATCTCATTGCTATAGTCATTACTGGAGAGGAAACATTGCATACAAAGTTGCTTTTCAACATGGCTCCTTCTCTTCAGTTTGTTTTCCATGATCTGTAAGTCATTCAGGGTGATGGAGTTGCCCTCCCTCCATTCTGACACTCTCCTTCTTTTCTGTTTTTTATTTTTCATTTATTCCTATATTGGGGGATATGTCTAATTTCCTCAATGATTTTGATTTCCATGTCTTCTCACATGGCGGGTTCTCTGTGGCGGGTCCGATCCTCTGGAATGGCCTACCCCCCGAACTTCGCACCATCACAGACCTTCGCCTTTTTCGCCGTTCACTAAAAACTCACTTTTTCCACCTAGCTTAGAGTTAGATTTTAGTCTATATTTTAACTTAGATTTTAAATTTGAGGATATTTTTAGTGGTTTGGTAGAGATTTTAACATTTTTAGTTTAACTTTTAGTACAGGCTATCTAATTTAATCGTATTTTATAATTGTATTGTATTTATTGTTGTGGTATTTTAATTCACTGTGCACCGCCCTGAGTCCATTTGGAGATAACTGAACTGAACTGAACTTTTGTCTGATTTTGTGAAAGAGACTCAAAAATGGTCTGAAAAAAAGCTGAAACAGCTGCAGATTATTTTCCTCTCTCAGTTCCATCCTTAATTCTTCACTCGAATAATGATTTTTATTTAAAGTTGTGGTGGAATCAGTTGTAGTTGCTGTACCTCAGCCCATTTCCTTATTTGTATAACTGATCATTGCTTTAGGATCAATGTTGGCTTAAGGCTCAGGAGGGTTATATCTTTTTTTTAAAGTATTTGTTGTTGCTGTTGATTATAATAACACTTTTTTTTACAATAGGGATGCTAATGGTTTTTCATATGGCTTAAAGTTTATTTTCAACATCCAAACGGTCAACAAGAATTCCCGGCTCCTGCACAATCTCACACTTGGCTACAACATCCATGACAACCATTGGAGCACTTTCCGCACTTCCGATGCCTTGCTGGACATTCTCTCCACTGGAGAAGCCAATGTCCCCAACTACGGCTGTGGAAGGAAGGAGAACCTTCTGGCTCTTCTTGATGCAGCTGACAGGGAAATCTCCATCCAGGCATCAACGTTAGGAGGCACCTACAAAGTCCCACAGGTTTGTGTGGGGTTTTCTCTCTCTGGTAAAGTGAGGGGCGGGTGGTGGTGGGTGAGCAATAGATGCAGGTGGATCTAGATAGACTTGAACACTGGGCCTATCTAACAAAATGAAATTCATTGTAGAGAAAAGTAAAGACTTACACTGAGGCTAGCAAAACCAAATGTGCAGGTGAAGCCGGGCTCAATAGCAGGAACTGTGAGAGGGATCTGGGAATCTTAGGGGAGAATCTCTCAAATGTGAGCCAACAATGTGTGGCAGCAGCCAAAAAAAGCCATTGCAATCCTAGGCTGCATCAACAGAAGGAGAGAATCCAAATCACGGGAAGTCTTGGTACCACCTTATAAAGCCTTGGAAAAACCTCCCTTGGAAGAGGGCATGGAGGGAGAACCTTTTCAGCCCTCTTGTCAGGGATGCGATCTGGAAGAGGAGTTGCCCAGTGTGCATGTTGGCTGGTCTGTTAATGGCGCCCATGCCAGTGGCGGGTTTCAATTTTTTTTAGAATCTATTCTGTAGGTGTGGCCTGTTTTGTGGGAGTGGCTCGGTGGCCATGTGACTGGGTGGGAGTGGCTTGGCAGTCATGTGACTGGCTGGACATAGTCAATTTGTAAAATGGGGTGAAGCTCACTAAAGAATGCACTTGCTTAGTAACGAAAATTTTGGGCTAAATTGAAGTCATGAGTTTTCTTTCCTTCCTTCCCTCCCTCCCTCCCTCCCTCCTTCCTTCCTCTTTCTTTCCCTTTCTTTCTCTCCTTCCTTCCTTCCCTCCTTCCTTCCTTCCTTGTCTCTCTCTCTCTCTCTCTCTCTCCCTTCCTCTTTCTTTCTCTTTCCACTTTCTTTTTCTGTCTTTCTCTCTCTCTTTGTCTTTCTTTCTCTTTTCCTATTTCTTACTCTTACTCTTTCTTTCTTTCCAAAGGGACACAATAGGTGGACCTAACTCAGGGGTCTGCAAAGTTGGCTCTTTTAAGACTGGTGGACTTCAACTCCCAGAATTCCCCAGCCAGCCTTGCTGGCTGGAGAATTCTGGGAGTTGAAGTCCACCAGTCTTAAAAGAGCCAACTTTGCAGACCCCTGACCTAACTCAATGTTATGGCACTTTATAAAACTGACCCCCAACTGAGCAACAGACACTTTACTGCTGTGAAAACAATATTCCTTGTATTTCCATAATATTCCACCTTTTATAGGCTTCATAAACATCTTTATTTCCACCAGAGAAGAGAGAGATCAGCTGGCAGAAGAGGGCTGCATTGTTAATCTGAGGGGAGAGCCAGCTTGACCTTCCCTTTCCATCCAAAGCGGGTGAAATTGTGGTTATTCTGAACTGGGGAGGGAAAAGGATGAAGGGAGGGGCCCATAGTTTTGTCTCTTGTATCCACACAATATGAAGGCATTATTGTGGGTGCCTTATTTGTCTGGATAAGAAGAACAGCTGGAGAGGAAGAGGCATTTTATCAACTAAGGGGCCCTATCAGGTTTCATACTGTTTGGACAGAGATAGCCAGGCAGGTAAATAGAGATGGATGGATGGAAGGATGGATGGATGGGAGGGAGGGAGGGAGGAAGTTCCATCTTCTGAATCCATTTTCCAGCATGGGAAATATTCTTTGAAATTTTGAAATGAATCCAGATGGACCCAAAATACTTTTGATATTTAGAGGGATGAAACCATCCACAATCTTTAATGTCAACAATTAAAGACCCATCTTTTCCAGCAGGCCGGCCTGGCCTAACCTAATCTACCGTACCAACCTAGTTGTAGTAAATATTACCTAATTGGGTTTTTAAGCTATAAATTTAAACGAGATATTTTAACACAGGGTAAAACATTTAATTTAGTTTTAATTATTTATAATTGTTTTATGTATATGCTCTTAAATTCTTGCACACCGCCTCGAATCCCTTCGGAGAGAGGGGGCGGTCAATAAATCCAAATAAATAAATAAATAACTAGAAAAATTAGTTGTTATAGTTCATTATCTTATATCCAGAAAGGATCCTGAGATCAATTATATTTCCCCAAAGAGTCTCTCCTTCCTTCTCTCCCTCTCCCTCCCTCTCCTTCTCTCTCTCTCTCCCTTTCTCTCTCTCTCACACACACAAACACACACACACACAGAGTGAGAGAGAGATGGTGGTGGTGGTAGAGTCTTCCTTTAGTTCTCTGCCATCCCTGAACTGAGCCATGCTGGGGAACTTCTCCTGCATGGATGCGCCTGACAGCAGCAGCTGCACCAGCAGAGGCAGAGCAAACCCTGCTTTCGGGGCTACGTCCTCCCAGCCGAATCAGCCACAATGGGGATTTCTGTGCGGACGCTCCCAGGGGCGGTGTGCTCAATGGCAGGAAGAACCAGCGCCCGTTCCTTCAAGCGACGACCTCCCACCCCAGCAGCTGCCCCATCACATTGCAGGTGGCCAGGGCAGCCTCGACCCCCGCCTTCCTGCTGCCTCCAGCCCCCGGCTCTGCTGGGCAGCCGCTCCTTGGCGTCCCATTGCAATTGGCTTTCTCCTGGACATCCTTGCTGGCTGGGAGGGACCTTCTGCCCCAGAGAGTTCGGCAGTGACAGGGAAATGGAGGTTTCTTTGCCAGCCTCCCTTTCCCCAGCAGGTCCCGTGGCTGCTGGAGCCGCTTTGCTGAAAGCTTCTGAGCATGCGCGAGGAATGGCGCCACGTTTCCGGAGGCCGTAGAGGCTGAGATCCTCGAATGGCCCCGGAGGGCACTGCCAGCCCTCTTTGACCATCTACAAGGGCTGGCCCGGCAGGTTAGGCAACCCGCTGTCACACCGAGGAGTTTTTGGAGTCGGACGGTGTGGCGACGGTGGCAGGAACGGAGGGAGTGGCGACTCGGCTGGGGCGGCTGCTCGGCCTAGGACGCCTTTGGTGCGACCGGCGCAGCTGGGCACAGTCAGGCGCAGCCGAGAATGGCCAGCGGGGCGCGGTCAGCGGCCAGCGGGAACAGCGGCCGGCAGGAATAGCGGCCGGCGGGAACAGTGAACCTGGCCGCAGGAACGAGCAGGAGTAGCCACAGGAGAATGGCCAGCGGGGCGCGGTCAGCGGCCGGCGGGAACAGCAGGCCCAGCCGACATTGACGCCCTTGGTGCGGCCTGTGTGGCTGGGTGCAGCCAGGAATGGCCGGCGGGACGCGACCAGCGGGATCAGCGAGCCCGGCTACAGGAACAGCGAGCCTGGCCGGCCCAGCAGGAATGGCGAGCCCAGCACGGGAGGTAGGCCTGGAGCAATGGACCGGCTTGTGGCAGCCCTGGTGCGGCTGGGTGCGGCCTGCGACCGGCAATAATAGCTAGCTGGCTACAACAACATCAACCAGCCAAGGAGCGAGGGCCTGGGTGATCGGGGGTGAAAGACTACTGGAGGTGAAAGACTATCGTGGGTGAAAGACTACGACTATGACTATAACATAGACAGTGACTCATTTATCAACTTCTGAGAGTTTTTTGGATCATCCTCCCTCTGCCTAGATACCCAGGCATATTCACTGGACTATGCTAGATCATATTATTTATATGTTCCATTCTCATTCCCCCCCCCCTGGAGGTTGGATCTCCTCCATCCCACGTGATTCTATTCTATCATCTCTCCTGATTGTGTACCTGGCTCCCCACTACGTCTCAGCAGCCCTGCTCGAGCTCCTCGAGGTGATAGCCGAGATGGCAGTTGAGACCCCCAGGCTTTTAGTCATGGGGGACTTTAATCTGCCATCGGTAGGTGAAGCCTCTGAGCTAGCTCGGGAGTTCATGGCCTCCATGACGGCCATGAACCTGGCCCAAGTAATTCAGGGCCCCACCCACACCGGAGACCACATGCTGGATCTTGTCTTTATCTCCAGCCAGTGGAGGAGTGATCTGGGAGTAGGGGACTTAATGATCACTCCCGTGTCATGGTCAGATCACTCTCTCCTGCAACTAGACTTCCCAACCGCTACATCCCACCGCAGGGAGGCGGAACTGGATATTCCACAATGGTTCCGCCCCAGGCTCCTGATGGATTCCAGGTGGAGCTTGGGCCAATACTGGGAACCCTGACCCGCGACTCGACTGAGGTCCTGGTGGCCGCCTGGAATAACGCGGCCACTGGGGCCCTGGACCAGGTCGCGCCCTTGCGGCCTCTCACGCGTCGCCGATCTGCCCTGGCCCCTTCGTTCTCTGAGGAGCTAAGGGCATTGAAGTGACGCAAGAGATGCCTGGAGGGTATTTGGAGATCCACTCGCGCCGAATCTGATCGAACACGCGCTAGGTCCCACTTAAGATCTACCTCGTGGCGATAAGGGTGGCAAAACATAACTATCTTGCCGCCCTTATCGCATCCGCAGATAACCGCCCTGCCGCCCTGTTTAGAGTAACCCGCTCCCTTCTGCAACAGGGGCCGCGGGAAGCTCCTTTACAGGGTCGTGCAGAGGAGTTCGGTCAATATCTGCTGGACAAAGTTGCTCAGATCCAGAGCGAGCTGATCTCCAATGAGGTAGATCCGGGCGGGCAATCGGGGGCAGGTCTTGAGACCGTTTTATGGGAAGACTTTGACTTTGTGACTCCTGATGACATGGACAGGTTGTTGGGACGACTGAATGCTACCACGTTTATTGGACCCGTGTCCCTCCTGGCTAGTACTGGCCTCCCGGGAAGTTACACGAGGCTGGTTCCAGGAGATAGTGAATACATTTCTGAGTGAGGGGTCTCTTCCGTCCACCTTGAAAGAGGTGGTGATGAGCCCCTTTCTCAAGAAGCCCTCCCTGGACCCAGCATTATTGGCCAGCTACCGTCCAGTCTCCAACCTTAGCTTTCTGGCTAAGGTTGTAGAGAGTGTGGTAGCTCAACAGTTCTCCTGACACCTGGAGGAAACCGTCTATCTAGACCCGCGCCTAGCACGGGCACAGCACGGAGACGGCATTGGTCACGTTGGTTGATGATCTCTGGAGGGCCCGAGACAGAGGTTGTTCTTCTGTCCTGGCCCTATTAGATCTCTCAGCGGCTTTTGATACCATCGACCATGGTATCCTCCTGCACCGGCTGGAGGGGCTGGGATTGAGAGGCACTGTATTGCAGTGGTTCTCTTCCTACCTCTCTGGCCGGTCGTAGTGTGTACTGACAGGAGGGCAGAGATCGACCTTGAGGCCCCTTTTGTGTGTGGTACCTCAGGTTCGGTTCTCTCACCTCCTGTTTAACATCTACATGAAGCCGCTGGGTGAGATCATCCGTGGCTTTGGGATAGAATACCATCAGTACGCTGATGACACGCAGCTGTACATTTCTACCCCTGGCTACCCCAATGATGCCATGGAAGTGCTGTCTCGGTGTCTGGAGGCCATGCGGCTCTGGATGGGGAGGAACAAACTCAAACTCAACCCGTCCAAGACCGAGTGGCTGTGGTTTCTGGCATCTTGATATAGCCAACTAACTCCATCGCTGGCTATCAGGGGCGAGACATTGGCTCCCGCGGAAAGGGCTCGTAACTTGGGTGTCATCCTGGACTCACGGCTGTCTTAGATGACCATGTGACGGCCATGGCCAGGGGGGCGTCAGTTGCGTCCCTTTCTAGATCAAGATGCCCTACACATGGTCACTCAAGCCCTCGTTATTTCCCGCCTAGACTACTGCAACGCCCTCTACATGGGGCTCCCCCTGAGGTGCACCTGGAGGCTCCACCTAGTGCAGAATGTAGCCGTGCGGGGGATTCTGGGAGTCTCTTGTTACTCCCATGCAACACCTCTCCTGCGCAAGCTGCACTGGCTGCCTGTGGTCTTCCGGGTGCGCTTCAAGGTCGTAGTTACCATCTTCAAAGCGCTCCATGGCTCGGGTCCTGGTTACTTGAGAGACCGCCTCCTATCACATTCCTCCCTTTGACCTGTCCGCTCTCACAGAGTTGGCCTTCTCAGGGTGCCATCAGCCGGTCTTTGCCGACTGGCGACCCCCAGGGGAAGAGCCTTCTCTGTGGTGGGTCCGACACTCTGGAATGACCTCCCCCCCCGATATCCGTACCATCACGGACCTACGACTCTTCCGTCGGATGGTAAAAGCTCATTTCTTTCGTCTTGCCGGCCTGACATAGATTAGGGACTATTTTAATTAGTTATTTATGGTTTTAACAATTTATTCAATTTTAGCACAGTCGTATTGGTTTAATTGTTTTTTAAATTTTGTATATTGTGGGGTTTTATCTTTCTGTGCACCTCCCTGAGCCCCTTTTTGGTGAAAAGGGCGGTATATAAATTGAAAATAAACTAAAAAAACTAAAGCTCTCAGTGATGACAAAAGCCGGCCAGGGGTCCAGCAGCCATGGGACCTGCTTGGGGAAGGGAGAGACGGAACTGACCACAGGGATTGTGGTTCAGCCTCCACTGTGAAAATGCCTCTTTTGCCATCCGCAGGAGGGAAGGAAAGAAGCCGGTCTTGGACAGAGCCTCCCCTCCCCCTCCAGGTAGCCCAGGCCGAAGAGAGGAGGGGGAGGGCTGGTGGGAAGGTGGGCGAGTGGGCAGTTTGGCTCCGGCGCCTCTTTTGCTCGTTCAGGCAGGAGGAGAAAGGAAGGAGGCATCGGATAATCATGCGGGCCACCTTTGCCCTCGGCCATTGCATCCCTCCTTACTTTCTCCGCCCTCCCGAGTAAAGAAAGGGGCCCACTAAACCTCCTGCTCAGCCGCATTCCCACCAGCCCTCCCCCTCCTCTCTTTCAGCCTGGGCTCTCTGGAGGGGGAGGGGAGGTCTTTCCCAGGACTTGCTTCCCTTACCTCACAGGTGCAGTTCCAGGACGGTGGGGGATTCTTTTTTTCACCGGTATGGGGGGCTTAGCCTCCACCCCTGCCTTCCAGCCACCTTCATTCCAGCCCCCCACAATCTCACCCCACCCCGCCCCGCCCACTTGGGGATCCTCCCAGCTGCAGTTGGCATTCTCCCAGCAATCCTTCCTGGCTGCAACCCCAGAGCGTCACATGGAGGGTGTGTGGGGCTGCTGACTGACCCAGGGCCCATCTTGACGCCCGGAGGGGAAGGATCGGCAGGAGAAAGCCAACTGCTGCCAGCAATGGGGCACAAAGGAGCAGCTGCCCAGGCAGGCACCCAGGGTGACCTCAATGTCCAGCCCCCCTGCTGTCTCCAGCCCTGCACAACCTCCCCACCAACCCACCGACCTCTGCTGGAAGGCCTCTCCTTCTCATCCTGTTGCTGTGTCCCCAGAGTGGTCACATGGCAGTGGTACATTGGCTGCTGACCATCCCAGGGCCTCCCCAGTTGCTTCTGGAGGGGGCAGGCAGACGGGCAGCATCCGCCCCACCTCCCCAGCCATCTGCAGCCTCGGAGCCTCTGCTGGGTGGGCAAAAGAATTGGGGGGGGGGCTGGGGAAGCATTGGGGGGGGGGCGCTGCGAGTGAGTGGCAACCAGGCAGGTGGAGGGAGTGAATGGGGAGGGCAGGCCAGGGGAGGCTATGGGGCCTCCAGAAAAACGGGTACAGGAAGGCACACTAAATTTCACCATCCAGTAAGCCCGTACCGGTGCATACCAGCTAAAACCCACCCCTGGCGCACACACAGGACGATCAGCTGGCTAGCACTCATGTACTGGCAGAAACCAGAATGTTGCAGGAAATAACGAGGCTTGGAACTTCTCAGAATCAGGAAAAGTTTATTTATGGCTGCCAGGTTCAGAAAGCGAGTCAAAGGCCAGCATGGAAATTCTGAACAGTCTTCTGATAGCAAACACTCATTCTTATACTTTGACAAAGAGAGCATCACAGGAAATACTTAACTCCTCTCTGATTGGCTCAGCTCCTTATTGCTGGGCAGAGAAGCATGCAGGAAACCCCAGTTCCATTCTGACTTATGTGGTTAAGCCCTCTGTCTGACTTGCAAGGGGCTTGGACTTCCAACTGACTCCACCTACTTACAAGCAGCTGTTTGTGGTTTGACCCTTGAATTTCCTGAGTTCCAGCTTCCTGTCTCAAAGATGCTTTTTGTACCTTACAAAGCGTAAAAATAAAGATGACTAAAGATCATCCAGTCTGACCCCAACTCATTCCACACTTATGTCTAAAACTCGCTTTATGTCCTGCCTCAGGAAGACCAGCTCTTCCAGTTTCTGCCACTGCCATGCATGCAAAGGCCAGCTGATCATCCCACACATGTGTGCACCAGAAGAGTACAGGGGAAGGCTGCGTGTGCCAGGCGACATGGCTCTGTGTTCCACTTTGCCCGAGCTAGAAAGCTGAAGCAGAGGCTCCATTTTCCCCTCCTGGGGCCTCCGTGCATCTCGTTTTTGGCCTCCCCTTCAGCCAGAAGAACTCTGCCAGCCAAAAACATTGGTCTTACTTTGCAATTTCAGTCCGTGGGGCTTGTGAAGGAAAGGCCTGCACTCAGCCGGTAGGTGGGAGCCATGGTGGTGATGGTGGTGGTGGAATGATATGGGAGGGGCAGCCTTGTGGTCCCACGTGAGACGGGGTCTCCTTCAGACTGGAAACAGAGCAAAGGAAACTCTTTCCCCCCACTTGCTTTGTCCTGTTTCCCCCATTGGAAAGAGCTGTTTGCAACCCACAAGGAGGGGATCCTTTCCTAAGAGCTCCCAATTGAAGGATCCCAATGTGCCCCTGAGGAATTTGAGGGTGGGGGTCCTAGTGATAGAAGAGACCCTCAAGGCCTCCCTAACCCACTCACATGGGGGTCCTAGTGATAGAAGAAACCCTCAAGCCCTCCCTAACCCACTCAGGTCCCTCCTGCTTCTCCCTCCCTTCCTGCAACAAGGACTCCCTGACTTTGCAAACCTCTCTCTCCTCTCTTGCTTCTCGGCTTCTTGTATCATGGAGCAGCTTCCAAGTAAATGGGGCAAGAGAGAGACAGGGAGGGGAAGAGAGCAATCCATTGTGTGTGTGTGTGTGTGTTTGTGTGTCTTTGTGTGTGTGTGGGCACCAAAACTGCTGCCAATGGTGTGGGCGACACCTGAGCAGAGAGGCAGGGTGTGTGGGTACATTCCTCCCCATTCAAGCAGGGCCTCCTATTTTTCCCCTCCCCAGCCAGCCAACCGCCCCCCCCAACCTGCTTCCTGCTGGCTCCTGCAAAGCCTCTTCATTCTCCACCTCCTCTTCTTCATGTTCAACTGCCAGCCAGCTAGATTTCGGGTCTATGACGAGGGCCAGAGTGGGGCACGCATGAGTATGCAGTGGGGGTTGCTTGCATTGCTCAGCAAACTACATCCTTCTCTCCCAAGTGGCAGTGGGTTCCACAGGACAGGCTCTCATTTCTGCCCTGAAGCAGTGAACTCTGGTGGGCTGGAACTGAGTGTGAATGGCCTGGTCCAAAACAGGAAAACCTGGACTTTTTGTACCCATTTGGCCCTGGAAAGCCTCCTGCACCAACCTGGAAGCAGAAATAAAAAATAAAGCCCTTGCAACTGTTGGAAGGCCGAAGGAAGCCTCCAACTGAGGGAGGAAGTACTGGGGGGGTCCAGGCGATTCCCACTCACTTCCAGCCCACTGGAGTTTCCTGGGCAATGCAAGCGCCACCCCCATCCCCTTCCCACACACAGCATACTCACAGGTCCCCCGATCCTTTCCCTCGGCAGAGGCCCAAAAACCAGCTGGCCGGCAGGAGGTGGACCTGCATGTGGATGCGAGTGGAGCTGGGCTGGGGCGGCCTGTGTGCCGGGAGAGAGGGCTCTGCGTGCCTCAGTTTCCCCTTCATGGCTCTAATCCTTTCAATTCCTTTTTCAGATCAATTATAGACCAGCTTCAGAGACTCTGAGTGATAAAAGTCGATTCCCCTTTTTCCACCAGATGGATCTCAAAGAAGGATTCCAGTACCCAGCAATTGTCCAGCTGCTCCTCCATTTCAGATGGACCCTGATTGGCCTCTTTGCTTCAGACACAGAGAAGGGAGAGGATTTCATGAGGATTTCCCCTCCTGTGCTTGTCAGGAGTGGAATTTGTGTGGTTATATCACAATTGTTCTCAAAGACTGGATATACTGCATACCTCAGGGATTCCCTCTCTAAGTGGAGACAAGTCAACGTCTTTGTTCACTTCATGGAATATGATATCATTTGGGAGAGAATTCTTCCTTTCCATTTAACATTTATGCGTCTCCCAGGACCCATTGAAGGGAAAGTCTGGATCCTCACAAATTTTGCAGGGTATGAAATAAAAAAGCACAGACTTCTCACATACATCCATAGTATTTGGAACTTTGGTTATCTGGGAAAAGAAAGGCCAAGAGATTCTGCCTTTGAACCTTATTTCTTTGTGGAAGAAAAGTTTCAAGATCAACATTTCCACTGTTCTCTTTCAAAGAACATCTTTTCTGTCAAAGGCCGCAGAAGATGCACCCAGAAAGCCCCACTGGAGACCCAAAGGAAATGGGGGAGATTAATGGCCCAAAATGACTACCACCCTTACAGTCTCATAAAGACTCTTTCCCAGGCCTTGAATGCCGCCTATTCCTCCAGACTGAAGAGGAGAAGGAAGGAGGGAGAAAAGATCTTGGGGTCTCCAAGACTGCAGCCATGGCAGGTATGGGGGTCCCAAGGGGAACCTTCTCAACAGATCTGGCCAATTTAATTACTCAGGGAATTAATGGTTCCAAAGAGTAGATTCCATGGCATTTTTATATTAAACACTGCTGATTTGAAAATGCTGTATTCTTTCTTAAATAAATCCCCTTATTTGTGGGTTTGTGATGAGCCTGGTGGGATTCCATCTTCCTTCCGTCCCCATTGCAGGTGGGTCTGTGTGCAGCTGGAGAGGCAGCTAAGCCCCCCTATTCTCCTCCAATGAAAGGGAGCCTGGTGTGGATCTGGATGCTTTATTGGGAGAACAGGGCAGGTGAAACTGAGGAGATGCAAAGAGTGGAAATCAAATAGAAAGACGAGATAGGCAGCATTCACTAACAGCCAGCAAAGGAGCAGCTGGAACCTCTCCAGCGATGCTTCGATGCTTCGTGTGAGGGACGGAGGCCGTCTCCGGATGACCAGGGGTGTCGGTCACAATGGCCTCTTCTGTCTTCTCCAAAGGCAGACAGAAAACGGACTCTGGCTTCAGACCATAGAGTTAAGCTTATCTGCCCCCGGCCACTAAGTGGGGCTGGAGCAACAAAAGCACAAGAGTGCCATGTTGTGGCATGACAACCTTTGTAAATTGGGAGGAGACCCTGAGACCATCTAGCCCAACCCCTCCTCTCTGCAGGAATCCCAGTTGAAGTTGGGATTGGAAGAGGGCTGGATCCAGTGGGGGCATTTTATACGTTTACTACCAGTACTGTGGGCGTGGCTTTGTGGTCATGTGACTGGGTGGGTATGGCCAACATGACATCACTCACATCAAAGGGTACCTTGCCTGGTGTCTCCTTGCCTCAACAAGATACAATTTCTCTGTCTATTTATTTACTGCTACTGACCATTCAAAATATGCAATTTAATCCTATGTATAAATGCCATATGTGTGCATACATATTACATAGTATAGTGTGTGTATAGGCACACAAAATGATACACACACACACACACAGAGAGCTCTTCTAAAACTCTACACATTCAACCTCACTTTCTGCATTTGGAAAAACACACTCAGAGTCCACTTTCTGCCACACATTTAATTGTAACTTCTGCCCATGAGAACATTACAGAGGCCTTCAGATGCTCTTCCCTATCCTGCACATGACTGTCAGAGCCAGGAGATGTCATGGATTGAGTAAAATGTGGCAAAACTCACTTAACAACGTTCTTGCTTAACAATGAAAATGTTGGGCTCAATTGTCATAAGTCAAGGACTATCTCTGCCTTCCTCTGCATGGCAGCCTTGTCCTAGTAAACCCCTTCCTTCTTCTGGCAATTTCACCAAAATATTCCAGAGGATATAAGGTTTTAGGGGGTTGGACTACATGACCTCTGAGGTCCCTTCCAGCCAACTGTGCTGTTTCAAAGAGTCTTCTGAAGCCAGAGTTTGTGTCCTTCCTTCCTCTCATTTTCTCTCTCTCTCCCTTCATCCCTCCCTCCATGTATCTATCTATCCATCCAGCTATATCTCATTCACTTTCTCCTCCCTCCCTCTTTCTTTTTCCCTTTTTCTTTCTTCCCTTTTTCTTTCTTTTTTCTTTCTTGTCTCTCCCTTTCTCTCTCTCTCTTTCTTTCTTCCTTTCTCTCTTTTTTAAATTATTTTTTATTTTTATTTTTCAGAACAAACACAACACAAAAAATAAAAACAAACAAACAAAAAAACCCTTTTTCCTTACGTACTGTGTATCAATTGGTTACAAAACGAGTAAATAAATAAATAATTTTTTTCTTCCCCCATGCATTCCTTTCACCGACACCCGTAATTTATGCAAATTCTAGTATTTTAAACTGACTATATTTGTGCATATTACCATCCTCATATCCCCATTCTCGTTTCATTGCGGTTTCTTTCCTTTCTGTCAGTAGTACAGTGCGAGATTGAATAAATTAACTTTTTCCACCTTCTAGATAGGATCTTTTTCTTCACTTCAGTTCCTCACCATTCTTTTTCCCTTTTTCTAACCATTGATACCACAGCTCCCAATTTTCTTCCCCCTCCTCTTTGTGTTCATTTTTTAGTAATTGAGATAACGTATCTAATTCGGCACAATCGGTTATCTTGTGTATTAGGCTTTCTCCTGACAGAATGTTGGGGTCTTTCCACCTTTGCGCAAGGAGCATCCTTGCCACGGTTAGCACATACGTGATCAGGTACTTGGTTCTTTTACTCATTGGGCCTGGCAGGATTCCCAGGAGGAAGAGCTTTGGCCTCCTATCCACTTTAATCCCTGTTATCTCCTGCACCCGTCTCCTTACTCTATCCCAGGATACCTTCACCTTTGGGCAGGTCCACCACATATGGTCGTAGGTCCCCCGCTTGGCCCCACACTTCCAGCAGGCCGATGATGAATTGGGAAAGATCCTAGCAAGTCTGGCTGGCGGCAAATGCCACTGATATAACATTTTATATTGGTTCTCTTTATAGGACGAAGCCAATGTGGCTTTGATATTTTTATTCCAAATTCCTCTCCACTTAGTCGTATCAATTTCATACCCAAAGTTTTTAGCCCAGGCAGTCAGAGGTTCCCTCATCACGTCTTCTTCCTCTACCTTCCAGAGTAGCATCAGCTTATAAGACTTTGTTATATTTTTTTGATCATTAGTTAATATGAGTTTAGTTCTTTTCTCTCTCTTTGTATCCCTTCCTTTCCTCCTTCCAAAGCTAGGAGACCCACCTGAAACAACAACTCCTTGGATGAAACCGACCATTTTACACACACACACACACACACGCACACACACACAAACACTCCTCCAACCAGCTCTGCTCCTGGATTCATTGTTTGCTTTTAGAGGGGGGCCAATCGCCAAAGTCCTTTCCAAGCGCCCGGCAGCATCGCTCGCCTCCCAGGAAAGTCCGGCTGACTAACTAGATTAACTGTGCAGGCAGCAGTCTTCCTCTTGCCTCTTCCACGCAAGCTTCTCTCTCTGGAGCAGCCACAGGAGGGGGATTTATGGGGAGTTGGAAGGGTGGGCAGCTTCTTTGCACTGCACATTGGAATGGGAGGAAAGAGAGAGAAAGAGAGAGAAAGAAAGAGAGAGAGAGAGAGAGAATGAGAGAGGGAGAGAGAAAGAATGAGAGAGAGAGAGAGAGAGGGAGAGAGAAAGAATGAGAGAGAGAGAAAGAATGAGAGAGAGAGAGAGAAAATGAGAGAGAGAGAGAGAATGAGAGAGAGAGAGAGAATGAGAGAGAGAGAGAGAGAATGAGAGAGGGAGAGAGAAAGAATGAGAGAGAGAGAGGGAGAGAAAGAATGAGAGAGAGAGAGAGAAAGAATGAGAGAGAGAGAGAGAGAATGAGAGAGGGAGAAAGAATGAGAGAGAGAGAGGGAGAGAGAAAGAATGAGACAGAGAGAGAGGGAGAGAGAAAGAATGAGAGAGAGAGAGAGAGAGAGAGAAAGAATGAGAGAGAGAGGGAGAGGAATCAGAAGTTGTTAGACCTTGTGCGGTGCCTGGGAGGATTTCCTCTGGATTTCCCTTCCCTTCCTATTTTACTACCGCTTCAGTGGGTGTGGCTAGAATGGGGGGGGGGGGCTTCTGGCTCAGTCGCGGCTGTGGCTCGGTCTTGAGTGAGCTATGGGCCTGGTCTGGGGAGGTGGGGAGTGGCTCCATTAGGAGTGATCTGGAGGAGTTTTCCATCAGGATTACAAGGAAGAAGATTTCTTCTTGATCAACTGAGGCTTTCTGGGAATCAGCCTGTTGTTTTCTAAGAGTTTATGGATCATCTTTTTTTTTCTCTGTTCATTTTATTTGTCATCTGCTTTAGAATGTTCCCTATAATTGACCAACTGTGTCAAATATATTTTCTCTATATTTTGATAATTTTTTTTCAAACTTTCTCATTCACCTATGAAGACAATGGCAGTATTTGTATCCTCTTTAATCATATTTGGAGATGAGACAATTGTAGAAGAGAGATTCAATGTGGGATAAAAAACAAAGTTTTCTGTTTTTCAAATTCCTGGATGTTCCCATTCTAGTTTCATCCCTTTCTGGAGAAGAACGAATTTTGGAATATTTCTGAATATGAACTGTACTTGGAGCAAAATGGAGAGATAAAAGCAGATATAGGCATTCACGGCTTCTTGATTCTCCCCAGGGAGGATCCCAGGAGAGCGATTCTGGCGTATTTTAAAAAAGAGAGACTTTCTATCAGACAAGAGACTCTTTCACAGCTAAAGTTGCTCAATAAGGTGGGATAAATTTTGGGGTCTTTTCTCTGTTTGCCAAAGCCTGAGGTCCCATTTCAAGTGGGCAAAGCCCAGAGTCTCCAGGTTGGTTGGCCTTCCATGCCAGCTGGTGTCACCTAATGGAAGTTCTTCAACAGACGGGACCTAAGTGGAGGGGCTTTGACATGTTTTATGGAAACCTTTTAAGATCTTACTGGCCAGAGGTTTCTTTTTCCATCAGAGTTTTATTCTACACTTTAAAAAATCTAATGGAATAAAAGTTTCCTAACATTTTTACAATAAACCTTATTCTCAGTTTTAATATGAATGTATTATCATACTTAAATCTTTTTTTCCCAATTCAATCCCTGTGAACTATTAAGTAGAAAAGTAACTTATTGTAATGTTAAATTCCAAAAGCAAAAGGGAGGAAGTAAATAAAGAATTTGCCAGTTGTTCTACCTCCTGCATCTGTTTAGGAGTCAGAGGTTTCCTCTCTACCTCAGTGAAGACCAGAGGCTCCTTGTCTCCATTCATTTCTCCCTCCGTTTTCCATGGACGGAGAGTCCTAACATCTTTTCTTTGGCCTTCCTTGTTCTTCTGCTCAGTCCCTGCCTCAGTCCAGATGTGCGGAAAGTTGTCATCCTGGATTTGTCAAGAGGGCTCAAGAAGGAGAGCCAGTTTGCTGCTATGACTGCGTTCCTTGTCCGGAGGGGACCTTCTCCACTCAGGAAGGTGGGTCACACTGGAGGAAAGGAAGTGGAACTGATTCATTACATACATCAAATAATAAAGGTTCCTAGGATGGTTCTGAACATCACACAGGAAATTATTTCAGGTCCCAATTCTTCTCTCACTTTCATAGACTATTAAACAAAAATTTTATTTTTTAAAAAAGTTTTATATTTCTTATCTTCTCTCACTAGAGGTAGTAATAAATGTGACCTGGAAAATGTCTCCTGGTATCGCTTGTTGTCCAAATAAAATATTTCCTGAAAGGTAAAAGGAGAGAATAGAAAGAAAATATATTTTTTCCCTCAGATGCAGAAAAATGCACCAAGTGTCCAGATGATAAATATCCAAAAGAGAACAGAATCCAATGTATCCCCAAAGTTTTAACCTTCCTGTCTTATGAAGAACTTCTGGGCATCATCCTGGTCTCTTCTGCCCTACTATTGTTTTTAATCACAGACCTTGTTTTAATCCTCTTCATTAAATACCGAGAAACTCCCCTTGTCAAAGCCAACAACCGGGACCTCTCCTACATCCTCCTGGTCTCCCTCCTGCTTTGCTTCTTGTCTTCTTCTCTCTTCATTGGCCAACCAAGGAAAGCCACCTGCCTTCTCCGACAAACGGTCTTCAGCATCATCTTCTCCATCGCCATTTCTTCTCTCTTGGCCAAAACCATCACGGTGGTGCTGGCTTTCCTGGCCACAAAACCAGGAAACCGAGCGAAGAGATGGTTGGGGAAGAGCTTAGCCAACTCCATCATCCTCTCTTCTTCTGCTGTCCAAGTGATCATCTGCTCCATCTGGCTGGGAGTTTCTCCCCCCTTCCCTGACTCTGACCTCCACTCCCAGCCTGGAGAGATCATCCTGCAATGCAACGAAGGGGCCGTTGTCATGTTCTACGTCACCCTCAGCTACATGGGCTTCCTGGCTGCCATCTGCTTCACGGTTGCTTTCCTGGCCAGGAATCTGCCTGGGGCCTTCAACGAAGCCAAGGTAATCACCTTCAGCATGCTGGTCTTCTGCAGCGTCTGGGTGACTTTTGTGCCCACCTACCTGAGCACCAAAGGGAAATACATGGTGGCTGTCCAGGTCTTCTCCATCCTGGCCTCCAGTGCTGGTCTGCTGGGCTGCATCTTCATCCCCAAGGGCTACATTCTCCTTCTGAGGCCAGACCTGAACACAAAGGAACAGCTTACAGCCACAACACATATTAAAATATGAGATATAACACCATTATAATATTGAAAGAATTGTTAAAGTTTCTTTTATTTGAAAAAATATTTTCTTTCCACTTTGGTAGTATGCAGGAATAAAAGAATAATATATGTATACGTTTCGTGTAGTTCCCTTCCCTTTCATTTCAATAAATCTTGCGGAAAAGAACTCCTAGATGGTCAATGAACCTAACACTTTATTTTAAAAAAACCATTTGAGTCATTTTTCCTACTGACCGAGGGCTAAAAGTGTAGATATGTGAGAGAAAGACTAGGAAAAGAGATATGATGGAAGCCTGGGAACCAACTTCAAGAATTGTTAATCTCCATGAGGACCATTGGAAGAAGAGAATGAGCTGGAAGGCCATGTTTGACTTTCTCTCAGCAGGGAAGGAAATCTTCATTTGCTGATTTCCTGATAAAAACCTCTTGGCAGAAAGTCTTGACTACAAAGGCTGTCTGGGGTTTCACTTTGGAGTAGTTTTTACTTAGTTGTCTACCTCTAAGAACTTCCCACTCTATTTTCTCTTTCTTTCCTCATCCAGAGAATTAAAACAGGAATATCCAATGATATTCAGACCCTTTAATTTCCCACTCTACAATTCCTACCTAAAGCATTTTCTCTGCTCCTCTTCCAAGCTTGTCTTGTGTGTGAAGGGCTGGAGAAGATGCCCAGAGAAAGGGGACCTTGAGACTCTCCCCAGGAGGAGGCTGGAGGGATCCTGTCTAAAGGCAGCCACATCATTGACCAGGTCACAAACCTTCAATGCTGCATATCATCCATCCAGGTCCAAGAAGGGGGAGAATAAGGGGGGGGCACTTTGAGGTTTCTAGGAAGAGGCCCCCATGGAAGCTGCTCTGCTCTCCAACCACACAGATTGCTGATCAACTGGGAATCATTTTTTATGTTTCAGAATGGCTCCTAATAGCGAATAGGATCCCTTTGCAAAATCCATTTTAAGGAGGTAAGAAAAGCTCTGATGGATCAGATGAAGGTCAGTCTAAGATTTACACAAATCCTTCTGGTTCTCCCACCATCAGAAGAAAGCAGAGACTGATGGCTTTGCCCCACATGGAACAGGCGTCTCCCCACAATTCCACTTTCCTCCATCAAACCTCTCAGTATTGGGCAGTCGGCCATCTCCCTCTCTAGGAATCCCCAATTCTGGTATCCCACATGAATCTTCACACCCCCAATCAATAAGTACTGAGGCAGGACTGGAACTCAGGGCCTCTTGGTGAGTGGCCCAAAGAAACCCAGCCAGCTTTCTTGCTTAGAATGGGACTAGAACTCCCCACCCCCTGGTGATTCTCTAACGTCACCTGACCTGCAATCCTGTCTATGGCAGAACTAGAACTCAGAGCCTCCTGGACAGTGGCCCCAAAGTCCCCCAGTTGGCTTTCATGCCTAAAGCAGGACCGGAACTCAGAGTCCTCTGATGATTGGCTCCAGGGGAACCACAATGTCTTTTATTTTGAAGGGGGGATTAAATCTCCAGTGTTTGGGGCAAAGTCCCTGGGATGATTCCCCGCCCCCTCCCCAGGCATTCCTCCTGCGTGGGGGCGCAGCGGGCGAGAGAGGAGCCAGGAGGGGCTTCCTGCCAGCTAGCCTGCGGGGAACGAGGCCACGGGGGGGGGGGGGGGGGCTCCACGCTGCTTCCCTCCCGGGCTGAGCCGGGGCTCAATCTCTCAAAGGCCGAGGAGAGCCGCAGGGGAGCCCAGAAGGCAGGCAGGGCGAGCACCTGTCCCGGGAGCTGCGCGGGAGAAGCGCCTGGGCGGAGAGGCGGGCTATCCAGGGGCTTCAGCTCAGCGCCGCCTCGCCGGACGCAGCCAGGCAGGGCGGAGGGGACGGCGTTGGTGGAGTCCTTCTGGGGAGGGGGAGAGGATGGGCCCCCGCAGGGCTCCAGCCGGGGGCGTTTCTCTCCCTTCCAGGTTGCGACGCGTCGGGCCGGGGAGAAACAGCGCCGGCTGCGCGCTTGGTTCCCGGCACTTCGGGGAGGGAAGGAGCAGCGGCTGCCCCAGGTGGCTCCTCTCGGGAGGGGGAGGGGGTGTGTCAAATCTCCCCCCCCCTTTTTCCCCCCCCTGCCTCTTTCCTGATTCATCTTCTCAAACTCTGCTTGAAGGTTTCCTTCTGGGCCCTTTGAGCTGCCCCTCCTCCTTCCCCCCAGTGGGCAACCCCCCCCTCCTTTGCAGATAGCGGGGAAGGGGCCACGGAGGCAGGGCTGCCCTTTGCCAAGATGGAAGTGGCCGACAGAGTCTCCGGGGCTTCAGAGCAACTTTGGGCAGCAACATCTGGGGAAGGTGAGGGTTCGTCTTGGGGGGGGGAAGGCGCTGTGCCCCTCTCTCCAGGCTCATGTCTGGCATGTATATGTTCTTAAATTCCTGTACACCGCGAATGGGCGGGGGGAATGCCCGGGGCTGTGGCTGCGCCGGAGCCATCCGGGCGCCGCGCGCACAGGGAGGCAGGCGCGCGGTGCCCGGACAGCTCCGGCGCGGCCGCAGACCAGGCGCTACCCCTGCCCATTCGCTTGTTCGCTCGCTCCAGGGGGAGGCAGCCAGAGCCCCCCCCCCAACCGACATGCCGGGCCCTCCGCTGCCTGGGGGGGGGGGGAGGAGAGAGGAAGAGCTGCACCCGAGAGGCCAAAGAGGGACCTGGTGGAAACGTGGCTGGCTGTCCTGCCCGATGCGCTCGGATGGTGGGAGCTGCCTGATGCAGGGCTCGGGGCCAGCAGCAGCAACAACCGCTTGCAGAGAGCGCCGAGCTATGCTTTCCGGGGCTTGCTGCCATGTGTGGCTGGGACGGAGGTGGCATGCGGTGCCCGGACAGCCTCCGTGGTGCTTGGATGGCCGCGGCCTCGGGTTCTCCCCCCGCCCGCTCACTGCGTGAAAACCCATGCCGGGCTTTCCACTGCTTGGGGGGGGGGGGAGGGAGGGAGAGAGGGAGGGGGAGACTGACATACAGAGAGAGAGGGAGGGGGAGGGAGGAAGAGACAAACAGAGAGACACAGAGAGGGAGGGAGGGAGAGAGGGCATCAGAGAGAGGGAGACACACACACACACACACACAGAATGACAGATGGGTGGAGGGAGGAGAGAGAGACAGATAAAGAGAGAGATAGACAGAGACAAAAA
Organism: Rhabdophis nuchalis; assembly: GCA_039707465.1. NCBI lineage: Eukaryota > Metazoa > Chordata > Lepidosauria > Squamata > Natricidae > Rhabdophis > Rhabdophis nuchalis. The sequence continues at coordinate 14,561,159 of CM077655.1, forward strand.
GAGAAAGAGAAAGAAAAATAGAAAGAAAAAGAAAGTGGTAGAGAGAGAGAAAGAAAAAGAAAAAGAAAGAATTTTGGTTGCTAAGCAGGACCGTTGTTAAGTGAGTTTCACCACATTTTCCAAGTTGGCCAGGCCCACCTGGTCACATGACCGCTGAGCCACTCCCACAAAACAGGCCAGTCCTTTTGGCTCTCAAAAGAAATTTCAATTGTGGTACTGTTGATATTTGGCTCTCTTGACTAATAAGTTTGCCCACCACTGCCTTAGCTCAAGCCAGTTTCTCCCACCCCTTCCTGAGCTTTGCCTTCTGTTGCCCCCTTCAAAACTCTTGTGGGTGGTTGGGAGAGTTTTCCGGGTTGGGGGCTTCATAACTGCAGAGGCCTTGGCTTCCCATCTCACATAGAGGCCTCAACTTAGAAGGATTCATTTAGTGACTGTTGGGAGTTACAATAGCTCTGAAAAAAGTACCGTATTTGCCGGCGTATAAGACGACTGGGCGTATAAGACGACCCCCCATCATTTCCACTCAAAATATAGAGTTTGTTATATACTCCCCGTATAAGACTACCCCCTCTTCTGCACACCTTCCACACACCAAATAAAACGTTTGACTGCTGGACAAATATCAACAATACAATGACTGAAATTTGCTTCAATCCGTCCCTCATCACCCAATACTTCAAACTCCCGGCAAATTAATCTCTCCACAGGCCACATCACCCTGATTCTACCGATTTCTTGGGGAAAAGGTGCAGAGCAGGCAGAGAAACGGTGAGGAGGGGTGTGGGTGGAAAGGAGCGATCCAAGGCCACATAGGAAAAGCCCCTGCCACCAGCTTCCCGGGAAAGCAACTCACCCACCCTTCCTTCTTTCCCTCCCCCCCCTCTTCCACCATATTACCAGGGTTTGGCAAGGGGTGAGGCGGAGAGGGGAGCAGCAGCAGCAGATGCACCTGCTTGGGCACGACAGTCACTGTCACTCTGTGTGTGTGTGTGTGTGTGTGTCTGGGTGTGTGTCTGTTTTCTCCTCTCTCTCTTTCTGTCTCTCTAAGTCTGCCTCTCTGTGCGTCTGCCATTCTCTCCCTCCCTCCACCCGGGGAAGCAGCATGTCGGTTGCGGAGGTTATCCCGCAGCGAGCGGACAGAAGACCCAAGCTGCGGCTAGTGCAGGCGAGGAGGAGGGGCCAGCATGTCGACTGGGAAGGTTATCCCGCAGCGGGCGGGCGGGCGAAGGACCCAAGCTGCGTGCTGCCGAAGCCGTCCGGGGCTGGGCGTGCGGCACCCGGATGGCTTTGGCGGCACGCAGCTTGGGTCCTTCGCCCGCCAGCTGCGGGATAACCTCCCCAGTCGAGATGCTGGCCCCTCCAGGAAGCCCCGGAAAGTGCAGGGCGCTGAGGTGGCCGTCGGAAGGAGGCGTGGAGGCGCGCTCACCCATCCTCTGCCCAGGGCGCTGCTCCCTCCTCCTCGCCGGCCCTGCGGCCCGGTTCCTATGAAGCCGCGGACCGGCACCGGTCCACGGACCGAGGGTTGGGGACCCCTGGTCTAACAGACACACAGAGGGGGAAGAGAGAGGGGGAAGGAGGAAACCCTCCACAGCCGCGCGGAGTCTCCGCGCGGCTGTGGAGGGTTTCCTCCTTTCCCCTCTCTCTTCCCCCTCTGTGTGTCTGTAGAAAGACGGGGGGGGGGAATCAGAGTCTAACAGACACACAGAGGGGGAAGAGACAGAGGGGGAAAGAGGAAACCCTCCACAGCCGTGCGGAGATGGCGTGGAGTCTCCGCGCGGCTGTGGAGGGTTTCCTCCTTTCCCCTCTCTCTTCTCCCTCTGTGTGTCTGTAGAAAGACGGGGGGGGGATCAGAGTCTAACAGACACACAGAGGGGGAAGAGACAGAGGGGGAAAGAGGAAACCCTCCACAGCCGCGCGGAGACGGCGTGGAGTCTCCGCGCGGCTGTGGAGGGTTTCCTCCTTTCCCCTCTCTCTTCTCCCTCTGTGTATCTGTAGAAAGACGGGGGGGGAGGGAATCAGAGTCTAACAGACACACAGAGGGGGAAGAGACAGAGGGGGAAAGAGGAAACCCTCCACAGCGCGGAGACGGCGTGGAGTCTCCGCGCGGCTGTGAAGGGTTTCCTCCTTTCCCCTCTCTCTTCTCCCTCTGTGTGTCTGTTAGACTCTGATTCCCTCCCCCCCCGTCTTTCTCTCGCTCTGGGCAGAGAGCGAGAGAAAGACGGGGGGGGGGAGGGAATCAGAGTCTAACAGACACAGAACAGGACCTCGCGGATGACCCGTCGTATAAGACGACCCCCCCACTTGGAGGCATGTTTTTCGGGGCCAAAAAGTCGTCTTATGCGCTGGCAAATACGGTACATTTTTAATTATTTTTTTCATCAGTACCTGTCAAAATTGTATCTAATTCAGTCATTTTATCATAAAAACCTTCCATTTTACGATCATATCGAATAATATATAAAGAGGAACAAACAGATATGGCGAAATATTGAATGCAGAGGGTGAACTTAAATCTATGCAAGAGTTGGAACAGGAAGGAATAGGAATGAGTTGGTTTCATTTGTGCAAATACAATCTAGATATGATAAAGGTCGTAAAAGGGTTCTTTGGCCCCTTGAACTCTGCAGCCGCTGCTTCCTATTGCCCAGGCCCCTCCCAGGGCACAGCCTTCCTCTCCCCAGACACAAAACGCCCCTTGGGCAGCTGCGCCTCCCTGCCCCCCCCCCCTCGCCTTGCCCAACCCTTCCCTTCCCTGGCCTCTCCCACTGCATTGCCCCCGGGGGAGCCGGAACAAGGACCACCAGCCACACCCAGCCCCCCTCCCCCTCTGACCTTCAAGCCATTGCCCCCCCCCCCGCCCAAAGCCCCCACCCCCCTTTGGAGAGGAGCCTGAGCAGACAGCCTTCCCCTTCAACCTCTCACCTGCAGAGGACAACCACAGCCTTCCAGTGCCAGTCAGTTGCCCCCTTCTCTCCCCCCCCCCCCCCGCATTTTCTCATCTCCCAACAATTCCCCCCCTTAAAGAAACAAGTTCTATCAATGTGATGCAACAAGGAAGACCTCCGGAAACAAGGCACAGGGCTACAAATAAAGGGTGAGGGGAGGAGTAAGAGAAGTATTTGAATCCCAGTTTAATTTTATTTTATTTTCCTCTCTGGATCCTCCTCGTATTCCAGGCAAGGAAGAAGGGATGGAAACCGACCAAGGAGAGATTCAACCTGGCTATAACATAGGAAAGATTACAGGAACTGGGCTAGTCTAGGGAAGGGAAGGACCAGGGGAGACAGGAGAGCAGCCTTCCGATACTTGAGGGGCCCCAGAGAGGAAGAAGCTATTCTCCAAAGCACCCGAAGGCCAGACAAGGAATCATGGATGGAAACTGAAGGAGGAGAGATTCAACATGGAAACAAGGAGAAAATGTCTGACAATGAGAACCATCAATCAAAGAAACAGAAGTTGTGGGAGCTTTACCCCTGGAAGCTTTCAAGACTGGACTGCCATTTGTCAAGAACGTGTCTCTTGCTTGGTGGGGGTTGGACTAGATGACCTCCAAGGTCCCTTCCAACTCTGTCATTATTCATCTTCCCAAACTCTGGTTTCCTTCTGGGCCCTTTGAGCCTCCCGTCCCCATCTCCCCTTGTGTGCACCTCCCCTTTGCAGATAGTGAGGAAGCGGCCACTGAGGCAGGGCTGCCCTTTGCCAAGATGGAAGTGGCCAAAAGAGTCACCAAGTCTTCAGACCGACTTTGGGCAGCAACATCTGGGGAAGGTGAGGGTTAGCCTCCCTCGGGGGGGAAGAGGTAGAAGGCGGGGCCTCTCCAGATCCAGAGGGGCTGACAGGCGTCTTTTGTTGGGGTTGGGTGGGTTCCTTCCCATTCCGGACCTTTGCAGCCTCCAGGCACCATGTAAGCCCTGGAGGTAGCAGCCTCCCATGTTTCCCTAGGCGCCAAATATGGAGGTTGGGAAAATGGGGAGGTTGGGAAAATGGTTGATTGACAGCAGAGCGTGGAGGGTCCTCCGTGGGTGGGAGGTGGAAGAGGCGACAGAAACGGGGCCTGTGGTTCCTCTCCGAAGAGCAGCAGGGGTTGGGCAACGCAGGGCAAGGAGGAGAAGGTCGGTGTGTGTGTGTGTGTGTGTGTGTGTGTGTGTTGCTGGTCCGTGGCTGGTGGGGCTCATCACCTGTATTTTGGCAAAGGAAGCCCCGCCTGGGTGGCTCCTTCCCTCCTTCTCCTTCCTCTCCCAGAGGGAAACCTCCAGTCCGGATTTGGGGAGATCCAGATCCAGAGAAGCAAAGACAGTGGGATCCACTCATTGCTCTTCTGAATCCACCTCAGTGTGGAGGGTTGTGTCTTCATCGCAGCTGCACAAAGGCTGACAGGGAACTTCTGGGACCAGCGATTGGCCTAGAGGCCCCCAGGCGACTTCCACGCAGAAGGTGGGATTCGAACCCTGAATCTCTCTGTTTCTAGGCTACTGAGCCATGGTGGTGGAGTGGTTAGAGTGAAGGACTGCAGGCGCCTTCTGCTGACTGCCTGCAATTCGGCAGTTCAAATCCCACCAGGCTGAAGGTTGACTCAGCCTTCCCTCCTGCCCAAGTGGGTCAAAGGAGGACCCGGATTGCTGTGGGCAAGAGGCTGACTCTGTCAACCACTCAGAGAGGCTCTGGAGCCCTATATAAGTCTAAGGGCTATTGCTCTTCTTTGACCACTAGGCCTCCTCAGGCAGACTCAGCCCAGGGAGGGTGAGCTGCCCCTCCTCCCCCACGGAAGCTCCAGGCAGGTGGGGGGGTCGAAGCTTCCCAGAAGGTCTGGCTCTGCCCAGTGAGGAACCCCCCCCCCCCCAGGATGGTGACCTGAGCAGCCTGCACACCCAGCGCAGAAGCCCCAGAGTGAAAGGGATCCTGGGCCTCAGTTCCTCTGGGGAGCCCCCGGCAGAGACGTCCCAGATTGCCCGCCTGTGGAAATGCCCCCCCCCCCCCCAAAGACCCGAAGAGAAAGGAAGAGACCGGATCTCCCTCCGGAGGGAGCCGCCAAGAGGAGGCCAGGCAAGGGAGCTCAGCCCAGGGAGGGGCCTTTCCGCAGCCCCCACCAGAAGGGCCCCATCCCTTTGGGGGAAGACCAGGCACCGTTGCTCAGCTGACAGGCAGGTGGACAGGTGAGGGAATCCAACGCCTGGCAGAAGCCCCAACTAGTCTTCCTCTTGCTCAGTGGTCTCCTCTCCTCCCCCTCTTCTTTTTTCTCTACTTTCTCTACCTCCTTTCTTTGACCACTTTCACTTTCTGGGCCCCCCTTCCTGCCCCCTTCCACTGTCTTGGTCCCGCAGAACACCCCCCCCTTCCAGGGCTGCTGGAGAGCCTCTCTGGGGAGCCGGGAGGTGGAAGGCAGCAGGCAAGGAAGCAACGGACCTGATGGGTTCCTGGATCCGAGAGCGGGAGAACCACCTGGGGAGTGCTGGAGGTCTCTGGGGGGCTGGAGCTGAAGCGGCCACATCACCCAATGCCTCCCCACAAGAGGCGGCCAGGCAGGCAGGCAGGCAGGCAGAGGAGGAGGAGGAGGAGGAGGAAGAAGATGGTGAAGTTGTTCTCCAGGGTTGAGGATCCACCAGGGCTGGGCCCCACCACTGGGAAACCTCGGGGATTTCTCTTGGCAGTTTGCCCTTCGCCCAGGTTGCATCCCCGCAGGCTGAGGAGAATTGTATTAGGGGGAGGAATCGGCTGCCTGAGGGGTCCTTAACACCCAATAAGGGATGGGGGGGGGATGCAGGATCTGGTAGAAAACCCTCTTTCCCAAGGGAGGGGCAGCTGCAGGAAAGGGCTGCTGACGGGGTCTCTCAATCAATCAATCAATCAAACTTTTATTTATATACCGCTCCCTCTCCCCAAAGGGACTCGGGGCGGTGCACAGGGAATTATAAAATATAAAACATACAACAATATATATACCTAAAAACAAATTAAACTACAGTGACCCTGCGCTAAAACCTAAAATACTAAAATCCCTAAAAACCCAATTAAAAGGGAGGGAGCATTCAAGGACGCCCCCCTACCTGGCTTGGTATGAAGGGACCCCATGAAGATTATCCTACAACTCTTGGAGCATGGATCCTGCAGCTTCCACCTTACCTCTTTTCCTCCTCCCTCCCTCCCTCTCTCTCTCTCTCTCTCACACACACACACACATACACACCTATACACCTATCAGGCAATGTCAGTAGGAATAATTGCTCAGATTATTTTCCATACTCTGTCTGGATCTTGGGAGTTTCTGAATGTTAAATTCCTCTGAAGGACTTTCACAGAGTTCTCTTTAGCTGGATTTATTGGGATGAATAGGGAAATTCAATACAATTCAACCATTTCCCATTTCAAAACATATACATATATTATTCCTTGACTCCTGCATGATATCTGTAAGTGAAAATAAAGTGTTCTTTCAAATAAAAGGAAGCTTTACAATTCTTTAAACTCATGATGTTTTTTCTCATGCTTTTACATTTGTTCTGGCTGTGAGTTGCTCCTTTGTGTTCAGGTCTGGCCTCAGAAGGATTATGTAGCACTTGGGGATGAAGATGCAGACCAGCAGACCAGCACTGGAGGCCAGGATGGAGAAGACCTGGACAGCCACCATGTATTTCCCTTTGGTGCTCAGGTAGGTGGGCACAAAAGTCACCCAGACGCTGCAGAAGACCAGCATGCTGAAGGTGATCAGCTTGGCTTCGTTGAAGGCCCCAGGCAGATTCCTGGCCAGGAAAGCCACCGTGAAGCAGATGGCAGCCAGAAGGCCCATGTAGCTGAGGGTGACGTAGAACATGACAACGGCCCCTTCATTGCATTGCAGGATGATCTCTCCAGGCTGGGAATGGAGGTCAGAGTCAGGGAAGGGGGGAGAAACTCCCAGCCAGATGGAGCAGATGATCACCTGGACAGCAGAAGAAGAGAGGATGATGGAGTTGGCCAAGCTCTTCCCCAACCATCTCTTCGCTCGGTTTCCTGGTTTTGTGGCTAGAAAAGCCAGCACCACCATGATGGTTTTGGCCAAGAGAGAAGAAACGGCAACTGAGAAGATGATGCTGAAAACTGTCTGTCGGAGAAGGCAGGTGGCTTTCCTTGGTTGACCAATGAAGAGAGAAGAAGACAAGAAGCAAAGCAGGAGGGAGACCAGGAGGATGTAGGAGAGGTCCCGGTTGTTGGCTTTGACAAGGGGAGTGTCTCGGTATTTGATGAAGATGATTAAAACAAGGCCTGTGATTAAAAACAATAGTAGGGCAGAAGAGACCAGGATGATGCTCAGATGCTCATCATAAGACAAGAAGGTTACAACTTTGGGGATACATTGGACTCTGTTCTCATTTGGATATTTGTCATCTGGACACTTGGTGCATTTTTCTGTATCTGAGAACCCAAAAAGCAATTTTGTTTAACATTCTGTCCTTTTATCTTACAATAAATACTTTCTTTGGATAACAGCTGATACCACAGGCATTTTCCAAGAAGAATTTCGTAATGATTTCATTATGAAGAGCATAAGAAGAATATTTTTTTAAAAAAGAAAATGTAGCTAGGTATTTAAGTTGAGGAAAATTTCCTGTATAATGTGTAGAATCTTCATAGGAACCTACATTATTAGAGATTAGTAATGAATGATATCATCTTTTTACTCAAATGTTCCTCGGAAGGTGTTCCTCAAATGTTCAAAAGAACTCAAATGTTCCTCGGAAGGTGAAGTTAGCAGCACAAGTCCAAACTAAGAAGCAGGAGAGAGATTTCCTCTGCTGTTAGTAAAGCTTGCTCAGTCTGCTACCCCCTTCTCCCCTCACAGCCACTCCTTCAAAGTCTTTTTGATTTACTTGGTGAATCTTTTTTGGCTTGTGTGCCATTGGGGGAGGGAGGGAAGGGGGGTCGTGCATGGGCATGCCACACCCATAATGCAACATGCGATCCCCCCCAGGGTGCATGCACACATGAGAGGCACTTCCCCACCCCCACATTTTTCCATGCTTTTTTCGCCCTCCCCAGGCTCCAGAGGCCCCCCCGGAGGAACTAAGGACCCTATGAGCAAACTGGAAGTCACTTCTGCATTGCTCATTCGGTGGTTTTTAGTCCTCTGGAGGCTTTAGGGAAGCTTCCTGATGGTCCGTGAAGCCTCCGGAGGGCTTAAATCGACCCTCCAAGCAAACCGGAAATCTGTTCCTGAACTTCCTTTTTGCCCATAGGGCTGTTTATTTGCACTCTGGAGTCTCCAGGGAATCTCCTGAAGCCTCCGGAGGGCCTCTTGGGGGGGGGGGTTCTTTTTGCCCTCCCTGACTCCTATAAACCCTCTGGAGCCTGGGGAGGGCGAAAAATGGCTTTAAGAAAGGCTGAACTCAGCTGGACAACATGCGCATGTGTGCTGGGCAGCTAACAGGGCAACACTTTGCATGCCCTGACAAATGGCTCCATGTGCCACCTGTGACACACGCACCATAGGTTCTCCATCCCAGTCCTAGGGTGTTAATTATCTCTGGTGTAATGCAATTCGAAGCTACATTATTAGAGATTAATAATGAATCATACAATCTTTTTAGGCAAACATCCTGGGTCTTGCCACATGGCAGTTAATATACTGTGCTTGGAGGGTACCTAGAGTATCTTGTAACATCTGGAAGCAACCTGGAATTAAGGAGAAACTTCCTAATAGTAAGAACAATTAACCAGTGGAACAGCTTGATTCTCAAGATTTTGGGATCTTCAACATTGGAGGCTTTAAGAATAGACTAGACAGTCACTTGTCTGAAATGGTATAAGTTCTACTGCTTGGGCAGAAGGTAGAACTAGAGGTGCCTTTCAGCTCTATTCTGATTGATTGATTGATCTACATGACTGGCAGACTATTTGTGTATTGAGTTCCCCACCATAACTATCCATCTCACCACATTATGGACCAGTGACTCCTTCTCAGTGATCTTCAAGGGGAGGATCCAATATACAGTGAATTGCAAGGTCTTTCAGAAGGTGGACCTCAAACAGTTCATCAAGTTCCTAAGAACTCAAATGTTCCTCGGAAGGTGAAGTTAGCAGCACAAGTCCAAACTAAGAAGCAGGAGAGAGATTTCCTCTGCTGTTAGTAAAGCTTGCTCAGTCTGCTACCCCCTTCTCCCCTCACAGCCACTCCTTCAAAGTCTTTTTGATTTACTTCTTTTTAGATAAGAAATTCTGCAGGTTAAAAATAAATGTAAAAATCCAGGTGAGCTTCGATCTATCATTTAACTTGCACGTTCATGAAAATCTTCTGGGTGGATCCAGTTCCACAAAGCCTCCCATTTTCCTCAGGGTGACCCACCTTCCTGAGTGGAGAAGGTCCCCTCCGGACAAGGAAGGCAGTCATAGCAGCAAACTGGCTCTCCTTCTCGAGCGCTCTTGACAAACCCAGGATGACAAGTTTCCGCACATCTGGACTGAGGCAGGGACTGAGCAGAAAAACAAGGAAGGCCAAAGAAAAGATGTTAGGACTCTCCGTCCATGGAAAACGGAGGAAGAAATGGATGGAGACAAGGAGCCTCTGGTCTTCACTGAGGTAGAAAGGAAACCTCTGACTCCTTCTAAACAGATGCAGGAGCTAGAATAACCTATGTTCCCTCTAAGGTGCGTGGCCACGTGGCCACACACGTGTCTAGAAATCACCACACAGCAGTTTCCAGCTGCATGCAGAGATTTCACATAGCTGGGACTCCCAGCCTGGGAGGTCCTTTGGGTGGCCAATCCTAGCCGCTTGTGCCTGGCGCTGGGGCTGAGTTGAAGCCACCAAAGCCCCCGCCAGCATGCCTGCCCATGGCAGTGGTGGTGGGCGCCTCTCCCTCTGCCCGGAGCACCTCAGCTGAGCTTCCCATTACCCCTGCCGCCTGCTCCGCCGGCCCCCACCATGGCCCCCACCATGCCTCGCTGTGCCATGCCAGGCGGAACTGTGCTGGCCTTGAGGTGCTTCCCTTGCCTCCTTAGCCCTGATTCACAGAATGTGGCAGTCGGCTGGGCGTCCTTTTAGCAGGCTGCCTGCTTGCTCATTGGCCTCCCCCAGAGGAGGAGGAGGAGGCAGCAGGGGCAACGCAGAGCCCAGTTGAGTTGCATCTGAGCAGCTTTTATTCCTCTTGGTTGTGACCTTCTATGTTTCCTCAGCATACGTTGCAATTGGTATAACGATCCTCTTGAAAACTTTGTGGTAATCCTTACAGCTGCTGGAGACCAACTTGGGCACATGCACTGAAGCAAGGTCTCTGCCACTCCAATTTGAGGGTTAATGTCATTCTCTGTAGCTCCCTCACTTGACCTAATGCTACCAAAGTAAGTCAACTGTTGGACTCCTTCTATGGCCTGACCATGGACTGTTATAGGGCTTTTATCCTGAGCACTTCTGACTTCATGGCTTTTCAGAATTTATGCATAAGCCAATCTTGTTGGCCTCATTGTCTAAGCTGAGGGTCATTTCTTGCAAGCTTCTTTGTTTCACCCAGCAGTGCGATGCCATCGGCTAAATCTAAACCTCTCGAGCTATTGTCCATGGGAGGCCAAAGGTAGGGTCATCTATTTTGGTTGCTAAGCAGGAGCGTTGTTAAGTGATACTGACATTATATAACACTTTTAATTAAGCAGGTACCTTGAATAAACATAACTTTGAGTTTCAAATAATACTGATTTCGTTGTTGTTTTAGGTGATATCTGGGAAAGAAATTCAGGCAGGCATCAAAATGTCCCACACTGTCCTCCCACACTGAAAAAAAAATTAGAGGGAACATTGATAACAACTGGCAGATTCTTAATTTACTTTCTCCCTCTTGATTTTGGAAATTAACATTACGATAAAGGACTTTTCTACTTAATAGTCTAGAGCAGTGTTGACGAACCTTTTGGGCACTGAGTGCCAAAATGGGAGCATGCACAAAGATTTTTGGCTCCACGTTCCAATATGGGTGCGGGCGTGTGCACACACTGAAAATTAGATGATCATCTGGTTTTCGGCATGCGCATGAGCACCAGCCATGTGGTATATTACCTCCAAGCCATTTGTCTGCCTTCCCCACAAAGCCCTGCAATAGCTCAGATTGGAGTGAGATACACGCGGGTTGTGGAGCGGTTGCCCAGCGGTGGGGAGGGGGGAAAAGCCAGAGGGGTTTAAGGCAGAGCAAGGGCATTGGGGAGGGGGCAAAGTCGGGCAGGGGGCGTTAAGCCAGAGCATCCGAGGTGTCCCCAGCCTTTGAGGGAATCTGGAGGAAGGGGGAGCCGCGTTTGGTGATGGCTCCACATGCCAGGAGAGATGGTTCTTTGTGCCACTTCTGACACGCGTGTCATAGGTTCCCCATCACGGCTCTAGTCTTTGCCCACTTGAAATGGGACCTCAGACTTTGGCAAAGAGAGAAAAGACACCAAAATTTCTCCCACCTTATTGAGCAACTTTAGCTGTGAAAGAGCCTTTTGGATGATAGAAAATCTCTGTCTTTCAAAATACGCCAGAATCTCTTTCCTGGGATCCTCTTTGGGGAGAATCAAGAAGCCGCGAATGCCCAGATCTGCTTTTATCTCTCCATTTTGGTCCAAGTACAGTTTTAAGTGGGAAATATTCCAATATTCGTTCTTCTCCAGAAAGGGATGAAACTAGAATGGGAACATCCAGGAATTTGAAAAACAGAAAACTTTGTTTCTTATCCCACATTGAATCTTTATTCTACAATTGTCTCATCTCCAAATATGGTTAAATAGGATACAAATACTGCCATTATCTTCATAAGCGAATGAAGACGTTTGAGAAAAATTCATCAAAAAATCGAGAAAATATAATCAACACAGTTGGTCAATTATAGGGAACATTCTAGAGCAGATGATAAATACAATGAAAGAGGAAAAAAAAGATGATCCATAAACTCTTTGAAAATAGGGTGATTCCCAGAAAGCCTCGGTTGATCAAGAAAAAAATCTCTCAGGCTAATCTTCTCCCTTGTAATCCTGATGGAAAACTCCTCCACATCAGAGGTGGGTTCCTACCTGTGTGGACCAGTTCGGCTCAACCAGTAGCAACTTGGAGGCCTGGGTCACTGGAACCTGCAACAACCCAGGCTGGCCACACCTGTGAATCGGTTCTCTCGGCGATATTGTTCCTACTTTCTGCACATGTGCAGAGCAACCGGCAGTAGCGGCAGCCGGAACCCACCCCTGGCTCGATCCCACTTAGGAGCCTCAGTTTACTCCTGAGCCCCATTGGCCTTTCTCCCTGCCTCTCCCGGCCAATGTTGCTCACGAGTAAACTGCAGCTGGGATCTCCCGCATGTTGCACACCTGAAAAGAAGGATGGAGCCATGGGCGAAAGGTGGGAGGGGGAGTAATATATGGGATGGGACCTTACTGTCGCAGCAGCTGCCCAGGTGAGCCACTCCCCACCTCCCCAGACCAGGCCAGGAGCTCATACCAGACCGAGACCACAGCCGCCTCCTGCTCCCTTTGCCCACTCAGCCTGTGGGAGCCACAGCAGCTCCGGTCATGGCTGAGAGCTTCCTAAGCGAGGCTTAGTTTGGAAACGGAAGAAGAAAGAACCAGTCAGTGCCTTCCCCCATTCGGGGGGGGGGGGATGTTGGAGGGGTGAGGGGAGGGGAGGAGGTCTCTGACCAAGTGCTGGGCAAAAAGGCAGGTGGACAACCTCACTTTCCAGTCTCCGGTGGGTGGCTGCATCCAGCCGGGGGATCGGAGGGGGCAGCTGAGCAAGCGCTGGTCAAGCAGGCAGGAGGGAGACCTCGGAGGCTCATTGTGAACTGAGCTCTGTGCCCAGGTGGCTCTGGTTGCCCACCATCAGTTGCCTTAATGGTGGGGCAAGGGGAGTAGGGGGAGGCCGCTGGGCAGGAGCGGTTTGGCTCGGTTGTTTTATTTTATTTATTTTATTTATTAAATTTATATCCCGCCCTTCTCCAAACGGACCCAGGGCGGCGCACAGGAATGTTAAAATACATACAAAACATATAAAATTTAAAAAACTTATTCTAATAAAACCTGTGCTAAAAACCGAATTAAAATCCCAAATTTAAAACTGTCTAATGGTCAATACAGGGGGTTACGCTAGGCCGGCTAGATGGAATAAATGTGTCTTCAGACACTTGCGGAAGAGGCGGAGGTCAGAGATGGTGCGGAGTTCAGGGGGTAGGTCGTTCCAGAGGGCTGGCCCAGCCACAGAGAAGGCTCTTCCCCTGGGTGTCGCCAGTCGGCATTGTCCAGCCGACGGCACCCTGAGGAGGCCCTCTCTGTGGGAGCATATCGGTCTGAGGGATGTATGGGGCAGGAGGCGGTCTCGCATATAACTAGGCCCCGAACCATGGAGCGCTTTAAAGATGGTCGTCAAGACCTTGAAGCGCACCCGAAAGACCACAGGGAGCCAGTGCAGCTCGCGCAGGATAGGTGTTATGTGGGAGTGTCTAGGCGCTCCCGTAATCACCCGCGCGGCTGCGTTCTGGACTAGCTGCAGCTTTCGGGTGCACCTCAAGGGAAGCCCCATGTAGAGAGCATTACAGTAGTCGAGTCGAGAGGTGACGAGTGCTTGAGTGACTGTGCGTAGGGCACCCCGATCCAGTAAGGGGCGCAATTGGCGCATCAAGCGTACCTGATGGAACGCCCCCCTGGCCACGGCTGCCACGTGATCTTCCATAGACAGCCGGGAGTCCAGGAGGACACCCAAATTGCGCACCCTCTCCACGGGGGCCGGTGTTTCGCCCCCAATGGCCAGAGTTGGAATAATCTGGCTGAACCGGGGCGCCGGAAGCCACAGCCACTCAGTCTTGGACGGGTTGAGCTTGAGTTTGTTACCACCCATCCAGATCCGTACGGCCTCCAAACACCGGGACATAACCTTGACGGCATCGTTGGGGTGGTCTGGGGTGGATATGTACAACTGAGTATCATCAGCGTACAGATGATATCCCACCCCAAAACCACGGATGATCTCACCCAGCGGCTTCATATATGTGTTGAATAGTAGGGGCGAGAGGACCGACCCCTGAGGAACCCCACATATGAGGGGCCTCGAGGCCGACCTCTGCCCCCCTGTCAACACATATTGCGACCGACCAGAGAGGTAGGATGAGAACCACCGCAAAACGGTGCCTCCCAGCCCCAACCCCCCCAGTCGGCGCAATAGGATACCATGGTCGATGGTATCAAAAGCCGCTGAGAGGTCTAATAGGACTAGGATAGAGGAATGTCCTCTATCCCGCGCCCTCCAGAGATCATCAACCAACGTGACCAATGCCGTCTCGGTGCTGTGCCCGGGTCGGAAGCCGGACTGGCGCGGGTCTAGATAATCAACTTCCTCCAAGTGTCGCGGAAACTGTTGGGCCACCACACTCTCAACAACCTTCACTAGAAAGTGGAGGTTGGAGACAGGACGATAGTTCTCTAATAATGCTGGATCCAGGGACGTCTTCTTGAGGAGGGGCCTTACTACCGCCTCTTTCAAGACGGCAGGCAAGGACCCCTCACTCAAAGATGCGTTGACAATGCCCTGGAGCCAGCCTCGTGTCGTCTCCCAGGATGCCAGTACAAGCCAGGAGGGACACGGGTCCAATAAACATGTGGTAGCCCTAAGTCTCTTTGACAACCTGTCCATATCCTCGGTGGTAACAAAATCAAACTCCTCCCAGGATGGTGTCACAAGATCAGCCTCGGCCCGCTCGACTGGACCACTGTCGATGGAGGGTAACTCGTTCCGAATCCGAGTGATTTTCTCCTGCAGATAAATCCCAAATTCCTCTGCTCGACCCTGTAAAGGGGCTTCCCGCGGCCTCTGTTGAAGGAGGGAGCGGGTCACCCCAAACAGGGCGGCAGGGCGGTTATCTGCGGATGCAATAAGAGTGGCACAATACTCACGTTTGGCCACTCTTAACGCCACTAAGTAAGTCCTAATATGGTCTCTCACTAGTGTTCGGTCGGCTTCGGAGCGAGAAGATCTCCATCTGCTCTCTAGGCGTCTCTTGTGGCGCTTCATCTCCCTAAGCCCCTCGGTGAACCAAGGAGCCCAGGTGGTTCGTCGCCGCAAGAAAGGCCGCAAGGGCGTGACTCGGTCCAAGGCCCCCGTGGCCGCACTTAACCATGCGGCCACTAGGTCCTCAGTCGAGTCGCCTCAGTGTTCCCGGGGGTGGGGGGCAAAGTGGACCGGCTCCAAAATGATGAAGGGGATCATGGGTGGAGCCGGTGGAGGGAGCAACCCCTGGCTTATTCAGTCTAACTGTGATTGGTGGGCCTTCCCTTAGGGAGGGGGGTGGGCCCAAATTGCCCCCCACTGCAAGCATCTCTCAGCCGTTGTGTGCAGGGAAAAACCTTGCATAGGAAAGAAAACCTTCTCGTGAGTTTCAGTTAAATAACAATTTCTCAAACTCTTGCGAAGTTTTTCTTTACTATACAAGGTTTTTGGGGGGTGGCAGGTGGGGCAGGGGATGGGCCAGGCTGGAGCAACTCTGGGCCTTTGCACAGTAAAGAAAACCTTCTTGGGAGTGTGAGAAGTTGTTCATGGCCTCCACTGTGCAAGGGCCGGGAGTTGCTGCAGGCTCCGAGGCTTCAGGTGCCCAGGAAGAGGGGAATGCTGCCCATCTGCCTGCCCCCTCCAGAAGCAACCTTGGTCTTTTTTGAGGGATGGGGGGGTCACCAGAGCACCTTTATTTTGTTTCATGGGCTCCTTCCAGGCTACCGAGCCTGCAATGTGCCCACCAGACTACCGAGCCTTCCATCAGTCTAGGGCCCTAGGGAGGGGTGGGGGGTGGCGATTATGGTTAGAGAAGGTCTTGAACCGAAGGAGACCACGATCCCTCAGATGACCGGGTGTGAGTCCCTTCTCGTGAAGTGGGGTCTAGGGAGGCAGTTGGGCGTGTTAGTTGTATACCTGGCTCCCCGCTATGTAACAACAGCCCTGCCCGAGCTCCTGGAGGTGATAGCCGAGGCGGCGGTTGAGACCCCCAGACTGTTGGTCATGGGGGATTTTAACCTGCCGTCAGTGAGTGAAACCTCCGGAGCAGCTCGGGAGTTCATAGCCTTCATGACAGCCATGGACCTGACCCAGGTAGTTTTGGGCCCTACTCATGAGGGAGGACACACCCTGGACTTAATCTTCGTCTCGGGACAGTGGAGAAGTGATCTGGGAATAGGCGATTTAGTCATCTCACCCTTGTCATGGACAGATCATGCTCTCCTCTGGCTGGACTTTCCAATCGCCTCACCCCACCACAGGGAGGCGGAACCTGAGATTCTTAGATGGTTCCACCCCAGGCTCCTGATGGACCCGGTAAAGTTCCAGAGGGAGCTTGGGCCGATACCTGTGGCCTTGCCCCGTGACTCGACTGAGGACCTAGTGGCGTGGGGACCTTGGACCGAGTCACGTCCTTGCGGCCTCTCTTGCGGCACCGAATCACCCAGTCTCCTTGGTTTACTGAGGAGCTGAGGGAGATGAAACGCCGCTAGAGAGCAGATGGAGATCCTCTCACTCCGAAGCTGACCGAACACTAGTGAGAGCCCACATTAGGACTTACTTAGTGGCGATAAGGGTGGCCAAACATAAGTATTGTGCTACCCTTATTGCATCTGCAGATAACCGCCCTGCCGCCCTGTTTGGGGTGACCCGCTCCCTCCTTCACCAGAGGCTGTGGGAGGCCCCTCTGCAGGGACGTGCAGAGAAATTTGGGACATATCTGCAGGACAAAATCACTCGGATTCGGAATGAGTTGCCCTCCATCGAGAGTGGTCAGGTCGGATTGTCCGAGGCTGTTCTTGAGACACCATCTTGGGAGGAGTTTCACTTTGTCACTACCGAGTATATGGACAGGTTGTCAAAGAGACTTAAGGCTACCACATATTTATTGGACCCGTGTCCCTCCTGGCTTGTACTGGCATTCTGGGAGATGACACGAGGCTGGCTCCAGGGCATTGTCAATGCATCTTTGAGTGAGGGGTCCTTGCCTGCCGTCTTGAAAGAGGCAGTAGTGAGGCCCCTCCTCAAGAAGCCTTCCCTGGACCCAGCATTACTGGAGAATTACTGTCCGGTCTCCAACCTTCACTTTTTAGCGAAGGTTGTAGAGAGTGTGGTGGCCCAACATTTTCCGCGACACCTGGAGGAAATTGATTATCTAGACCCGCACCAGTCCGTCTTCCGACCCGGTCACAGCACCAAAATGGCATTGGTCGCATTGGTGGATAATCTCTGGAGGGCGCGGGATAGGGGATATTCCTCTATCCTAGTCCTATTAGACCTCTCAGCAGCTTTTGATACCATCGACCATGATATCCTATTGCACCGACTGAGGGGGTTGGGGGTGAGAGGCACCGCTTTGCGGTGGTTCTCGTCCTACCTCTCTGGTCGGTCGCAATATGTGTTGGCAGGGGGGCAGAGGTCGGCCTCGAGACCCCTCTTATGTGGGGTTCCTCAAGGGTCGGTCCTCTCGCCCCTCTTGTTTAACACATATATGAAGCCGCTGGGTGAGACCATCCGTGGTTTTGGGGTGGGATATCATCTGTACGCTGATGATACTCAGCTGTACATATCCACCCCAGACCACCCCAACGATGCCGCCGAGGTGTTGTCCTGGTGTTTGGAGGCCGTACGGATCTGAATGGGTAGTAACAAACTCAAGCTCAACCCATCCAAGACTGAATGGCTGTGGTTTCTGGCACCCCGGTTTAGCCAGGTAACTCTAACTCTGGCCATTGGGGGGAACAACTGGCCCCCGTGGAGAGGGCACGCAATTTGGGTGTCCTCCTAGATTCCCGGCTGTCCATGGAGGACCATGTGGCAGCCGTGGCCAGGGGGGCGTTCCATCAGGTACGCCTGATGCGCCAATTGTGCCCCTTACTGGACCGGGCTGCTCAAGCACTCGTGACGTCCCGACTTAACTACTGTAATGCTCTCTACATGGGGCTTCCCTTGAGGTGCACTCGAAAGCTACAGCTAGTCCAGAATGCAGCTGCGCGGGTGATTACGGGAGCCTCTAGATGCTCCCTCATAACACCACTTCTGCGCGAGCTGCACTGGCTACCTGTGGTCTTTTGGTTGCGCGTCAAGGTGTTGACGAACATCTTTAAAGCGCTCCATGGCTTGGGACCTAGTTATATGCGAGACCGCCTCCTGCCCCATACATCCCTTCGTCCGATCCGCTCCCACAGAGAGGGCCTTCTCAGGGTGCCGTCGGCCGGGCAATGCCGGTTGGCGACACCCAGGGGAAGGGCCTTCTCTGTGGCGGGCCCTACCCTTTAGAACGACCTACCCCCGGAACTACGAACTATCTCTGCCCTCTCCCTCTTCCACCAATGTCTAAAGACATACCTTTTCCATCAAGCCGGCCTAGCGTAACCTCCGTTGGGACTATTTTTAGGCAGTTTTAATTTGGGAATTTTAATTTAGCACAGGGGGGAATTTAATAACTTTTTAAATTTTAAATTTTTGTGTATACTTGTATGTTTTAATTTCCTGTGCGCCGCCCTGGGTCCTTTTTGGAGAAGGGCGGGGTATAAATGCGAATAAAACTAAAACTAAACTTCACAGGCAGCTTCTCTTTCTGGCGCCCAAGCAGAGAACGAGGCTGTTACTTGGCCCCCCTTCCCTCACTTTCTGCATGGCCAACTTGACTCCCCCCAGAGAGGGCTGCGGAGGGGGCCATAAGCCAGGCTGATCAGGGGGGCAATGCTGCTCCGAGAAGCCCCACTCGGCCAGCTCCCACCGGTGGTCAGCAGCTGAAGCGGTCTGGGTGCAGAGAGCGCTGCAGGGCCAGGAAACGCTGCAAGAACCAGGAAAGGTCCAGGGAGAAGCCGAGAAGGCAGCCCACCACCCCAAAGAGGCAGCAGCGCCCAGCTGCCTGGGATTGGGGTGGGAATGGGGTAGACACCTGCCCGGCTGCCAGAATAGATGTGGTTTGGACATTGCGCACAAGGGCACAAGACCCCCCCCCCCCATATAGCCATGCCCATTGAACCGGTCTTAACATTTCTGAACCCCCCCCCTGCTCCAGATGTTTTAGTTCCACTCAATTGTAATGGGAGATGAAGACATTTGGGAAACCCTGAAAGAAGAAATCTCCCCCCAGTTTTTTTCTCAGCCTGAAAAGTCAGTGAGGATCCTTCCTGGGTTTCTCTCTCTCCCCTTATGCAGCTGCCAGATTCTGGCTCAAAGGCCTTTGGGAGCTGCCCCCTCCCTCCCTCCGTCCTCTCCCCTCTGCAGAAACTCCTCTGGCTGCAGAATTGGGATCCCTCCGATCTTTTTCTCTTGATCCCTTATCTTCTCCTGCCCCCCCCTTCTCCCCCCTGCACAGTCTCAGTGGCTGCTTGGAGGGGGGGGGATATTTTTGGTTTTGCAGGGCTGAGAGGAAAAGGGGAAGGAGGAACAGGCCCTCCAAGGCTGCCCCCCCCTGGACTTTCTGCAACCAAATTCTGCAGGGCAGAGGAGACTGGGCCCATAACTGGGCAGCGTGTGGGGGGAAAGGCTGCAGGAGCTCTGCTGTGAATGGAGGGAGAGAGAAAAGTGGGGATTCTCTCTGCTGCAGCCCTTGAATTCTTGAATGGCAGAGAGAAGCCAAACTTTCCCCCCTCCATTCACAGCAGAGCTGCTGCTCCCTTTATGCCCCCCACGGCCCCCTCTTCTTGGGGGCTGGAAGGGCCTGGAAGGGAGAGGCAGGCAGCTACAGGTCCCTTCCCATCAGGCTCCCCGTCCCTTCCCTTTGCTGCGGAAGGAGGGAGGGAAGTCCAGCCAAGGGATTTCAACCGTCCTTCCTGGCTTTCCTGAGCTGCCCCAATTCCCCCCCTGGCCAGAGGAGCCTCCAGCTAAACGCCCCTCAGCAGATCCTCCACATGAATCGCTCTTCCAGGTTGGGGGGGGGCATTGGGAAAGCAGCACAGGGCTCAGAGCGACACTTCTCCCAAAGAAGTTCTGGGAAGCCCAAACCCCCAACCCCTCCCCCTCCCCCACTGCCCCTTCCAGAGCCCAGAAAACTCCCAGGCAAAGCATCTCCATCTCTCTCTCGGGAGGGGAGGGAGAGAAAGAATGGATGGGAGGAAAGGCAACCTGGGGGGAAGTGGAAGGGAGACCCAGAAGAAATGGGGAGAGGGTCTCTATTTCCTCCTCCTCCCAGGCGCCCCACAAGGTCTCACAGCTTCTGATTCCTCTCTCTCTCTCTCTCTCTCTCTCTCTCTCTCTCTCATTCTTTCTCATTCTTTCTTTCTCTCTTTCCTCCCATTCCAACGTTCAGTGCAAGGAAGCTGCCCACCCTTCCAACTCCCCATAAATCCCCCTCCTGTGGCTGCTCCAGAGAGAGAAGCTTGCATGGAAGAGGCAAGAGGAAGACTGCTGCCTGCACAGTTAATCTAGTTAGTCAGCCGGACTTTCCTGGGAGGCGAGCGATGCTGCCGGGCGCTTGGAAATGACTTTGGCAATTGGCCCACCACTAAAAGCAAACAATGAAGTGAGGCATAGAGCTGGTTGGAGGAGAGAGAGAGAGAGAGAGAGAGAGAGAGAGAGAGAGAGAGAGAGAGTGAGAGAGAGAGAGAGTGTGTGTGTGTGTGTGTGTGTAAAATGGTCGGTTTCATACAAGGAGTTTTTGTTTCATGTGGGTCTCCTGGCTTTGGAAGGAGGAAAGGAAGGGATACAAAGAGAGAGAGAAAGGGAGAGAAAGAGAGAGAGAGAAAGGGAGAGAGAGAGAAGGGAGAGGCAAGAACGAAAAGAAAAAAGAAAGAAAACGGGATGAAAGAAAAAGGGAGAGAAAGAAAGAGGGAGAGATGGAAAGAAGGAAAAGAAAAAAGGAGGGAGGAGAAAGTGAATGAGATATAGTTGGATGGATAGATAGATACATGGAGGGAGGGATGAAAGGAGAGAGAGAAAATGGGAAGAAGGAAGGACACAAACTCTGGCTTCAAAAGACTCTTTGAAACAGCACACCTGGCTGGAAGGGATCTCAGAGGTCTTCTAGTCCAACCTGCTACAACCTTATATCCTCTGGATTATTTTGGTGAAATTTCCAGAAAAGGGAAGGAGTTTACTAGGACAAGGCAGCCATGCAGAGGAAGGCAGAGATAGTCCTTGACATGACTAGAGTGTTATTAGGTGAGTTTTGCCACATTTTACTCAATCCATGACATCTCCTGGCTCTGACAGTCATGTGCAGGATAGGGAAGAGCACCTTAAAGCCTCTGTAATATTCTCATGGGCAGAAGTTAAAGTTAAATGTGTGGCAGAAAGTGGACTCTGGGTGTGTTTTTCCAAATGCAGAAAGTGAGGTTTAATGTGTGAAGTTTTAGAAGAGCTGTGTGTGTGTGTGTGTATCATTTTGTCTGCCTATACACACACAATAATATGTAATATGTATGTACACATGGCATGTATACATAGGATTAAATTGCATATTTTGAATGGTCAGTAGCAGTAAATAAATAAGGGAAATTGTATCTTGTTGAGGCAAGGAGAGACCAGGCAAGGTTCCCTTTGATGTGAGTGATGTCATGTTGGCCATGCCCACCCAATCACATGACCACCAAGCCACGCCCACAGTACTGGTAGTAAACTTTTTTGAGTCCCCCCACTGGATCCAGCCCTCTTCCACTCACTGACTCCTGTTACACATGAGTGTAAGATCTGCTCACTATTATTCCAGAGTGTCAGAGGTGGAAAAATGAATCCAGTTACAAGAGAGGAGATTTTAGCTGAATGAGAGAGAAAAATAGGATAAATGGATGAGTTGTTTTAGAGCTGAACCAGGAAAGCACAGAAGTTCAGTCTCCTCTTCATGGATTGTCTGAATGCAAAGACTGAGCAGCCATCAGTCAGAGAAGCTTCAACTGGGATTCCTGCAGAGAAGATGGGTTGGGTTAGATGGTCTCAGGGTCTCCTCCAAATTTACAAAGGTTGTCATTCCACAACATGTAACTCGTGTTATTGTTGCTCCAGCCCCACTTAGTGTCCGGGGCAGATAAGTCTAACTCTATGGTCTGAAGCCAGACTCCATTTTCTGTCGGCCTTTGGAGAAGACGGAAGCAGCCGTTGTGACCGAGACCCCTGGTCTTCCGGAGACGGCCTCCGTCCCTCACATGGAGCATCGCTGGAGAGGTTCCAGCTGCTCCTTTGCTGGCTGTTAGTGAATGCTGCCTATCTCGTCTTTCTATTTCATTTCCACTCTTTGCATCTCCTCAGTTTCCCCTGCCCTGTTATCCCAATAAAGCATCCAGATCCACGCCAGGCTCCCTTTCATTGGAGGAGAATAGGGGGGCTTAGCTGCCTCTCCAGCTGCACACAGACCCACCTGCAATGGGGACAGAAGAAAGGTGGAATTCCACCAGGCTCATCACAAATCCACAAATAAGGGGATTTATTTAAGAAACAATACAGCATTTTCAAATTAGTAGTGTTTAATATAAAATTGCCTTGGAATCTACTCTTTGGAACCATTAATTCCCTGAGTAATTAAATTGGTCAGATATTTTGAGAAGGTTCCCCTCCTTCTCCTCTGGATTCCTCCTCCAAAGGATCTAAGATTAATGTGGTGGGTTTCTGCAGGCTCGCACCTACTCGCAAGAGCCGGATGGTGAAATTTAGAGAACCGGTGAGAGGGGGTTCCATCGACAGACCCAGAAGTAAGTCTGGCCTGCCGCTGCCAGTAACCCAATGGGAAGGAAAGGAATGGAAGGCAGAAAGTAAAAAACGAAAGAAAGAAAGAAAGAAAGAAAGAAAGAAAGAAACGAAAGAAACGAAAGAAAAGAAAGAAAGAAAGAAAGAAAGAAAGAAAGAAAGAAAGAAAGAAAGAAAGAAAGAAAATTTATCATCACAATTGAGCCCAAAATTTTGGTTGCTAAGCAAGAGCGTTTTAAATGAGTTTCACCACATTTTACAAGTTGGCCACTCCCACCCTGTCACATGACTGCCAAACCACACCCACAAAATAGGCCACACCTAGACAGTAGGTTCTAAAAAAAATTGAAACCCACCACTGCCCCATACCTGCCATGGCTGCAGCCTTGGAGACCCCAACCTCTTTTCTCCCTCCTTCCTTCCCCTCCTCGATCTGGAGGAATAGGCGGCATTCATCGCATGGGCCAAAGTCTTCATGAAACTGTAAGGTTGGTAGTGATTTGGGATCCAGATCCTGTTCCTTTTCTCCTGGGTCTCCAGTGGGGCTTTCTGGGTGCATCTTCTGCGGCCTTTGACAGAAAAGACGTTCTTTGAAAGAGAACAGTGGAAATAAGGATCTTGAAACTTTTCTTCCACAAAGAAATCAGGTTCAAAGGCAGAATCTCTTGGCCTTTCTTTTCCCTGATAACCAAAGTGCCAAATACTATGGATGTATGTGAGAAGTCTGCGCTTGTTTATTTCATACCCTGCAAAATTTGTGAGGATCCAGACTTTCCCTTCAATGGGTCCTGGGAGACGCATAAATGTTAAATGGAAAGGAAGAATTCTCTCCCAAATGGACTCATATTCCATGAAGTGAACAAAGACGTTGACTTGTCTCCACTTAGAGAGGGAATCCCTGAGGTATGCAGTATATCCAGTCTTTGAGAATCGTTGTGATATAACCACACAAATTCCACTCCTGACAAGCACAGGAGGGGAAATCCTCATGAAATCCTCTCCCTTCTCTGTGTCTGAAGCAAAGAGGCCAATCAGGGTCCATCTGAAATGGAGGAGCAGCTGGACAATTGCTGGGTACTGGAATCCTTCTTTGAGGTTCATCTGGTGGAAAAAGGGGAATCGACTTTTATCACTCAGAGCCTCTGAAGCTGTGAAATAATTGATCTGAAAAAGGAATTGAAAGGATTAGAGCCATGAAGGGGAAACTGACGCACGCAGAGCCCTCTCTCCTGGCACACAGGCCGCCCCAGCCCTGCTCCACTAGCATCCACATGCAGGTCCACCTCCTGTCGGCCAGCTGGTTTTTGGGCCTCTGTGAGGGCCAGGATCGGGGGACCTGTGAGTATGCTGGGGATGGGGGTGGCGCTTACATTGCCCAGGAAACTCCAGTGGGCTGGAAGTGAGTGTGAATCGCCTGGACCCCCCCAGTGCTTCCTCCCTCAGTTGGAGGCTTCCTTCGGCCTTCAAACAGTTGCAAGGGCTTTAGTTTTTATTTCTGCTTCCAGGTTGGTGCGGGAGGCTTTCCAGGGCCAAAATGGGTACAAAAAGTCCAGGTTTTCCTGTTTTGGACCAGGCCATTCACACTCACTTCCAGCCCACCAGAGTTCACTGCTTCAGGGCAGAAATGACAGCCTGTCCTGTGGAACCCACTGCCACTTGGGAGAGAAGGATGTAGTTTGCTGCGCAATGCAAGCAACCCCCACTGCATACTCATACGTGCCCCGCCCTGGCCCTCGTCATAGGCCCGAAAACCAGCTGGCTGGCACTTGAACAACGACATGAAGAAGAGGAGGAGGAGAATGAAGAGGCTTTGCAGGAGCCAGCAAGAAGAGGTGGGGGGCGGGGGGCTGGCTGGCTGGGGAGGGGAGAAATAAGAGGCCCTGCTTGAATGGGGAGGAATGTACCCACACACCCTGCCTCTCTGCTCAGGTGTCGTCCACACCATTGGCAGCAGTTTGGGTGCCCTCACACACACAAAGACACACACACACACACACAGAGAGAGATTGCGCTCTTCCCCTCCCTGTCTTTCTCTGGTCCCATTTACTTGGAAGCTGCTCCATGAGACAAGAAGCCAAGAAACAAGAGAGGAGAGAGAGGTTTGCAAAGTCAGGGAGTCCTTGTTGCAGGAAGGGAGGGAGAAGCAGGAGGGACCTTAGTGGGTTGGGGGGGCTTTGAGGGTCTCTTCTATCACCAGGACCCCCATGGCCTTCCCCACCCTCAGATTCCTCAGGGGCACATTGGTATCCTTCCATTGGGAGCTCTTAGGAAAGGATCCCCTCCTTGTGGGTTGCAAACAGCTCTTTCCAGTGGGGGAAACAGGACAAAGCAAGTGGGGGGAAAGAGTTTCCTTTGCTCTGTTTCCAGTCTGAAGGAGACCCCATCCCACGTGGGACCACAAGGCTGCCCCTCCCATATCATTCCACCACCACCACCCCGGCTCCCACATGTGGGCTGAGCCCAGGCCTTTCCTTCGCAAGCCCCACGGACTGAAACTACAAAGTATGACCAAAGGTATTGGCCAGCAGAGGGCTTCTGGAGGGGAAAAACGGCATGCACAGAGGCCCGAGGAGGGGACAATGGTGCCCTCTGCCTCAGCTTCTCAGTTCGGGCTAAGTGGCATGTAGACCCATGTCGCCTGGCATGCAAGGTCTTGCCCATTTCTCTTCTCGGTTTCTGGTGCACATGTGCATGTAAGAATCAGCTGGCCTTTGTGGGCACTGCAGTGCCAGAAATGGAAGAGCTGTTCTTCTTGTTTCTGTGAGCGCATACGTTCCAGCAGCTGATTGTCGCATGAATGCATGGCAGAAACTGGAAGAGGAGCTGTCTGGTGTGCATGTGCACACCGACAGGCACACTGGGCAACTCCTCTTCCAGATCGCATCCCTGACAAGAGGACTCAGTGCTGAAAAGTTTCTCCCTCCATGCCCTCTTCCAAGGGTGGAAGCCTTAGACTTTATAAAGTGGTACCAATACTTCACGTGATTTGGATTCTATCCTTCTGTTGATGCAGCCTAGGATTGCAATGGCTTTTTTTGGCTGCTGCCACACATTGTTGACTTTTGAGCCTGGCTTCACCTGATCTGTACCTGCACATTTGGTTTTTCTAGCCTCAGTGAAGAAAATGAAGAAAAACGCACACAAACCTGTGGGACTTTGTAGGTGCCTCCTAATGTTGATGCCTGGATGGAGATGTCCCTGTCAGCTGCATCAAGAAGAGCCAGGAGGTTCTCCTTCCTTCCACAGCCGTAGTTGGGGACATTGGCTTCTCCAGTGGAGAGAATGTCCAGCAAGGCATCTGAAGTGAGGAAAATGCTCCTATAGTTACTATGGATGTTGTAGCCAAGTGTGAGATTGTGCAGGAGCTGGGGATTCTTGTTGACCGTTTGGAAGTTGAAAATTAATTTTAAGCTAAATGGAAAACCATAAACATTCCTATTGTATAATCAACAACATGAACAAATACTTTTTAAAAATATATAATCCTCCAGAAGCCTCCTGAGCCTTAAGCTAACATTGATCCAAAAGCAATGATCAGTTACACAAATATGGAAATTGGCTGAGGTACAGCAAGAACGAATGGTTCAACCACCACTTCAAATAAAATTCATGATTCAAGTGAGAAATGGATTGAACTGAGAGAGGAAAATAATCTCACAAAAGAGCTAAAAGACAAAGAGGAATCCGAGAGCTACTTAGTTTGGGACTGAGGCTACAATGGACTAGAGGAAGGAGGGAAAAAAGGAAAGCAATAAAGGGAAGAAAAAAGATTAAGGAACCATAAAATAAATACAAAACCACAGAATCAACAACAGGGGAAAGTACAGAATAGATTGTATACACAAATAGTCCAAAATAAGAAACAAATATATATAAAAATTTTAATATATGGAATTAATAGAGATAAAAGATATGGAAAGAAAGAAAGAAAGAAAGAAAGAAAGAAAGAAAGAAAGAAAGAAAGAAAGAAAGAAAGAAAGAAAGAAAGAAAGAAAGAAAGAAAAAGATGAAACACAACGTAAATGTAAAAGATGCAGAAGTGTAGCAAAGATTATATAAATATATAACAAAAAGAAAGAGAGAGGAAAATAATCTGCAGCCCTTTCAACTTATTTTCAGGCCCATTTTTGGATTTGAGTCTCTTTCACCAAACGAGGCAAAAGAGAAAAACCATAGAAATCAAAATCATTCAGGAAATTAGACATATCCTCCAATATAGGAACTAATAAGAAATAAAGGAGAGTGTCAGAATGGAGGGAGGGCAACTCCATCACCCAGAATGACTTACGGATCATGGAAAACAAACTGAAGAGAAGGAGCCACCTTGAAAAGCAACTTTGTGTGCAATGCTTCCCTTCCACTGGTGACTATAGCAATGAGATGGTCTCCTGGGCTGTAAAAGCTCTGTGGTTGTTTTCCATCCTGGTTCTCCAAACTCTTCAGGCATTTCATCTTCAGCTTCCCAGAGATTGAATGGGACACCAGCAGCATCAGAAGCAGAAGCAGGAGGTCCATCATTCATGGGGTGAATCAATCCATCCCTTTCCTGTTTCTAAAGAAGAATTAGAAGGATTCAAAGGATTCTCACAAGGTGGGAAATGATCCAGTGTCTTTCCTGATTGAAACCCAGAGAAACACTCAGCTTCACCTGGAATGGAGAGAGACGGACATTCAAGAGCACAGACCCTGCCTGTCCCCAAACTCCCTATTTCTCTGCCCAAAGTCTCCCCTGGAGGATTCGGCCAAAGAGCAGAGCTGAACCTTTGATCATAATTCTCCCTCTCAGGAGGGATCCCTGGAGAATTCAACCAGTTCTTGGACTCAAAGGTTGTTGGGAAATTCTCTGGAGGGAAATGAAAGGGAGATAATCCCCATGTGGTGCATAATAACAGGGGCAGAGATGGAATTAAAGCCATCATTATAGAATTGAGAGTTTTGGGGTCTCCATGCTTGGAAGTGGCCCCAGAGGGAATACACAGCACCAGTGGCTGAAGAAAAACTAAATCTGAGATTTGTTTGTATAAAGACAAAGTTGGGGGGGCCCTTAATGCCAAAACATGTCACAGATCTGAAATAGCTGCCTATTGAGTTGGAACCAAAATGTTGGTTATGCTATTTTGAAAGCTAATCCTCAAAGGCACCACTATAAAAGAACTGATGAAACAGTGCAATCAGTTTCTAAGAACAAAATCAACGTTAGTGAAAAACTAGTTACCAGAAGTTTGCAAAGTTAAAAAAAAAACAGAGACAGAAACCCAGAGAGAAGTTAGAAAAAAACCAAGTGAAAAGAGATGATGAAATCAGGGCTGCCTCTCACCCCATGAAAGGAAGGAAAGAAGAAAGGAAGGAATGAAGGAGGGAGGGAGGGAGGGAGGGAGGTCAATAGAGAAGTGTGTAAAGAAATGGAGAAATCAAGGATGCCTCTCACCCCATGGAAGGAAGGAAGGAAGGAAGGAAGGAAGGAAGGAAGGAAGGAAGGAAGGAAGGAAGGAAGGAAGGAAGGAAGGAAGGAAGGAAGGAAGGAAGGGAAACCCACCCCTGGCTCCGCCCCTAAGGCCAGGGATGGGCAGGAGGCCAGAATTGGGCCAGGACTGGTGGGGGGACTCCAGGCAGCCTCCAGGAGCAACCTGGCCAAGGAGAGGAAGCCCTGCAGCAGCCTCCCTCAAGGAAGAGGTGAGGGAGGCTGGGCTGGGCTGGGCTGGGGGGTCCTCGGGAGCTTGTGGGCTGGGCACTCACCCTTAACTGCCTGGGGCTCTGGACAGCCTGTGCCGCCATTCTCCAAGTGGCCTGGCAGGGACGGTGAAGCTCCTCTGTTGGACGAGACTTTGGGGCTCATCCTGGTTTTTCTTTCCTCCCCTGGAGACCCCTGGACCCCCCCCCCTCGACGCCTTCCCTGCCCCCCCCAAAGTAAGCAGAGGACGACACTGCTGGGTGTGGAAGCCTGGAGGAGAAAGTTTGCTTCTGCCTTGAGGGATCTCTGGAGGGGAGGAGGGAGGGGGAGGGGGAGGGGGGAGCTGCATGAGGGGAAGCTGCCCCAACAAGCCAGCATCATTTCCACCTGTGATTGGAAACAGGGATTCCCTCTCAAGAAGGCCCAGCCCCCCTCCTGCTGCTCCTCTTCCTCCTCCTCCTCCTCCTCTTCCTCTTCCTCTCCAGAGACTCTCAAGGCAGAAGTTGGACTCAAGGGCTTCCTGCAAACTTTCTCCTCTGAGCTTCCAGGTGGATCAGCCTCATCCTCTGCCTCCCAAATGCCAAGGAGGTCTGGGATTGGGAGAAGAATGGCTCCTTTGGCTAGCTATGCTCGCTCTCTCTCTCTCTCTCTCTCTCACACACACACACACACACACACAGACACCAGCATGGAGACTTTTTCCAGATCGGAGCTTACAAACTGCCAATCATATCCTGGGCTTGGGGAGAAGGTCCCTTCTTTCCTCTTTCTTTAAAAGCCTCCAAACATGGAATGTGGTGTGTGTGTGTGTGTGTTTCTTTCTTTCTTTTTTTTTTTGATTTTGAAAAAGTTTTATTGGGTTTTAACAATTTTTTAAGGGTAGGGTAAGGGTTTACAAAAACATTTTGAGAGCCTTTGCGTCAGAGTCCTTGGCCCATCCCGGGCTACATAATAAAACAGTAATACAGAAATATGTCAAAAACAAATACTACAAGATAAAGACAAGTGAATACATATCACATTTCCAATTCTGAGATGGTAGACATGTACAAACATCCTGGTATATAGAAAATAAAAAAAAAGAAAGTTAATAAAAAAAAAGAAAAACAAGCAAAAAATCACTTTTTGGATCTAAGTCTTTTGGCAATTGTATCTTCTTTCCCTCCCGCCTGGCCCCCAGTGGGCGGGGCCGTGGCCCCCTCTGCCCCCCCTGGATCTTCCCCCAGGACTGAGGAATGTTTTTTGAGAAAGGCTTCCGCCTCAGCAACTGTTTTAATCTTCACTCTTCCTCCTTCCCAGAACACCAGCATCCCTTCGGGCATCGCCCACTTGAACCAGACCCCATGGTCAAACAATTTTTTAGATAAGAAGGAAAATTTCCTTCTCATTTCTCTGATTTTTTTGGGAACCTGCTTCAAGATAACGACAGCCTTTTGTTGGTAAATCAGCAGACCCTCTCTCTGCGCCCTCAAAATCCCCTCTCTGGTTGACCTTCTAACAAATTTAATGTGTATCTCTCTGGGTACTTCATTTATCCTGGCATATGCTGAATTTATTCTGTAGACTAGGTCAATGTCCCCCCTGATCTCATCTTTGGGTTTATGTAAATAGTCTGCTAAAATTGTGCTCATGAGTTCAGGAAGACATTCACCAGATTCTTCAGAAATGTTCTGAAATCTTAAAAAATATGACATCCTTTCATAATCCATCCTAGTCATATGCCCAGTTAGTTCCCCCACTTCATTGTTGACATTTTTAAGCTCCCCCTTTGCCTCAGTCAGCCCCCCTTCCAGATCTTCAGTCTTCTGTGTATTCTCCTGCAGTTGCTTGCGAGTTTCCAGAAGTTCCTTCTTGAAGTTATTATTATCTTCTCTCTGGGATTTAATTTCCTGGACCAAGGTCTGTATAACCAATTCCAGAGAAGATAATCTTTGTTCCAGGCCTGCCAGCTCTGATTTTTGTGCCATGGTTAGCTATTAAACTCAATGTCACTAAAATGGCGTTTTTTGGGTGGGGCAGCTGAGACAAGTCAGGAGATAAAAGTTTCAAATCAGGGCTGTAAAAAGTTCAGTAGCCAGAGAAGAAATACTTTTCTATATCAGTGTAGTAAAAAAAAAAAGGCAATCCAGACAGGGAATCAATTAATCAAAAAAAAAAAGGGAAATTCTTCATTAAACGCAGGAGAGAATCCAAATCACAAAGAGGTGCTGGTGATTTTCCATAAGTAAAATAGTCATTCAGGAGCAGAAAGTAGCCATATTCCACCGCCCAAGCCAGAAGCCAGCCGGAGAGAGTAACAAAGAGAAAGTTTGTAACACGCCAATCGAGCTTAGAAACATTGTTGCAAGCGCAAATCACCTTCACTCGCTTTCAGTAAGCTCCAGGCAATTCACATAAGAAAAGGTCCGTTCCTCGCAATGAGGAACCATTTAAAAGCGCAGCTTTAAATCCGAGGGGGGGTTTAACGAAAAAAAACACCCCCCTCCCAGTTTTTGAGTCCAGCGCTGCCATCAGAGAAAAAAAAGCCAACAAAATACACTCACTCTCCACCCTGCAGCCGAGCCTCGGGAGAGCCTTCCGACCCGGACGTCTGGCTCACTCCTGAGTTAAGCAGCTGTTCCGTTCTCCATTGGCAAAGGCAGAGACAGGCGTCTCCCCCCCGCAGCCAGCCTTCCCTCACCTAGGCTGAGGCAGGGGCCGCTCTCCCACCGCCGTGGGAAGGAAACGGCCCCTACGAGCCAGCCTTACGGGAAACCCCCAAAATTGGGGCGTTTCGCCCCCGTGGGGGGGCAGAAAGAAGAGCAAAGCGGCGGACGAGCCAGGGACTCGTCCGTTGCTGTTGGAGGCGGAAGCGGAAGTCCCTGTGTGTGTGTGTTTCTGTGTGTGTGTGTGTGTGCTTGGCTGCCAGCAGTTTGGGGAGTGAGAAGCTTGTGGGGCACTGAATTGTCCCCACGTCAAGTTTTCTGGTGCAACTTATTCCATCCTGACCCAGCTGCCCCGAGGCAGCCGTGTCCAGTGGGCGATGTCGAGCTGGCCACCCCCACTCAGCCACCCCTCCCCAGCCATGCTCCCCAGTGGTGGGATCCCAAGTCTTTTCCTAGTGGTTCCATGAGAGGGGGCTTCCCTTGTGCGCATGCAGCCCTCCAAGAGCCCTCGGAGTCAGAGTCAGAGTCAGTGCTGGGGAGCTGAGCTGTTTCTTTAGCTCAGCTGAGGCACAGCAATGCCCTCTGCCACGCAAATGAGCTGAGCTGAGAAACAAGGGAATCCAGGTCAGTGAACTGCGTGGGTGGGAGGGCAGAGTCAGCCAGAGGTGGTATTTGCTGCTTCTCCAAACTTCTCCAAACTTACACTATGTCAGAACCGGTCTGAACCAGCTGAATACTACCTCTGATGCCCACCCAGCCATGCCCACCCAGTCCCTGCGACCAGACTGTGGCCCCCCAGCCAGACCATGAAGACTCACTGAACACAGTGAGTCTTCATGGTCTCACCTGCTTCTGGCCCTTTGAGGGCAACCATGAGGCTGATGGGAGCCTCAATGAAGTGGAGTTTAACCCCCCTGCCTTAAGACCCTCCGTGAAGGGGAGACTGAGCTTCTCTGCTTGACTGGCTCAGCTCTCCAAGGGGTCCTCCTCCTTTCAGGGTCTCCCCTCCGTCTCCTTCGGCCAGAATCTCCTTTCTTGTCCTGAGTTCATGTTCCCAGGACGGACTCTCTGGAACAACCCTGGGAAGATTCTGAGCTTCTGTCTGAGCCTCTTTCAGTTCGGCTGAATCCTCCCTTCTCCCTCTGGGAGGTTTTGTCGGTTGGAGAAGCTGCTCCCAGACTCCTCTCCTTCCACTTCCGTAGAGCAAGGTGGCTCTTCTCTCCAGTGGTGGAATTCAAAGTTTTTAACTACCGGTTCTGTGGGCGTGGCTTGGTTGCTCATGCACTCCTTTCTGTTAGGAGATCACAAATAATTCTCAGAAAATGGATATTCTTTAAAACGCATCAAATTAGCTTTGTCTGAGAATTGGTATAAACATTGCATCTAATCTTGAATTACGGAGATTTATCAAATTCTCTGTATTGACAGCATAGAAAAATTGATCACCCAGGACGGGTTATGATTCATAACCACCAGGTGTTATGAGAAATATTAAAAACATTAAAAGTTATTTGAGTACAATTTTATGACATTTTTATCCACTTAATTGTACCATCAACCCCTCACTTAACTATGTTTCTAGTCACATCACAAAATTGTTTATACTTTACTGAAATCTAATTTTATGATATTACAAGCGTTGCCATAATCTGGGAGATTTGCAGCTTCAGATGTCGAAACTTCTGTTAAAGTAGCATTACAAGAAAGTTGAATTAGTTCATCTGGTGATGTTTCCTGTCTGGTCTACCAGGGAGAAGATTAGCCTGATAACTTTCTCATTGACTAATCCATGTTTTCTGATAATCAACCTGTGGTTTCCAAGGAGTTTATGAATAATCTCTTTTTATCTGTTATTCATTTTATTTGTCACCTGCTCTAGAAGGTTCACTTTAATTGACCAACTGTGTCAATTGTATTTTCCCAATATATGTTGTATTTTCTCAGTCTATGATTGACAAATCTTGCTGAACATTTTTTGTTTGCTTATGAAGAGAATGTTCTCCTAACTAAGCATATTTGAAAGCTTGAAAATTGTAGAAGAAATATTCAAAACTGTGACAAGAAACAAAGTTTTCTGTGTTTCAAATTCTTGGACATTTCAATACCAGTTTCAATACCCTTTCTGGACAAGAACGAGTTTTACAATCTTTCCCATCTTAAACTCTACTTGGACCAAAATGAAGAAATAGCAGCAGGTCTGTTCATCTTGGGCTCCTTGGTTCTCCCGAAGGAGGCTTCCAGGCAAGAGACTCTGGGGATTATTCATGAATTCTCTTCAGTCAGAGCGGCTCCCTCTGAAGGGGGAACCATCGATCTCCCAGAGAGGTTGGGGAGCCCCAGATTCCATCCCTTCTCGGGGGGTGAAGTCCAGATCGGGAGTCTTGTCCCCTGGATCTGGAATCTGGTATTAGAGATCCAGGGAATCCATGTTTTCCTGCACCTGCCCAGATGATGAAAGCATAATGAATGCATAATGAATGATGAATGCATAATATGCATTTTATATGCATAAAATGTTATATATTATTCCTCTTAAAAAGGTCTTGTGGGAAAGTGCCTGAAGAAACGGTGGATCCAATGATGTACAGTCCCTAACCAAGTATCCCACACATAGTCCTCCATTTACATCCATTCATTTAGTGACAGTTCCAAGTTCCACAGCCATTGAATAAAGCTCTTTATGATGGGCCCTCATCCTTACGACTAGTGCAGCACATAGTCACCACTTGAGTGCCTGACAATCAACATGGATTTATGACAAGTAAAATCAGTGGGCAAAACGGTGTTTTTTTCATGACTGCAGGATTCACTTAACAACTGTGGCAATAAACATTGCAAAATTCAGCACAACTCACTTAATGACCTCACTTAATCACCTAGCTTAGCAATGGCATTCCTGGTCCCAATTCTAGTCATGTCAAGAGGTAGTTGTAAGGTGTAGCAGTAGGCTGGTTTGGAAAAGCTTAAGCAGGGCTGGATTTAATCAGGGATGGGAGACCACCAGGAAAGCCAGTGTTAGATTGAAAAGAAGGCAGTGGCCAATCTATCTTGCTATGAAGAAAATGAGGTGGGGCCCCTTAGTGACTCTGAGCCAATCAGAGAGTGACTCTGAGTTCTAGTCCCACCTTAGGCATCAGAGGCAGCTGGGGACTTTCAGCCAATCACCAGGAGGCTCTGATTTCAATTCCCAGTGCCCAGCGAGGACTTCAGGGCCAATGTCTAATGTCCATTTCTCCCCCCACTTTCCATGGACGGAGAGTCCTAACATCTTTTCTTTGGCCTTCCTTCTTTCTCTGCTCAGTCCCTGCCTCAGTCCAGATGTGTGGAAAAATTGTCAAGAGGGATTGAGAAAGAGAGCCAGTTTGCTGCTATGACTGCGTTCTTTGTCCAGAGGGGACAATCTCTGCTAGGTCCTCGCCTTAAGACCGGCCGCAGGTCCTCGACTTACGATTGACAACCGGTAACTGCTCAGCCTCTCCTGATTGGCTAAGGCACAGCTGGCTAAGCGTGGGCTGTTTGCTTCACTCCCATTGGTCGCCCTGCTTGACATCTCTAGTATAAATAGCTGTCAAGCAGGACGAGGGGCTGATTCTTGTATATAGCTGCTGTTTGTCTAGTTCTGTTGCAATAAAAGCTGTTCTACCTACCGTATTTTTCGGAGTATAAGACGCACCCAGGTCTTGAAAAGGCAATTTTTTTTAAAAAAAAGTAGGTAGGTAGATAGAGAGATAGAGAAGGAGAGAAAGAGAGAGAAATACAGTAGGGAGGGAGGGAGAGAGGGAGAGTAGTTAGGTAGGTGCGTAGGTAAAGGAAGAGAGAGAGAGAGAGAGAGAGAGAGAGAGAAATACGGGAGGGATAGAGATAAATAGAGAGAGATAAAGAGAGAGAAATATAGTAGATAGGCAGGGAGAGAAAGAGAGTAGGTAGGTTGGTAAGTAGAGCGATAGAGAGAGAGAAGTAGAGAGAGATAAATATAGTAGATAGGTGGGCGAGAGAGAAAATGAGTAGGTAGGTAGGTATATAGGTATATAGAGGGGGAAGAGTCAGAGGGAAAAATACAGTAGG
Source organism: Rhabdophis nuchalis (assembly GCA_039707465.1). Classification (NCBI taxonomy): domain Eukaryota; kingdom Metazoa; phylum Chordata; class Lepidosauria; order Squamata; family Natricidae; genus Rhabdophis; species Rhabdophis nuchalis. Next base: position 14,596,134 of record CM077655.1, read on the forward strand.
GAGGGAGGGAGGGAGGGAGACAGTAGGTAGGTAGATGTTTCCAGGTGTATTTACCCATGTGCTGGAGAAGGAAATCGCTGACAACCTGTAGCACCCAAATCTTTGTGTCTGCAGGCACAGCACTTGACCAACGTAATTCTCATCAATCCCTCTTAGTAAACAGCTTTCAGAAAGGGGGAAAAAAGTTTTTGCACTCTGCAAACCTCCCCAAAATGGGCCTGTTTTTCCCAAATAAAAGGCATGAATAGCCTTGGGGAGGGGCTTGCAGAGTGCTCTGGGGGAGGGGGGGGGGAAAACGAGCAAAACACTTTTTTGTCAAAAAAATTGCATGGAGGCTTATAGAGTTCCATCCTGAATATTTTTATTGATATTAACTTTTGTGATTTCTTGTCCCACCTGCCATACGCGAAATGGCCACCAGATGGCAGGGTGTTGTTGCTAATGAAATTTCCCATAGACTTTGAAAAATGCTGTTTTCATTTCATTTGAGGTCTATTTCATAATTTTTTCCTCTCAAGAGAGATTGGGGGCTCAGAGGTGGAACCCATGTCGGATTTTGCCCATCTCCACCCTAATAATTTTTATTTATATTACCTTTTGCGATTTCTTGTCTAAGAGGGGCTTCAGAGCACGATCCCACTCGGACATCGCAAGATCTGTACCCTAATTATTTTTATTTCTATTAATTTTTGTGATTACCAGTCCTCACCTGCCATACCATAAATGACCACGGGATGGCAGTCTGTTATTGGTATCTTTAATGGCCTCTGTTTTCATTTAATTTGAAGGGATTTGGCACCTCATTTCGGCCACTAAAGTAATCAGCTGTCTCAGAATACAATCCCATATCTTGATTTACCTTGCTCTGTTCCCTGATTATTTTTATTTATATTATTTATTGTGATTTTTCTTCCCAACCTGCAATGTAAGAAGTGGCCACCAGAGGCAGTTTTCATGCCCCTTGCAATTTTCCAGACCTTTTCAAGGATGTTTTAGCTTAATATCAGGGGGGTCGCACCTCTAAGACATAAGAGAGCTTTATTCAACTATCTGACATGCATCCTCCTGATTATGTTTATAAATGTTGTTTCCTGCAAATTCTCCTCATTTACTGGCAGTTGAATATATGAAGGGATGTGGTGGCTCAGTGGCTGAGCTTGTCGATCATAAAGGTCCATAGCGCTGCATAATGGAGTGAGCTCCTGTTACTTGTCCCAGCTTCTGCCATCTATCTGAGCACCAAAGGGAAATACATGGTGGCTGTGCAGGTCTTCTCCATCCTGGTCTCCAATGCTGGTCTGCATCTTCATCCCCAAGTGCTACATTATCCTTCTGAGACCAGACCTGAACACAAAGGAGCATCTCACAGCCAGAACTAATGTAAAAACATGAAGCACAACACCAGTATGATAGTTAAAGAATTGTAAAATTTCTTTTTATTTGAAAGAAGACATTAATTATTTTTATTTAGATAGTATGTGGAAGTCAGAGGAAATTTTTCCAAATGGAAAATGGTTGAATGACTGTAATTCTTGTAGCTCCCTTCCCTTTCATCTCAATAAATCTTGCTAAAGAGGTCTGTGGGTAACGGTGGTCTTTTTACAATTGCCAAAGTGTAGGATGCCACAGTCCCTGAGTTGGCTGTCTACCAATAACTGGGATTTAGCCTTTGTCCATTCCATAACTTCATCTGGCAAATCTTCTTTTATTGTTAAAAGAAAAAATAGGGCTTCTCAAACATGCTTCAGAGGACTGTCAGAACAGTTGAGGGAGATCCACTGTCAGCTACCCCAACATATAAACCCCTCAGCCTCAAATGCTAAGGGCAACTTCCTTGGTGGGCAGAGAAGAGCAGCAGAGATGATCAGGGGGCTGGAGGCTAAACCATATGATAATCGATTGAGGGACTGCATATGTCTAGTCTAATGAAGAGAAGGACTACAAGGCAGGAATGAAATGCTACCGGTTCAGGCTGGTTCACCCAAACTGGTAGTAAAAATGCTATTGGTTTGCCTGAACCAATAGTAAAAAAAAAATGCTTTAAAAAGTTTTTAAAAAGTTCAGACAATCAGCGGTGGCTTGGAACATTTTTAAAACTTTTTTGAGTATTTTTAACTAAATGACCACTAGATGGCAGCAAAGGCTTAGACTTTTTCAGCAGCTTCATCCCAGGGATCTAGAAGAAGAGGGGTCTTCCATCCCATTTGCACCTGCCATCTTGACTTTTTTGACCTTATTGAGGACACCTTCCCATTGTTGAGAGGCTTGGGGACCCCCACCCTCACTTTTGGCCCCTCTGACTTGGGATTGTAGCCCTACAGCCGTCCAAGAGGTGCTCTGATGGAGATTCTGACAAAATCAGCCGTAATACATCAGCTGGATTGCTCAGCTCAGGGCAGGAATCAGCTCTGCCTGCGGGTGGAATTTTCTTCTTCGGATCCAATGATTCCTTTCAAGCAGCCACTTTTCAAATACCTTTGTTGGGATTTTCCCCCCTGCAGATAATTAAATGGCATTGACTCCACAAAGAACCCTATTATAATGGCCCTATGAGACTGGGCGTCCTTGGCAGGCACACGCTATGCACACGCATGCACATGGCACTGTCCAGCGACACTCAGCTGCTCGGCCAAGTTCATGCAGGTGCCATACGCTGTGCACACGTGTGCAATTGGGCCATTTGCCTCGAGAAGCAGTAAGGAAAGGCCCACCATTCCGGTACGGTAGCCGCTACTCCCAGCAACCACCAGTACGCCCGTACCGAGCCATACCGCCCGGAACCCACCACTGGTCTGGCTGCATTTGGGTGCTTGATGGAAGAAAGTGGGGGAAACTTCCCCTCCTCAAGTGGGAAGGATGAAAGAGAAAGCATGATAATACTGCACAGGTGGTCCTCCACTTATGACTGCAAGGGAGCCTGCCCATGGCAGACACAGGTTTGCAACCGTCCACTATCGGAGTGAGCCCCACGCAGAAGAGCCGGTGGATTCCTTTCCCAAAGCCCCCGAAGGCAGGAGCAAAAGCAACGGGTAGAAGCTCAGGGAAGGGAGATGCAACCGGGAGTAATTTTCTGGCAGGGAGAGCCATTCCTCAGGGGAAGAGCTTCCATCCTGGGAGTTGAGTTTCTCCTTTAGGGAAAATATAATATTCTGCCTTTTTCATGTTTCCTAAAACATTTCATTCTTCTGGGAGAGGAGTGGGGGGGGGGGGCTAACCTTCTATCTGAGATATGGAGTCAAAGGCTTCTGCTCTAAGGGGCAGCTGAATAAATGTCAGAAAACCCCCACGTGCTCAATAGACAGCCCCCACCCACCTCCTGACCCCCGTCTTTGGTTTCGGGAGGCTTCAGGGAGGCCTGCTAGGGCCAAAGCAGGGCTTAGGGGGTCGGGCGCATGTGCTGGGAGAACACGGGGGGAGCAAGGGGGAGTCCCATGCATGTGGGGAGGAGCAGAGGGGGGTGCGCGCATGTGCATGGGGCAGGGCGCATAGCCTTAGGGATGTGGGTGCAGGTTCGACACGTGAGGAGAAAAAGGTTAGCCATTCCTGTTATAGGTTATATGAAAGGAAGAAGCACTCAGAAGTGATTTCTCTTGGTCTGGTTTTTTATTTTGCATTTCCAAAACGTGGCATTTTAACAGTGTAGACTTTCTTTGCTAAATACGGAAGTAAAAAAGCATTAAGTAATCCAACTCTTATAAGCATAGGGATGCTAACCTTAATACTTAAGTCAAATCCGTTAAGACTCTCCTGGAAAATGTACCGATTTCCCACTTTTCCTGAGCCTTTCTAAAAAATCCAATTAATGGTTACAGCAAAGTTTCCTGCAAGGAGAGATTTCTGATTGTTTGCTAATAGGAATCACAAACACTGAATTAACACACACAGAAAGGTATTTTCAGTACGTAAAGGCATTTTTAATATTTCTCAATTGAAGAAAAAATTCCAAGTAAAAAGAATCAGGGGGCCAATTTCTCTCTGGTCCTCGTATTTACGACCACACAGAACAGTCGAATGAGGAGCTCCTGAAGCAAAACTCTCCTCTTGTCAATAACACCCCAGAGCTCTGCAGGGAGCTGGAGAGGAAGGAGAGGAGGGGAGCCATTCCCTGGCAGCAGCCCTGACTTGAGCAAAGGGTAGAAGGAGACCCCTTAGCAAGGAAGGGAGAGGAAGAGCCGGGGTTTTTAGGGAGTTTTCCCTTTAAATAGGTTGGAGGGGTTGGGGGGGTTTTGGGGGAGACTGGAGGGGGCCAATGTCTCTCTTGTCTTCCTCTTTCACAGGATTATGGGGCTGGAGATGCAGCTCCAGGGGGAGAAAGGAGAAGATCGCAGCCTCCTCTGCAGAGTTCTGGAGGCAGCTGGGGAGAAACGGGAGCTCCTCATCCAGAGGTTGTGGGCTCTCCTTCCCTGGAGGATTTGAAGAAGAGAGCAGAGAGCCCCTTGTCTGAGAGGATGGAGGTTCTCCTGCTTGAGCAGGGGGCTGGACTAGAAGATCTCCAGGGTCCCTTCCAGCTCTCCTTTCTCTTTTCTTTTCTTTTCTTTTCTTTCTTCTCTTCTCTTCTCTTCTCTTCTTTCCTCTCCTCTCCTCTCCTATTCTATCTTATCCTATCCTATCCCAGAGGAGGAGGCCTCAGAGACAACCGGAGCCCCATTTTCTGGGCTGCTCCCTCAGGAAGATCAGGGCCGTTAACACAGAAAGGCCCCTAAGAGTTTCAAGAGTTGGTACATTCCAACGACTCTCTGCCTGCCCAGAATCCCCCTGTCCAAGTGGATCAGACCGAAGAAGCCGCTGGGAGGAGCAGCAAAAGCTCTCAGCCAATGGAAAATAAACCCCGTTGCCATGACTACGTTTCTAGGCATCCATCTTGAGGTTGTCAAAGGGAGAATAGAAGAGAAATAGAAATAGAGTAGAATAGAATAGAAATTAGGATAGGATAGGATAGAATAGAATAGAATTTCAAATAGGATAATATAGGAGAGGAGAGGATAGAATAGAAGAACAGAATAGAATAGAATTTAGAATAGGATAGGATGGGATAGGATAGGATAGAGAGAAGAGAAGAGAATGTAGGATAGGATAGAAAGAAGAGAAGAGAAGAGAAGACAGTAAGAACAATTAACCTCTGGAACAGCTTGCCTCCAGAAGTTGTGAATGCCCCAACCCTGGAAGTCTTTAAAAAGATGTTAGATAGCCATTTGTCTGAAATGGTATAAGGTTCCTGCCCACGCAGGGGGTTGGACTAGAAGACCTACAAGGTCCCTTCCAACTCTGCTATTGTATTGTATTGTATTGTATAGAAGAGAAGAGAAGAGAAGAGAATGGATAGAATGGATAGGATAACTTTATTGTCTCTTAAAATGTACACTAATCAGCATCCATTCAAATGAAATTTTGTTGCCTGGAGCTCTCAAAGGGTTTCCACCTCCAATACACACGACATAAATGGGACTAAATAAGTGAATAAATAAACGTTATGTGTATAACCACACACACACCTATATCAGATGACCCAGGGAAACAACCCAGTCTAGTTCGGGTATCTAGATGGACGTGGGGAGAAAAAGGAATCCGGAGCTTGTCAACCGGAGGGCATCGGGAATGAAGCCCTGACAGAATCCGGGGGTCCTGCTGGAAACCCTTGGAAACCCCCTCCCGGAGGAAGCAACCGCAGGCATGTGGGGTCTCCAACAATGCTTTGAGGTCTAAGTGCATAGCGCTTATAAGCTGTAGACAATCTCTTTGGCCACCGTCATTAAGTGAGTCTGGCTTCTCCCATTGACTTGGATCGTCAGAGGCTGGCTGGGAAAGTTGGCTGGGAAACTCTGGACCAAGAAGACTCTGCAATCCGATGTGTCCATCGATTATGGACCGGACAGCATCTCTCCTTCCCAGCTGCCCCGTCTGCCTCCAATCTCCCACTTCCCCAAAGGAATCTCAGAGGGAATGAAGTGAAGCCGGTCTGTTTGATGGGAGGAGAGGGCTAGAGGATCCAGGATGCAAAACAGAGGGAGGGGAGAGGGTGGATTGAGAGGGAGCCCAGTGACCCACTTGATCCCTTCAACCTTGGAGAAAGGTCCTCTCTAGGGTCTGCAACAAACCAAGGCAGCCTTCCTAGTTCTTGGATAGGAAGCCAGTTAAACATTCCCTTCCTTCCATTTGTTTTTTCCCCTCCCTCTCTCCTTCCCTCCTCCTCTCCCTCCTTCCCTCCTTTTCTTCCCTCCTCCTTCAAACACCCCCCTCTCTCTTCCTCCCCCTCCCCAAGTCATTTAGCCCTTTGAGGACCATTCTCTGGGCTCAGTTCTCCTGGGAGCCTTTGGGGGGGGGCTTTCCCCCATTTCCCCTTTTTCTTCCCCAGACTTTGCCCGGGATCTCTCGGGGTCTCTCTTTCAGCCTTTGGGACCCTCCATATGGAAAGGTCCACAGTTGCTGGAGGGGGAACCCCTGGCTCCCCCCCCCCCCAGCTGGATCAAAGGCTATGACATCACAGCACATGTCATAAACGTTGACTGGGCTGTCCTGGCTCATTTCCCTGCCATTATTGTTTGAAAATGGCAGGTAACTTCCTTCCCAGGATGAAACACCTGAAGCGCAGCAACAGAGGAAGGAGACAATGAAATCCAATCCGATTATCATCTTCTTAGTGTTAGCAGCAGTTGGGTAGAGTTTAGGTGCCAGAAGTCTCAGCTGGCAGCTAATATTTGGCAGGAAAGATGATGGAGGATAAGTTTGTGTTTTTAAAGTTGTCTGTTTTTTCCCCAAGTGGTTCCGGAGACCCAGCCCTCCCTTGGGCCATGGGGACCCCCTGAGGTAGGTGACCTCCAAGACTAGATAGGAGATGAGCCATGAAGGGAAACATGGCTCTTTGGGGTAAACTGGGCTGGAGGGACCCAAATGTCCTCATCATCTCCCTTTCTTTTCCAGCCAAGACCATCCCGGGGGGGGGGCTCTTGCCCCCAATAGAGCCAGGGTGTCCTCCGCAGAGGTCCAACACCCCCTGCCTCCCCCAAGGTAAGCAATGGGAATCTTCTGGGGAAGGTTTTGATGTCCGTTACTAAGCAGGTCATCGTAGGACATGCAGAAGCCCCATGGGAGGGTGGAAGGAGTGGAGGTGGAAGAGATATAAGTATATTCACACCTGTTTTTCTTTCTCATCTTTTCCAGACTTCGGGAACACCAGAGGGTGGGGGACCGTTGAGGAGCCTGAAGGGGAGGGACATCACGTAAGTTCCACATTTTTAACATTTTGGACATTCCTTCTCAGTTCTAAGTTGCTTCTCTCCTTGATTCGTTTCCACCCTTGGCTTCTTGCTCTACCCTGAGTTGCTTTGGGGAATAGCTGGACTCCCTCTTCTTTGGGGCAACCCCTGAGATATTGGAACACTGCTATCATGTCTCCCCTGGTCCTTCTCTTCATTCAAGGAGACCTACCCAATTCCATTCATCCTATGTTTTTAGCCTCCCGTCCCCTCATCCTCTTGGTTGCTCTTCTCTGCCCTCTTTCTAGAGTCTCCGCATCTTTTCTACATCGTGGATCCAAAACTGGATGCCTTATTCCAAGGATGGCCTTCCCAAGGCCTGATAAAATGGTACCAACCCTTCCGGTGATCTGGATTCTCTCCCTCTGTTGATGCAGCCTAGAACTGGGTTGGCTTTTTTGGCAGCTGCTGCCCATGACTGGCTCCTATTTAAACTAGGACTCTAGGATCCCTCTCACAGTTCCTGCTATGGAGCCAGGTAGCACCTGTACTGTACCTGGGCCTTTGGTTTTCCTTGCCTAAATGGAGAACCTTATTTTTTGTTTTCACCATTGAATTTCATTTGGTTACATACACACAGAGACATCAAGGTATTCTTAAGTCTTTTTTTTTAATTGGGAAAAAAAGACATTTGAGAGAATCAAGGGGCTAATTTCTTTCTGCTCTTTTTCTTTACAGCAGCAGAAGAAGGAAGGATGAGGAGCTGCAACGGGATCCCCAGCTTCCCAGGAAGACACCTGAGCTCTGCAGAGAGCTGGAGTGGAGGCAGAGGCGTAGCGTGGGGGGTGCAGGGGGGGCCGGCCGCACCGGGCGCAACATCTGGGGGGGCGCGCTCGCGCAGGCTGAGGCAGGTGAGACTTCGAGGTCGGGGCAGTGGGGGGAAAAGAGAGAGAGAGAGAGAGAGAGAGAGGTTGTCCGGGACGCAGCTTGGGAGGACCAGGCGCCTCGTTCTCTCGGCACTTCAGAATAAAACTCCCGCTGGAAAGGGAGCCCGCTTCTCCCTTTAACGTCGCCTCCGGAAGCTTTCGGGGGCTCCCCGGCCCTCTTCCCACTTTGAAGGTGCTGCGTCTTTCTTTCTCCAGCGCTCAGCGCTCTCGGAAGCCCACCTGGCTCCTGAAAAAAAGCCCGAAGGTGAACGCTCTCCACCCCCACCCCCCCGCTTCGTTGTCGTTTTGACTTGGACAATAGAGAAAGGGGGGAGGACTAGTCAGTTTCATTGTTTGTCAATTGCGCGCCGCTGTAATCTCCTCTGGTAGCTATAAAGAAGTAACGTTCTTGCGAGGAGAGACAGTAAGGAAGGGGATTGTTTAGCTTTAGCAAAAGCTTTTTTTCGGGGGGGGGGGGTGTTTGTTCATTATTTGCTCCTCCTTAGAAAAAAAAAGTTGAATGCCTCTTTGTGTTTGGGCCTCTGTGAGAAAGTCAGGCAACTTAAAATGCCGGGCTGCCTAACTAAGAACTGCAACTTGATCGGTGGCGTTCATAGCTTGCTCTTTAAGTAACTTCAGAGGAAGGGCTTGTGATTGGGCAGGTGGGGCAGAGGGAGAAAGGTAGATCTTCCAAGCTTTAGGAGGTAGCAAAGTTTCTATCGTCAAGGAAAAAAAGAGGAGGATCAAATCAACTATGAAAGAATAGAAGTGCTACTCTCATGGCTTCGTAATATCTCTTACCTCCTTCATCCCCAATACTCTGATTCCTTTCAATTTTTTCACACTTGGAGTAAAAAAAAAGGCATGAGCAGCTAAAGAGGTGGGGAAAAAGTTTATAAGGTAATATGTTCCTACAAGTCATTTACTAGTCAACTAACCATGGGTTACTCAACTAATGTAATTTGGAGGGAGGGGGTTGCCATACGTTAAGAAACTAATGGATTGAGTTCACGCAATATATTGGGCTAAAATATGCCTGGCTAGTTTGTGTTTCAGTGATTGAGTTCTTCTAATACATTACCGTAGATTGGGTAAAAATGAAAATGGATCTGTTGTTTTAGTATTTTGTGTAAACGAAGCCCTCAGATTAAGCTAAGATTTGTGGGAGCATAACACGGAACAAATAATTCATTCACTTTTAATACGGTGTGTGCATGACCTGAGTGCATCCTTTGTTTGTGTGAATGTGCTTCATTGACTACATGAGCTTGTTCCTTGGCATCTTTAAAAATTTATGTCAGCTTTGCCGAATTCTGCTAAGGAAAATATTGCAACTCTAATGTTTCCAAGTTCTCCGAATCTCAGTGTTTGAAGCAAACTCTCCGATAGGCTGAAGAACAAAAGATTATTCAGAATTACAGTATGGAAAATCTGATAATCATGTAATTGTTATTCCTGGACACAAATGGGAGCTTGTAGGACAAGGAGGGTCTCCCCACTGCATCTTCCCCCCCCCCTCTCCAGATCACCTTTTGAAAGTAGAGGAGGGTTTGTTTGTCTTTGAGGTTTTTCTTATGAGGATTGGATGAGTTAATTGCTCCATAGTACCCTTCTCTATAGGGACGCGGTGGCTCAGTGGCTAAGATGCTGCTTATTGATCAGAAAGGTCAGCAGTTTGGCAGTTCAAATCCCTAGTGCCACATAACAGAGTGAGCTCCCAACCTAGCAGTTCAAAAGCATGTTTGTGCCATGTAACAATCACTCGCTCAATCTTGCTGGGATGCATGCAGTTGGTGTTGGGACAAAGTCTGTTACTTTCTTTGGCACTGTGGAAAAGGTGTATTCATTTTTCTCAAGCTCCACCCACAGGTGGGATATCCTTAAGAAACATGTACCAATTCGTGTAAAGCGATCGTGTCACACAAGATGGAGTTCAACGCATGAAGCTGTATGCGTACTTGCTGAACACACTGAGAAAATAATAGACGCTTTGGAAGCGTTGAGAGATGGGCCGGAAGAAACCTCTGAAACCAGGGGTGATGCAGGAAGTCTTTTAGTTTGCATAATGACATATGTTTTTTTCTCTTTCTTGCATTTTTGGAACCCAGTACTAACCGAAGTAAATGATACTCAGATCTACCTGCAGCAAGAAGGACTTGCGCTTGATCAATGCGTGCAAAAGTTAAAAGCATTGACTTTATTTTGTCATGAAAAACGGGATAGTCTAGTGTCAAAGGCAACTGAGAAAGCTCTGCAGGTATGCAAAACCTATTGCATACCTACAGAGAGAAGAGTTGGAAGACGCAAGAAGATGGATGGTGAGAAAGTTGTGATGCTGGCTTGACCTTAATACAGGAAACAAGCAGAGAACAACTGGAAGCAATTGATCAGCTTCAAACAATACATGTGCTTAGGGGGTAAGGGTTTCTTTAACTAATCTAGTGGAAGAGACTTGAGTGCTAAAATCCACGGGTTAGGGGGCGCAAATTACTTGCCTTGCCCCGGGTGCTGACAACCCACGCTACGCCACTGGGGGCCTTTCTGTGTTAACAGCGGTGATCTTCCTGAGGGAGCAGCCGGGAAAATGGGGCTCCGGTTGTCTCTGAGGCCTCCTCCTCTGGGATAGGATAGGATAGGATAGGAGGAGAGGAGAGGAGAGAAGAGAAGAGAAGAAAAGAAAAGAAAAGAAAAGAAAAGAGAAAGGAGAGCTGGAAGGGACCCTGGAGGTCTTCTAGTCCAGCCCCCTGCTCAAGCAGGGGAACCTCCATCCTCTCAGACAAGGGGCTCTCTTCTCTCTTCTTCAAATCCTCCAGGGAAGGAGAGCCCACAACCTCTGGATGAGGAGCTCCCTTTTCTCCCCAGCTGCCTCCAGAACTCTGCAGAGGAGGCTGCGATCTTCTCCTTTCTCCCCCTGGAGCTGCATCTCCAGCCCCATAATCCTGTGAAAGAGGAAGACAAGAGAGACATTGGCCCCCTCCAGTCTCCCCCCAACCCCCCCCAAACCCTCCAACCTATTTAAAGTGAAAACTCCCTAAAAACCTCCCCGGCTCTTCCTCTCCCTTCCTTGCTAAGGGGTCTCCTTCCACCCTTTGCCCAAGTCAGGGCTGCTGCCAGGGAATGGCTCCCCTCCTCTCCTTCCTCTCCAGCTCCCTGCAGAGCTCTGGGGCGTTATTGACAAGAGGAGAGTTTTGCTTCAGGAGCTCCTCATTCAACTGTTTTGTGGGGTCGTAAATACGAGGACCAGAGAGAAATTGGCCCCCTGATTTTTTTTACTTGGAACTTTGTCTTCAATAGAGAAATATCAAAAATGCCTTTATGTACTGAAAATACCTTTCTGTGTGTGTTAATTCAGTGTTTCCTATTGATTCCTATGAGCAAACAATCAGAAATCTCTCCTTGCAGGAAACTTGGCTGTAACCATTCATTGGGTTTTTTAGAAAGGCTCAGGAAAAGTAACAAATGGGTACATTTTCCAGGAGAGTCTGAAGGGATTTGACTTAAGTATTAAGGTTAGCATCCCTATGCTTATAAGAGTTGGATTACTTAATGCTTTGTTTACTTCCGTATTTAGCAAAGACAGTCTACACACCCCTGTTAAAATGCCACGTTTTGGAAATGCAAAATAAAAAACCAGACCAAGAGAAATCACTTCTGAGTGCTTCTTCCTTTCATATAACCTATAACAGGGATGGCTAACCTTTTTCTCCTCACTTGTCGAACCTGCGTCCACATCCCTAAGGCTACGATATTGTTAGCCAGATACGATATTGTTGCCGTTACAGAAACTTGGTGGGATGAAACCCACAAATGGAACATACAGCTAGAAGGATTTAAATTATTTAAAAGAAATAGACCAAATAAAAGAGGAGGTGGAGTTGCACTATATATAAGAAATAATTACATCTCTACAGAAATAGAGCACAACAATGACGAGAACTATCTTGAATGTATTTGGGTCAATATTAAAGGTTGGGGGGGGAATGATATTGTCATAGGTCTATACTACAGGCCACCCAACCAAGCAGAGGAAGTGGATGTACTTTTTGCTAACCAGCTAACTAAGGTATGTAGGAAGCACACTGCAATAGTAATGGGAGATTTTAACTACCCTGACATCAATTGGGAAACAAACTCTGCACCAAGTGGAAGATCCAACAGGTTCCTAACAAACCTAGCAGACAACTTTGTTTCCCAAAAGATAGAGAAGGGAACAAGGGGATCAGCAATATTGGACTTAATTCTCACTAACAGAGAGGAAATGATAGAAGGTGTAGAAGCTACAGGAACTTTGGGGGCAAGCGATCATGAAATACTGGAATTCAACATTATGCAAACAAAAGTAGTTGAACAAAGTCAAACTAGAGTCTTAGACTTCAAGAGAGCTAATTTCAATAAACTCAGAGAGAGCTTGGGAAGGATTCCATGGATGAGAATCCTCAAGGGGAAAACAACTCAAGAAGCTTGGGAAATTTTGAAAAATGAGATTATAAAAGCCCAGTCCAGCGCAATACCAATGAAGAAGAAAAATAACAGTTCCCAAAAGAAACCAGCATGGCTGCATAAAGAACTCTCTGACAAATTGAAAGACAAAAAGGATAAATATAAAAAGTGGAAAAAGGGGGACATAACCAAGGCAAAATATCAGCAAATAGCCCGAGCCTGTAAAGATGAAGTGAGGAAAGCTAAGGCTCACAATGAAGAAAGGCTTGCCAAAAAAGTAAAAAATAACAAAAAAAAGCTTCTTCCAACATGTTAAAAATAAGAAAAAAGTTAAGGAAACAATTGGTCCACTGCTGGGAGAAAATGGCAAGAAGATGATAAGCAACAGGGAGAAAGCAGAACTATTTAACTCTTTTTTTGCATCTGTCTTTACACAAAGGGATAAAACAGTCCAATCAATCAAAAACAGCACCACAAATATCAGATTAGGAACACAAGTTGAAATAGGGAAGAAAATGGTAAGTGAGCACCTGTCTGCCCTGGACGAGTTCAAATCACCAGGACCGGATGGATTACACCCCAGGGTTCTGAAGGAACTGGCAGACGAGATCTCAGAACCACTGAACTATATCTTTCAGAGATCCTGGAGCACCGGGGAACTGCCAGAAGACTGGAAAAGAGCAGATGTGGTTCCCATCTTCAAAAAAGGAAAAAAAACAGATCCAGGAAACTATAGACCCATCAGCCTGACCTCAATACCAGGAAAGATTCTGGAAAAGATAATTAAACAACAAATAAGTGAACACCTAGAAGCAAACAAAGTAATAGCCAAAAGCCAACATGGGTTTGTCAAAAACAGATCATGCCAGACGAATCTAATTGCATTCTTTGACAAAGTAACAAAATCAGTGGACCAGAGGAATGCTGTTGATATAATTTACCTGGACTTCAGTAAGGCATTTGATAAAGTAGACCATAACCTACTATTAGATAAAGTAGAAAATTGTGGGTTAGACAGCAGCACCACCAAATGGATTCGTAACTGGCTGACCAACCGCACTCAACGTGTAGTCCTCAATGGAACTGCATCTACATGGAAGGAAGTATGCAGTGGAGTCCCCCAAGGCTCTGTTTTAGGCCCATTACTCTTTAACATCTTCATCAACGATTTGGATGAGGGGATAAATGGGGAACTCATCAAATTCGCAGACGACACCAAGCTGGCAGGAATAGCCAACACTCCAGAAGATAGGCTTAAGATACAGAAGGATCTAGACAAACTTGAACATTGGGCACTGTCTAATAAAATGAAATTCAATTGTGAAAAAAGTAAGGTCCTACATATAGGCAAGAAAAACCAAATGCACAAGTACAGTGTTTTATGTGCAACACCATTTGAAAGCCCAACAAATTTTTGCTGATCAGGAAGGAAGGATCTTAATGATAGAGATAGAGATTGGACAGAGGAAGTGCCTTCTGGTTGGTATATACGCCCCCAATGTCAATCAAAGGGCCTTTTATGAAGATCTGTATGGGAGATTGGGGGAAGCGGAATATGATCATATCTGCGTACTGGGGGACTTTAATGCGGTGGTGGATAAAACTCAGGATTATATCCGGGGGGGAAATCAAGGAGGTTTGAAAGAAATTAAAAAAACCCTACCAAGGATATGTCATAAGATAAGGGAAGAATTTGGCCTACAAGATGTTTGGAGATTACACAACCCTGGGAAAAGGCAATACACCTATTTCTCCCCCAGACACCACTCCTGGACACGTTTAGACATGATCTGGATGTCTCCAGAACTGAGGGGAATGGTGTCTGGAATAGAAATTGGCACTAATGAATGGGCGGACCATAGTCCTATAAGGCTGACATGGAAGATCCCTGGATACAGGCAAACTAGATGGAGAATGTGGGTGGGGGCTCTGCAAGATGAAGACTTTATGGGGTCTTTTAAAAAAGAGATGAGTTTTTTCATCCAAGAGAATAAAACCGAAGACACATCCATTTATAATACTTGGGACACTGCTAAGGCAGTTATGAGGGGTTTACTGATTAAATACAGCGCTAACTGTCGTAAAATTAAAAGAGCACAACGGAAAGAACTCCTGAATAATCTGAGTAGAGTTGAGCAGAGAATGCAGGAAGGGAATGAGCAGGAACAACTGGTCAAGGAAAGGACGTTCTGGCAACATCAGATTAGTTTGCTAGATAAAGAAGAGTTAGCCTCTAAGATTAAATGGTCCAAACAACATTACTTTGAAAATGCCAATAAGCCAGGTAGATGGCTCTCATACCGCTTAAGGAAGGAAGGCGAACAACGTAGGATAGAGGGGTTGAAGGATTTGGATGGAAACTTCCATACTACTAAGGAAGGGAAGAAGAAAGTGGCACATGAATTTTTTACTAAACTGTATGAGAAAGGGGGAGAAGAGATACAAGGAATCAGACAGTTTTTGATTAAATCTGACCTACCACAAGTCCCTGAATCTATGAAGCATCTTCTTAACGCTGACATAACGGAAGGGGAAGTAGAAGCAGCCATGATGAAACAAGCCAATGGGAAGACCCCGGGTACAGATGGGCTACCAGTTGAACTATATAAGGCGATGTTTGGGGTACTGGGTAAATATATGACAGAGCTGTATAACAGAGTGATGAGGGATACCCAGACTCCAGCATCGTGGTCTGAAGCGTTTATTTCCATTATTCCCAAGGAAGGGACTGACCTGTCACTTATTAGAAATTATAGGCCAATTTCGCTGCTAAACTCTGATTATAAAATTTTTGCGGCAGTGTTAGCAGCAAGACTTACTTGTTTTCTTAATACCTTCATACACTCAGATCAGAATGGCTTCCTCCCCAACCGACACCTACGGGATAATTTGAGGATGACTATGAATACCCTGGAATATTTTGAGGCCTGCCCGGATAAACAGATGGCCGTAGTTTTTGTTGATGCCCAAAAGACATTTGATCGGGTCTCCTGGGACTTCATGATATCCCAGATGGAATATATGGATTTTGGCACAAAATTTATTGGGGCAATTCAGGCCATATATCAAAAACAAACAGCAAGGGTATTGATTGAGGGAGATCAAACAGGGAAGATCGAGATACATAGAGGTACAAGACAGGGCTGCCCCTTATCCCCGCTATTATTTGTCTTGACTTTGGAACCTCTATTGAGAGAAGTAAGACGGAAAAATGAAATAAAGGGACTGAGGATTAGACGGGAGGAGGTTAAGGTGCAAGCATATGCTGATGATCTGGCCTTCATTTTAGAAGAACCAAGGGAATCAGGACCGCATTTGTTAGAATTAATTAGGGAATTTGGGAGCGTTGCAGGTCTACTTCTTAATGAAGATAAGACTAAAATGTTGGTCAAAAACATGACCACAAGACAGAAGCAACAACTTGAAGATCTAGTGGGTCTGAAGATCGTAAATAAAATCAAATATTTAGGAATATGGCTGACAGGGAGATGTAGCTCCATAAAGGAAGACAACTATGTTCACCTTTACAAGCAGATGGTCCAAGATTTCGGCAGATGGAAGAACCTGCAACTCTCCCTTATGGGGAGAATAGCAGTTATTAAAATGTGTATTCTCCCCAAATGGCTATTTTTATTTCAATCGGCCCCTGTAAGATTGGAAAAGAAATTCTTTATTGAAATGAATAGAGCCGTCTCAAAATTTATTTGGCAAGGTAAAAAACCTAGAATTAAACTGAAAATGATGCAGGAACCTAGAATTAGAGGGGGATTTGGTCTCCCCAATTGGCAGCTTTATTATCAGGCGGCTTTATTAATTTGGATTAAAGAATGGATGACCCTGAGAAGAACACGGCTCTTGACTATTGAAGGCTGGGGCCTACAGTATGGTTGGCACTATTATATTTGGCCCAGTTCAGAGCGACCCAAACACTTCAATAACCATTTGGTGCGTAGGACCTTGATCTATTCTTGGGAGAAGTTGAGGAGGAAGTTATACTTGAAGGTGCCAAGTTGGATTTCTACCCAGGAAGCCCTTGTTTATCCAACACGATACAGAGGGGAGAAGATCTTGACATATGAAGAGATCTTAGATTCACAGGGGAATTTGAAGACCAGGGAATCATTAGCTTCGCAAGGGTATCATATCGACTGGTGGCCATATTCCCAGATACTCTCAAGGTACAAAAAAGATCAGAAGACTGAAGGTATATATCCCTATAAACAAGAACTGGACAAGGTTCTTTTTGGAATAGAGAAAGGGATGCTCTCCAAGTGTTACGGACATCTATTGTTATTAGACGTAGGGGAAGAAGTGGTCAAAGACTGCATGATTGCCTGGGGACGGAATATAGGACGCACATTGGACTTTCAAAATTGGGAAGAAATTTGGTTTAAAAATATGAAATTGACTATGGCAGCCTCGTATAAGGAAAATATATATAAAATGATATATCGGTGGCATCTACCCCCGGCAAGACTTGCCAGAATGTTCCCTGGGACCATGCCTAATTGCTGGAAATGTGGTCACAGAGAGGGGACCTATTTCCATCAGTGGTGGACCTGCCCAATGGCGATTAAATACTGGAAAAAAATCAGGCAGTGGTTAATAGAAATCATCCAACATCAATTAGATTTGAAACCTGAAACCTTCCTGTTAGGACTCAAACCCCCAGATATCAACATGGAGATATGGTTTTTGGTGTTGCACATAATTATTGCGGCAAGATTGGCATATGCCCAGGAATGGAAGAGTGATCAAATACCAATGGATAGGGCAGTAATAAATAAAATTAATGAATGCGCAGAATCGGATAGATTAACAAAATTAATTAAAGGGAAAAAGGACTCAGAATTCTACAACTCGTGGAAGAGGTGGTATAATTGGGTACGGGTACGACCGAATAATAATAACTGAAGCAATAATATATGTTTAAATCAGATATTGGTAATAATATTAATTAATAATTAAAGGACAAATAAGAATTGATGAACTAAGTACGTTGACTAGATGGGCTGTATATAGTGTAAATGTTGGTGTTAAATATTAGGCCTATTATTATGACGGTAATGTTAAGTTTGGTTATTTAAATGTTATGCTTTTTCGCGTTGTGACGGCAATAGGTTTAAAATTATGTTTGTACGATTTTATTTTTTTATAAGAATAAATAAAAAATTTAAAAAAAAAAAAAAGACATATGAAGAACGGCTGCAGGAGCTGGGTATGTCTAGTTTGATGAAGAGAAGGACCAGTGGAGACATGATAGCAGTGTTCCGATATCTCAGAGGGTGCCACAAAGAAGAGGGAGTCAAACTTTTCTCCAAGGCACCTGGGGGCAGGACAAGGAGCAATGGGTGGAAACTAACCAAGGAGAGAAGCAACTTAGAACTAAGGAGAAATTTCCTAACAGTAAGAACAATTAACCTCTGGAACAGCTTGCCTCCAGCAGTTGTGAATGCTATGCGCCCTGCCCCATGCACATGCGCGCACCCCCCTCTGCTCCTCCCCACATGCATGGGACTCCCCCTTGCTCCCCCCGTGTTCTCCCAGCTCATGCGCCCGACCCCCTAAGCCTTGCTTTGGGCCTAGCAGGCCTCCCTGAAGCCTCCTGAAACCAAAGACGGGGGTCAGGGGGTGGGTGGGAGTTGGCTATTGAGCACGTGGGGGTTTTCTGCCATTTATTCAGCCGCCCCTTAGAGCAGAAGCCTTTGTCTCCATATCTCAGGTAGAAGGTTAGCCACCCCCCCCCCACTCCTCTCCCAGAAGAATGAAATGTTTTAGGAAACATGAAAAAGGCAGAATATTATATTTTCCCTAAAGGAGAAACTCAACTCCCAGGATGGAAGCTCTTCCCCTGAGGAATGGGTCTCCCTGCCAGAAAATTACTCCCGGTTGCATCTCTCTTCCCTGAGCTTCTACCCGTTGCTTTTGCTCCTGCCTTCGGGGGCTTTGGGAAAGGAATCCTCCGGCTCTTCTGCGTGGAGCTCACTCCGATATTGGACGGTTGCAAACCTATGTCTGCCATGGGCAGGCTCCCTTGCGGTCATAAGTGGAGGACCACCTGTGCAGTATTATCATGCTTTCTCTTTCATCCTTCCCACTGGAGGAGGGGAAGTTTACCCCACTTTCTCCCATCAAGCACCCAAATACAGCCAGACCAGTGGTGGGTTCCGGGCGGTATGGCTCAGTATGGGCGTACTGGTGGTAGCTGGGAGCAGCGGCTACCATACCAGAATGGTGGGCCTTTCCTTACTGCTTTTCAAGGCAAATGGGCCAATTGCACACGTGTGCACAGCGTATGGCGCCTGCATGGCCTTTGCCGAGCAGCTGAGTGTCGCTGGACGGTGGCATGTGCATGCGTGTGCATAGCGTGTCGAGGACACCCAGTCTCATAGGGCCATTATAATAGGGTTCTTTGTGGAGTCAATGCCGTTTAATTATCTACAGAGGCGAAAATCCCAACAAAGGTATTTGAGAAATGTCTGCTTGAAAGGAATCATTGGATCCGAAGGAGAAAATTCCACCCGCAGGCAGAGCTGATTCCTGCCCTGAGCTGAGCAATCCAGCTGATGTATTAGGGCTGATTTTGTCAGAATCTCCATCAGAGCAGCTCTGGGACGGCTGTAGGGCTACAATCCCAAGTCAGAGGGGCCAAAACTGAGGGTGGGGGTCCCCAAGCCTCTCAACAATGGGAAGGTGTCCTCAATAAGGTCAAAAAAGTCAAGATGGAAGGTGCAAATGGGATGGAAGACCCTTCTTCTTCTAGATCCCTGGGATGAAGCTGCTGAAAAAGTCTAAGTCTTTGCTGCCATCTAGTGGTCATTTAGTTACAAAATGCTCAAAAAAGTTTTTAAAAAGTTCCAAGTCACAGCTGATTGTCTGAACTTTTTAAAAACTTTTTAAAGCATTTTTTTTACTATTGGTTCAGGTGATCCAATAGCATTTTTACTACCAGTTAGGGCGAACCAGCCTGAACGGGTAGCATTTCACTCCTGCCTTGTAGTCCTTCTCTTCATTAGACTAGACATATCCAGTCCCTCAATCGATTATCATATGGTTTAGCCTCCAGCCCCCTGATCATCTCTGCTGCTCTTCTCTGCCCACCAAGGGATTTTTCCTTAGCATTTGAGACTGTGGGGTTTATATGTTGGGGTAGCTGACAGTGGACCTCCCTCAACTGCTCTGACAGTCCTCTGAAGCATGTTTTCAATTGAGAATCCCTATTTGTTCTTTTAACAATAAGGGAAGATTTGACAGATGAAGTTATGGAATGGACAAAGGTTAAATCCCAGTTATTGGAAGACAGCCAACTCAGGGACTGTGGCATCCTACACTTTGGCAATTGTAAAAAGACCACCGTTACCCACAGACCTCTTTAGCAAGATTTATTGAGATGAAAGGGAAGGGAGTTACAAGAATTACAGTCATTCCACCGTTTTCCATTTGGAAACATTTCCTCTGACTTCCACATACTATCTAAATGGAATTAATTAATGTCTTATTTCAAATAAAAGCAAATGTTACAATTCTTTAACTATCATACTGGTGTTGTGCTTCATGCTTTTACATTTGTTCTGGCTGTGAGATGCTCCTTTGTGTTCAGGTCTGGCCTCAGAAGGATAATGTAGCACTTGAGGATGAAGATGCAGCCCAGCAGACCAGCACTGGAGGCCAGGATGGAGAAGACCTGCACAGCCACCATGTATTTCCCTTTGGTGCTCAGATAGATGGCAGAAGCTGGGACAAATAATGGGAGATCAGTCCATTATGCAGCTCTATGGACCTTTATGATCGACAAGCTCAGCCACTGAGCCACCACATCCCTTCATATATTCAACTGCCAGTAAAAGAGGAGAATTTGCAGGAAACAACATTTATAAACATAATCAGGAGGATGCATGTCAGATAGTTGTCCGATGCCCCTTATGTCTTAGAGGTGCACACCCCCCTGAAATTAAGCTAAAACCATCCTTGAAAAGGTCTGGAAAATTGCAAGGGGCAGGAAAACCTGCCCCTGGTGGCCACGTCTTTCATTGCAGGTTGGGAAGAAAAATCGCAATAAATAATATAAATAAAAATAACCAGGGAACAGAGCAAGGTAAATCTGACGTGGGATTGTATTCCGAGACAGCTGATTACTTTAGTGGCCAAAATGAGGTGCCAAGTCCCTTCAAATTAAATGAAAACAGAGGCCATTAAAGATACCAATAACAGACTGCCACCCCGTGGTCATTTATGGTATGGCAGGTGAGGACTGGTAATCACAAAAATTACCGTATTTGCCGGCGTATAAGACGACTGGGCGTATAAGACGACCCCCCATCATTTCCACTCAAAATATAGAGTTTGTTATATACTCGCCGTATAAGACTACTCCCTCTTCCGCACACCTTCCACACACAATGTTTCTGTGGATCTTTGTCTCCTTCCCTCCCTCCCTCCCTGTCCCTCTCTGTTTCTCCCTCCCTCCTTCCCCTCTGTCTCCCCTCTGCGCTCTGTGGTGACGGCGAAGCCTTCCGCGGGGGCAGGGGCTGTCCCCTTCACGTTCCTCGTCTCCCCGGATGCCATCCAGAGCCGCGCGGAGCTGCCGCGCGGAGACTTGCCGCTTTTCCATGCATGCCTATCTTTTGCATGTCAACCAGTCGGGGCATCTGAGGTCCATACTCAACTGGAGGGCGCTGCGTTGGGGAAGCGCCCCCCCCAGCCCCGGGGCTGCCCCTCCCTTCTTTCCCTCGCCTCCTTCCGAGCCAAGGATATTTATTCTCCATGGTGCCACCGTTCCCACCGTTCCCTTCTCCGCATGGCCCGAGCGCTAGTTCTGTTGCTTTTATTGCAACAGAACTAGACAAACAGTAGCTATATACAAGAATCAGCCCCTCGTCCTGCTTGACAGCTATTTATACTAGAGCTGTCAAGCAGGGCGACCAATGGGAGTGAAGCAAACAGCCCGAGCTTAGCCAGCCGTGCCTTAGCCAATCAGGAGAGGCTGAGCGGTTACCGTTTGTCAATCATAAGTCGAGGACTTGCGGCCGGTCTTAAGGCGAGGACTTAGCAGAGATTGTCCCCTCTGGACAAAGAACGCAGTCATAGCAGCAAACTGGCTCTCTTTCTCGATCCCTCTTGACAATTTTTCCACACATCTGGACTGAGGCAGGGACTGAGCAGAGAAAGAAGGAAGGCCAAAGAAAAGATGTTAGGACTCTCCGTCCATGGAAAGTGGGGGGGAGAAATGGACATTAGATTCATTGGCCCTGAAGTCCTAGCTGGGCCCTGGGAATCAGAGCCTCCTGGTGATTGGCTGAAAGTCCCCAGCTGCCTCTGATGCCTAAGGTGGGACTAGAACCCAGAGTCACTCTCTGATTGGCTCAGAGTCACTAAGGGCCCCACCTCATTTTCTTCAAAGCAAGATAGATTGGCCACTGCCTTCTTCTCAATCTAACCCTGGCTTTCCTGGTGGTCTCCCATCCCTGATGAAATCCAGCCCTGCTTAAGCTTTTCCAAACAGCCTGCTGCTGCACCTTACAACTACCTCTTGACTTATGACTAAAATTGGGACCAGGAATGCCATTGCTAAGCTAGGTGGTCATTAAGCGAGTTGTGCTGAATTTTACACTGTTTATTGCCACAGTTGTTAAGTGAATCCTGCAGTGATGAAAAAAAACACCGTTTTGCCCACTGATTTTCCTTGTCATAAATCCATGTTGATTGCCAGGCACCCAAGTGGCGGCTATATGCTGTACTACTCATAAGGATGAGGACCCATCATAAAGAGCTGTTTTCAATGGCCGTGGAACTTGGAACTGTCACTAAATGAATGGATGTAAATGGAGGACTATGTGTGGGATACTTGGTTAAGGACTGTACATCATTGGATCCACCGTTTCTTCAGGCACTTTCCCACAAGGCCTTTTTAAGAGGAAGAATATCTAACATTTTGTGCATATATTTCCCTTTCATCATCTGGGCAGGTGCAGGCAAACCTGGATTCCCTGGATCTCTAATACCAGATTCCAGATCAAAGGGACAAGATTACCGATCTGGATTTCACCCCCAGAGAAGGGGCATAACCTGGGGCTCCCCAACCACTCTGGGCGATCGAGGGTTCCCCCTTCAGAGGGAGCCACTCTGGCTGAAGAGAATTCATGAATAATCCCCAGAGTCTCTTTCCTGGAAGCCTCCTTGGGAGAACCAAGGAGCCCAAGATGAACAGACCTTCTGCTCTTTCTCCATTTTGGTCCAAGTAGAGTTTAAAGTGGGAAAGATTGCAAAACTCGTTCTTGTCCAGAAAGGGATGAAACTAGTATTGAAACATCCAAGAATTTGAAATGCAGAAAACGTTGTTTCTTGTCACAGTTTTGAATATTTCTTCTACAATTTTCAAGCTTTCAAATATGCTTAGATAGGAGTACATTCTCTTCATAAGCAAACAAAAAATGTTCAACAAGATTTGTCAATCATATACTGAGAAAATATAGATTATATTGGGAAAATACAATTGACACAGTTGGTCAATTATAGTGAACCTTCTAGACCAAGTGACAAATAAAATGAATAACAGATAAAAAGAGATTATTCATAAACTCCTTGGAAACCACAGGTTGATTATCAGAAAACATGGATTATTCAACAAGGAAGTTATCAGGCTAATCTTCTCCCTGGTAGACCAGACAGGAAACATCACGAGATGAACTAATTCAACTTTCTTGTAATGCTACTTTAACAGAAGTTTCGACATCTGAAGCTGCAAATCTCCCAGATTATGGCAATGATTGTAATATCATTAAATTAGATTTCAGTAAAATATAAACAATTTTGTGATGTGACTAGAAACTTAGTTAAGTGAGGGATTGATGGTACGATTAAGTGGATAAAAAATGTCATAAAATTGTACTCCAATAACTTTTAATGTTTCTAATATTTCTCATAACACCTGATGGTTATGAATCATAACCTGTCCTGGGTGATCAATTTTTCTATGCTGTCAATACAGAGAATTTGATAAATCTCCGTAATTCAAGATTCGATGCAATGTTTATACCAATTCTCAGACAAAGCTAATTTGATGCGTTTTAAAGAATATCCATTTTCTGAGAATTATTTGTGATCTCCTAACAGAAAGGAGTGCATGAGCAACCAAGCCACGCCCACAGAATTGGTAGTTAAAAACTTTGAATCCCACCACTGGAGAGAAGAGCCACCTTGCTCTACGGAAGAGGAAGGAGAGGAGTCTGGGAGCAGCTTCTCCAACCGACAAAACCTCCCAGAGGGAGAAGGGAGGATTCAGCCGAACTGAAAGAGCCTCAGACAGAAGCTCAGAATCTTCCCAGGGTTGTTCCAGAGAGTCCGTCCTGGGAACATGAACTCAGGACAAGAGAGGAGATTCTGGCCAAAGGAGAAGGAGGGGAGACCCTGAAAGGAGGAGGAGCCCTTGGAGAGCTGAGCCAGTCAAGCAGAGAAGCTCAGTCTCCCCTTCACGGAGGGTCTTAAGGCAGGGAGGGTTAAACTCCACTTCATTGAGGGTCCCATCAGCCTCATGGTTGCCCTCAAAGAGCCAGAAGGAGGTGAGACCATGAAGACTCACAGTGGCCAGATGGGCCTGGCTGGGGGGTCACAGTCTGGTCGCAGGGACTAGGTGGGTATGGCTGGGTGGGCATCAGAGGTCGTATTCAGCTGGTTCAGACCGGTTCTGAAGTGTAGTGGAAGTTTGTAGAAGTTGGAAGAACCAGCAAGTACCACCTCTGGCTGACTCTGCCCTCCCACCCACGCAGTTCCCTGACCTGGATTCCCTTGTTTCTCAGCTCAGCTCATTTGCGTGGCAGAGGGCATTGCTGTGCCTCAGCTGAGCTAAAGAAGCAGCTCAGCTCCCCAGCACTGACTCTGACTCCAACTCCGAGGGCTCTTGGAGGGCTGCATGCGCACAAGGGAAGCGCCCTCTCATGGAACCACTAGGAAAAGACTTGGGATCCCACCACTGGGGAGCATGGCTGGGGAGGGATGGCTGAGTGGGGGTGGCCAGCTCGACACCCCCCACTGGGCATGGCTGTCTCTGGGCAGCTGGGTTGGGATGGAATAAGTTGCACCAGAAGGAAGGGGCCTTCTCCCCAAGCCCAGGATATGATTGGCAGTTTGTAAGCTCCGATCTGGAAAAAGTCTCCATGCTTGGAACAGGGTGTCTGTGTGTGTGTGTGTGTGTGTGTGTGTGTGTGTGTGTGTGTGTCACAGCTAGCCAAAGGAGCCATTCTTCTCCCAATCCCAGACCTCCTTGGTATTTGGGAGGCAGAGGACGAGGCTGATGCACCTGGAAGCCCAGAGGAGAAAGTTTGCAGGAAGCCCTTGAGTCCAACTTCTGCCTTGGGAGTCTCTGGAGAGGAAGAGGAGCAGCAGGAGGGAGGCTGGGCCTTCTTGAGAGAGAATCCTTGTTTCCAAACAAGGGGGAAAGGATGATGGCTTGTTGGGGCAGCTTCCTCTCATGCAGCTCCCCACCTCCCACCCACTTCTCCCCTCCAGAGATCCCTCAAGGCAGAAGCAAACTTGGCGGTCATGTGACTGGGTGGGCGTGGCCAACTCGATGTCACTCACCTGGAGGGGCCCCTGGCCTGGCTTCTCCTTGCCCCTCCCCTCCCAGCCATGGATGCTATGGTGTGAGAGGAAGCTGTTTCAAGGTCATCTTCCCCTTGATGCTAGTCCCTAAAATGAGATGTTGCTGCCAGAAGACCACCTGCTGTACATTTCCCAATCTTGTTTATGGCCATTCTCTTGGAAAGACTGAGTGGAGGACCTCCCTTCCCTCCAGCCTCCATTCCTCTGAAGGAGCCCCACAGCCACTTCCTCCTCTTTGAGAAGGGCCTTGCAAAGGGGGGCAGGCCAGGGGACTCTGCCAGTATGGGGGGGGGTCTACCAGTATGCAAACATATGGCCTATTTCCACTACTGGTACGCCCATACCAGTCCATAGCAGGAGCAACCCACCTCTGTTCCTTTCCCTTCCCTTCCTCCCTCCCTCCCTCCCTCCCCCCTTCCTTCCTTCCTTCCTTCCTTCCTTCCTTCCTTCCTTCCTTCCTTCCTTTCTTCCATGGGGTGAGAGGCCATGGGGTCATCATCTCTTTTCACTTGGTTTTTTTCCCAACTTCTCTCTGTGTTTCTGTCTTTATGGGTTTTTTTAAACTTTGCAAACTTCTGACAATTAGTTTTTCACTAAAGTTGATTTTGTTCTTAGAAACTGGCCGCACTATTTCATCAGCCCTTTTGGGTGGTGCCCTTGAGGATTAGCTTTCAAAATAACATAACCAACATTTTGGTTCCAACTCAACAGGCAGCTATTTCATATCTGTGACATGCTCTGGCATTAAGTGCCCCCCCCCTCCCCGTTCTGTCTTTACGCAAACAAATCTCAGATTTATTTGTTTCTTCAGCCAGAGGTGCCGTTTATTCCCTCTGGGGCCAGTTTCAAGCGTGGAGACCCCCAAACCTCTCAATTTTAGATGATGGATTTAATCCCATCTCTGCCCCTGTTATTATGAGCCACATGGGGATGATTTCCCTTTCATTTCCCTCCAGAGAATTTCCCAACAATCTTTGAATCCAAGAACTGGTTGGATTCTCCAGGGATCCCTCCTGAGAGGGAGAATTATGATCAAAGTTTCAGCTCTGCTCTTTGGCCGAATCCTCCAGGGGAGACTTTGGGCAGAGAAATAGGGAGTTTAGGGACAGGCAGGGTCTGTGCTCTTGAATGTCCGTCTCTCTCCTATCCAGGTGAAGCTGAGTGTTTCTCTATGTTTCAATCAGGAAAGACACTGGATCATTTTCCACCTTGTGAGAATCCTTTGAATCCTTCTAATTCTTCTTTAGAAACAGGAAGGAGATTGATTGATTGATTCACCCCATGAATAATGGACCTCCTGCTTTTGCTTCTGACGCTGCTTTTGTCGCATCCAGTCTCTGGGAAGCTGAGGATGAAATGCCTGAAGAGTTTGGAGCACCAGGATGGAAAACAACCACAGAGCTTCTACAGTCCAGGAGACCATCTCATTGCTATAGTGATCTCCAATATACATGAAACATCACAAACCAAGTTGCTTTTCAATGTGGCTCCTTCACTTCAGTTTGTTGTCCCTGATCTGTAAGTCATTCAGTGTGATGGAATTGCATTCCCTCCATTCTAACACTCTCCTTCTTTCCTGTTTTTTATTTTTCATTTATTCCTATATTGGGGAAATATGCCTAATTTCCTCAATGACTTTGATTTCTATGGCTTTTCTCTTTTGTCTTGTTTGGTGAAAGAGATTCAAATCCAAAAATGGGCCTGAAAAAAAGTTGAAAGGGCTGCAGATTATTTTCCTTTCTCTTTCTTTTTGTTATATATTTATATAATCTTTGCAACAATTCTACATCTTTTACATTTACGTTGTGTTTCAACTATCTATCTATCTATCTATCTATCTATCTATCTATCTATCTATCTATCTATCTTTACATATCTTTTATCTCTATTAATTCCATACATTACATCTTTTATATCTATTTGATTCTCTTATGTTTCTTATTTTGAACTATTTGTGTATAAAGTCTATTCTGTACTTTCCCCTCTTGTTAATTCTGTGGTTTTGTATTTATTTCATGGTTCCTTGATCTTTTTTCTTCCCTTTATTGCTTTCCTTTTTTCCCTCCTTCCTCTAGCCCATTGTAGCCTCAGTCCCAAACTAAGTAGCCCTCGAATTCCTCTTTGTCTTTTAGCTCTTTTGTGAGATTATTTTCCTCTCTCAGTTCAATCCTTCATTTCTCACTTGAATCATGGATTTTATTTGAAGTGGTGGTTGGACCATTTGTTCTTGCTGTACCTCAGCCAATTTCCAGATTTGTGTAACTGATCATTGCTTTTGGATCAATGTTAGCTTAAGGCTCAGGAGGCTTCTGGAGGATTATATGTATTATATATAACAAAAGTATTTCTTGTTGCTGTTGATTATAACATTTTTTTTACAATAGGAATTCCAATGGGTTCTTTCTTGGCTTACTATTCTTTTTCAACATCCCAACAGTCAATAAGAATCCCCAGCTCCTGCACAATCTCACACTGGGCTACAACCTCCATGACAACTATGACAGCACTTTCCACACTTCAGATGCCTTGCTGGACATTCTCTCCACTGGAGAAGCCAATGTCCCCAACTACGGCTGTGGAAGGAAGGAGAACCTTCTGGCTCTTCTTGATGTAGCTTCCAGGGACATCTCCATCCAGGCATCAACATTAGGAGGCACCTACAAAGTCCCACAGGTTTGTGTGGGTTTTTCTCCATTTTCTTACACGGAGGCTAGAAGAACCAAATGTGTAGGTACAGATCAGGTGAAGCCTTGCTCAATAACAGGAACTGTGAAAGGGATCTGGGAATCTTAGGAGACAATCTCTCAAATGTGAGCCAGGAATGTGCGGAAGCAGCCAAAAAAAGCCATTGCAATCCTAGGCTGCATCAACAGAAGGAGAGAATCCAAATCACGGGAAGTGTTGGTACCACTTTATAAAGCCTTGGCAAAACCTCCCTTGGAAGAGGGCATGGAGGGAGAACCTTTTCAGCACTGAGTCCTCTTGTCAGGGATGCGATCTGGAAGAGGAGTTTCCCAGTGTGCCTGTCAGTGCATATATGCACACCAGGCAGCTCCTCGTCTGGTTTCTATCATGCATGCATGCGACAATCAGCTGCTGGAACGTATGCGCTCCCAGAAACAAGAAGAACAGCTCTTCCATTTCTGGCACTGCAGTGCGCACAAAGGCCAGCTGATTGTTACATGCACATGTGCACCAGAAACCCAGAAGAGAAATGGGCAAGACCTTGCATGCCAGGCGACATGGGTCTGCATGCCACTTAGCCCAAACTGAGAAGCTGAGGCAGAGGGCTCCATTTTCCCCTCCTGGGGCCTCTGTGCATCCTGTTTTTCCCCTCCAGAAGCCCTCTGCTGGCCAAGAACTTTGGTCTTACTTTGCAGTTCCAGTCCGTGGGGCTTGAGAAGGAAAGGCCTGGGCTTAACCGACAGGTGGGAGCCATGGCGGTGGTGGTGATGGTGGTGGAATGATTTGGGACGGGGTCTCCTTCAGACTGGAAATAGAGCAAAGGAAACTCTTTCCCCCCACTTGCTTTGTCCTGTTTTCCCCACTGGAAAGAGCTGTTTGCAACCCACAAGGAGGGGATCCTTTCCTAAGAGCTCCCAATTGAAGGATACCAATGTGCCCCTGAGGAATATCATGGTGGGGAAGGCCATGGGGGTCCTAGTGATAGAAGAGACCCTCAAGGCCTCCCCAACCCACTAAGGTCCCTCCTGCTTCTCCCTCCCTTCCTGCAACAAGGACTCCCTGACTTTCCAAACCTCTCTCTCCTCTCTTGTTTTTTGGCTTCTTGTCTCATGGAGCATCTTCCAAGTAAATGAGGCAAGAGAGAGACTGGGAGGATAAGAGAGCAATCCAATTGTGTGTGTGTTTGTGTCTTTGTGTGTGTGAGGGCACCAAAACTGCTGCCAATGGTGTGGGCGACACCTGAGCAGAGAGGCAGGGTGTGTGGGTACATTCCTCCCCATTCAAGCAGGGCCTCCTATTTTTCCCCTCCCCAGCCAGCCAGCCCCCACCCCCCCCCAACCTGCTCCCTGCTGGCTCCTGCAAAGCCTCTTCATTCTCCTCCTCCTCTTCTTCATGTCGTTGTTCAACTGCCAGCCAGCTAGATTTCGGGCCTATGACGAGGGCCAGGGCGGGGCACGCATGAGTATGCAGTGGGGGTTGCTTGCATTGCGCAGCAAACTACATCCTTCTCTCCCAAGTGGCAGTGGGTTCTGTTAGATCAGACAAAGGATTCCGACTCAGGCATGGTCAAAACAACAGGAACATTTATTCACACTATTTACAACACACTCAAGATTCAACTGGCAAGATTTCTTCTCTGGCAACCTCTTATATAGAGTTACCAGGCAGGAAAACTCCTAGCAAGCAATTGCAACATTGTAACTCCTTTCCAGACAGATTCCAGTCAGCTCGTCTCAGTCAATTAATGCAGCTGCCTGATCTGTTCTGGAATGCGGTGACTCACAGGTTACCAGACTTGCTGTCTGGGTCGTAGACCTGAGGACTCAACAGGTTCCACAGGACAGGCTCTCATTTCTGCCCTGAAGCAGTGAACTCTGGTGGGCTGGAAGTGAGTGTGAATGGCCTGGTCCAAAACAGGAAAACCTGGACTTTTTGTACCCATTTTGGCCCTGGAAAGCCTCCTGCACCAACCTGGAAGCAGAAATAAAAAATAAAGCCCTTGCAACTGTTGGAAGGCCGAAGGAAGCCTCCAACTGAGGGAGGAAGCACTGGGGGGGTCCAGGCAATTCACACTCACTTCCAGCCCACTGGCGTTCCCTGGGCAATGCAAGCGCCACCCCCATCCCCATCCCACTCACAGCATACTCACAGGTCCCCCGATCCTGGCCCTCGGCAGAGGCCCCAAAACCAGCTGGCCGGCAGGAGGTGGACCTGCATGTGGATGCTAGTGGAGCTGGGCTGGGGCGGCCTGTGTGCCGGGAGAGAGGGCTCTGCGTGTCTCAGTTTCCCCTTCATGGCTCTAATCCTTTCAATTCCTTTTCCAGATCAATTATAGACCAGCTTCAGAGGCTCTGAGTGATAAAAGTCGATTCCCCTTTTTCCACCAGATGGACCTCAAAGAAGGATTCCAGTACCCAGCAATTGTCCAGCTGCTCCTCCATTTCAGATGGACGCTGATTGGCCTCTTTGCTTCAGACACAGAGAAGGGAGAGGATTTCATGAGGATTTTCCCTCCTTTGCTTATCAGGAGTGGAATTTGTGTGGTTGTATCACAACGATTCTCAAAGACTGGACATGCAGAAGCCCTCAGGGATTCCCTCTCTAAGTGGAGACAAGTCAACGTCTTTGTTCACTTCATAGAAGTTGAGCCCATTTGGGACAGAATTCTTCCTTTCCATTTAACATTTATGCGTCTCCCAGGACCCATTGAAGGGAAAGTCTGGATCCTCACAAATTCTGTATGGTATCAAATGAACAAGCGCAGACTTCTCACATACATCCATAGTATTTGGAACTTTGATTATCTGGCAAAAGAAAGGCCAAAAGATTCTGCCTTTGAACCTAATTTCTTTGTGGAAGAAAAGTTTCAAGATCATTTCCACTGTTCTCTTTCAAAGAACGTCTTTTCTGTCAAAGGCCGCAGAAGATGCACCCAGAAAGCCCCACTGGAGACCCAATGGAAATGGGGGAGATTAAGGGGTCATAATCACTACCAATCTTACAATCTCGTAAAGACTTTGGCCCATGCGATGAATGCCGCCTATTCCTCCAGATCGAGGAGAGGAAGGAAGGCGAGAGAAAAGAGGTTGGAGTCTCCAAGGCTGCAGCCATGGCAGGTATGGGGCAGTGGTGGGTTTCAAATTGTTTTAGAACCTACTGTCTAGGTGTGGCCTATTTTGTGGGTGTGGTTTGGCAGTCATGTGACAGGATGGGAGTGGCCAACTTGTAAAATGTGGTGAAACTCATTTAACGCTCTTGCTTAGCAACCAAAATTTTGGGCTCAAATGTGATGATAAATTCTCTTTCTTTCTTTCTTTCTTTCTTTCTTTCTTTCTTTCTTTCTTTCTTTCTTTCTTTCTTTCTTTCTTTCTTTCTTTCCTCCTTTCCTTTCTTTCCTTTCTTACTTTCTGCCTTCCTTTCCTTTCCTTTCCTTCCCATTGGGTTACTGGCAGCGGCAGGCCAGACTTACTTCTGGGTCCGCCGGTGGAACCCTCTCTCACCGGTTCTCTAAATTTCACCATCCGGCTCTTGCAAGAAGGTGCGAGCCTGCAGAAACCCACCACTGGTATGGGGGTCCCGATATAGATCCATTAATTTTAGATCCTTTGGAGGAGGAATACAGCGGAGAAGGAGGGGAACCTTCTCAAAAGATCTGGCCAATTTAATTACTCGGGGAATTAATGGTTCCAAAGAGTAGATTCCATGGCATTTTTATATTAAACACTGCTGATTTGAAAACGCTGTATTCTTTCTTAAATAAATCCCCTTATTTGTGGGTTTGTGATGAGCCTGGTGGAATTCCACCTTCCTTCCGTCCCCATTGCAGGTGGGTCTGTGTGCAGCTGGACAGGCAGCTAAGCCCCCCTATTCTCCTCCAATGAAAGAGAGCCTGGTGTGGATCTGGAGGCTTTATTGGGAGAACAGGGCAGGTGAAACTGAGGAGATGCAAATGGTGGAAATCAAATAGAAAGACGAGATAGGCAGCATTCACTAACAGCCAGCAAAGGAGCAGCTGGAACCTCTCCAGTGATGCTCCATGTGAGGGATGGAGGCCGTCTCCGGATGACCAGGGGTTTCGGTCACAACGGCTGCTTCCATCTTCTCCAAAGGCTGAGAGAAAACGGAGTCTGGCTTCAGACCATAGAGTTAGGCTTCTCTGCCCCTGGCCACTAAGTGGGGCCAGAGCAACAACAACACAAGAGTTCCATGTTGTGGCATGACAACCTTTGTAAATTTGGAGGAGACCCTGAGGCCATCTAGCCCACCCCCTCCTCTCTGCAGGAATCCCAGTTGAAGCTTCTCTGACTGATGGCTGCTCAGTCTTTGCATTCAGACAATCCATGAAGAGGAGACAGAACTTCTCTGCTTTCTTGGCTCAGCTCTAAAACAGCTCAGCCTTTTATCCTCTTTTTCTCTCTCATTCGGCTAAAATCTCCTCTCTTGTAACTGGATTCCTTTTTCCACCTCTGACACTCTGGAATAATAGTGAGCAGATCTTACACTCGTGTGTAACAGGAGTCAGTGATTGGAAGAGGGCTGGATCCAGTGGGGGGATTCAAAAAATTTACTACCGGTTCTGTGGGCGTGGCTTGGTGGTCATGTGATTGGGTGGGTGTGGCCAGCATGACATCACCGTTGTACTCTAGGTGGGCGTGGCCAGCATGACATGCCGTTGTACTCTAGGTTAGACCTTCTCCGCCTGCGAGAGCTTCCACTCTCGCAGGCCTGGCCCCCTGGTCTAACACGGGCCCACCTCGAGGATGGATTGATAGATCCAGAGAGGTGGGCGAGGCGCAAACTAAGGGGGTTTTTATGCAAATTTTTAATTCGGCTTTTAAGGGGTTCCGGGGTGGAGGGAGGGTTTATTCAGTCAGAGGAGGGTCAAGATATAGGGCCGGCTGGCCGAAGTAGGATAAAGGAGGAGTCCACTAGGGAGGGGGGATCAGGGGTCGTCTCTGTTGAGGGCCGTCCCATTCGGTTGGTCTTAGGGAAGGGCAGGGGCGGTGGGAGACAGGATGTCCATCGTGGGTTGGGGGCTCGTGGTCGCTGGCTACGAGCGATCGCTTGCCCCAACCCCCTGTGCTCCACTCGTGGGCTAGGCGGTCAGGGATTACAGAGCTGGGGCCCTAGGCTGATGTTCTGCAACGCCAGGTCCGTGGTGAACAAAGCCCCCCTCATAAATGACCTTTTGTCAGAGGGGGACCCGGACCTGGTGGGAATTACGGAGACCTGGTTGGGCCCCGAGGGGGGCTTACCCCTCGTGGAAATGTGCCCACCAGGCTACTGTGCATTTCATCAGCCTAGGGTCCTAGGCAGGGGTGGGGGGGTGGCGGTTATTGTTAAGGAAAGTCTGGAGCCGAGGGAGACCACTGTGCCTCAGACGACCGGCTGTGAGTCCCTCTTCGTGAAGTGGGGCCTAGGGAGGCAGTTGGGCCTGCTGGTTGTATACCTGGCTCCCCGCTATGTAACAGCAGCCTTGCCCGAGCTACTCGAGGTGATCGCCGCGATGGCGGTGGAGACCCCCAGACTTATGGTCATGGGGGACTTTAACCTGCCATCGGCGGGCGAAACATCCGAGGCAGCTCGGGAGTTCATGGCTTCCATGACGGCCATGGACCTGACCCAAGTCAAGTAGTTCAGGGCCCCACTCACGAGGGAGGACACACGCTGGATCTGATTTTTGTCTCTGGACAATGGATTAGTGATCTCGGAACAGGGGATTTAGTCATCTTACCCTTGTCATGGACAGATCACTCCCTCCTTCAGATAGACTTTCCAACCGTCACACCCCACCATGGGGAGGCGGAACCGGAGACACCGAGTTGGTTCCGCCCAAAGCGCCTGATGGACCCGGAAAGGTTCGAGAGGGAGCTTGGGCCAGTACCTGTGTCCCTGTCCCACGGCTCGACTGAGGATCCAGTGGCCGCATGGTATAGTGCGGCCACGGGAGCCTTGGACCGAGTCACGCCCTTGTGGCCTCTCATGCAGCGTCGAGTCACCCAGGCTCTTTGGTTTACTGAGGAGCTTCGGGAGATGAAACGCCGCAAGAGACACCTAGAGAGTAGGTGGAGATCTTCTCGATCCGAAGCTGACCGAACACTAGTGAGAGACCACATTAGGACTTACTTAGTGGTGCTAAGAGTGGCCAAACGTGAGTATTGTGCCACCCTTATTGCGTCCGCAGAAAACCGCCCTGCCGCCCTGTTTGGGGTGACCCGCTCCCTCCTTCATTTGAGGCCGCGGGAAGCCCTTCTCCAGGGTTGAGCAGAGGAATTTGGAGTATTTCTGCTGGACAAAATCACTCAGATTCGGAACGAGTTGCCCTCCACTAGTGGTCCGGTTGAGGTGTCCGGTGCTGGTCTTGAGATAACACCTTGGGAGGAGTTCGACTTTGTTACTACCGAGGATATGGACAGGTTGCGGAGGAACTTTAGAGCCACCACATGTTTATTGGACCCGTGCCCCTCCTGGCTTGTACTGGCATCATGGGAGGTGACACGAGGCTGGCTCCAGGGCATTGTGAATTCATCTCTGAGTGAGGGGTCCTTGCCTACCGTCTTGAAAGAGGCGGTGGTGAGGCCCCTCCTCAAGAAGCCATCCCTGGACCCAGCTTTATTAGAGAACTATCGTCCCGTCTCCAACCTTCACTTTTTAGTGAAGGTTGTTGAGAGTGTGGTGGCTCAACAGTTTCCCCGAAATCTGGAGGAAGTTGATTATCTAGACCTGCACCAGTCCGGCTTCCGGCCCGGTCACAGCACCGAGACGGCATTGGTCGCGTTGGTGAATGATCTCTGGAGGGCACGGGATAGAGGTTGTTCCTCTATCCTTGTCTAATTAGACCTCTCAGCGGCTTTTGATACCATCGACCATGGTATCTTATTGCACCGATTGGAGGGGGTTGGGGCTGAGAGGCACCGTTCTATGGTGGTTCTCGTCCTACCTCTCTGGTCGGTCGCAATGGGTGTTGGCAGGAGGGCAGAGGCCGTCCCCGAGGCCCCTCACATGTGGGTTTCCTCAGGGGTCGGTCCTCTCGCCACTCCTGTTTAACACCTACATGAAGCCGCTGGGTGAGATCATCCATGGTTTTGGGGTGGAATACCATCTGTACGCTGATGACACTCAGTTGTACATATCCACCCCAAACCACCCAAGCGATGCCGTCGAGGTGCTGTCCCGGTGTCTGGAGGCCGTACGGATTTGGATGGGTAGTAACAAACTCAAACTCAACCCGTCCAAGACCGAGTGGCTGTGGTTTCCGGCACCCCGGTTCAGCCAGATAAGTCCAACACTGGCCATCGGGGGCGAACAACTGGCCCCCATCGAGAGGGTGCGCAACTTGGGCGTCCTCCTGGATTCCCGGCTGTCCATGGAGGACCATGTGGCGGCCGTGGCCAGGGGGGCATTCTATCAGGTACGCCTGATACGCCAGTTGAGCCCCTTACTGGACCGGGGAGCCCTTCGCACAGTCACTCAAGCGCTTGTGACATCCTGGCTGGATTACTGTAACACTCTCTACATGGGGCTCCCCTTGAGGTGCACTCGAAAGCTACAGTTAGTACAGAATGTGGCCACGCGGGTGATTATGGGTGCCTCAAGGCAAACCCACATAACACCTCTCCTGCGCGAGCTGCACTGGCTGCCTGTGGTCTTTCGAGTGCGCTTCAAGGTGCTGACGACCATCTTTAAATCGCTCCATGGCTCGGGGCCTAGCTATATACGAGACCGCCTCCTGCCCCATACATCCCTTCATCCGATCCGCTCCCACAGAGAGGGTCTTCTTTGGGTGCCGTCAGCGGGGCAATGCTGGTTGGCGACACCCAGGGGAAGGGCCTTCTCTGTGGCGGGCCCAGCCCTCTGGAACGACCTACTCCCTGACCTTCGCACTATCTCGGACCTCCGCCTCTTCCGCCAACGTTCTAAGACGTATTTATTCCAACAAGCCGGCCTAGGATAGTCCCCCGTTTCTGACTTTAAAAAAAATAAAATAATAATAATTTATAATTTGGTAATGGTTTTAACATGGGTTTTAGCAGGGTTTATTAATTTAATATATTTTAATTGATATTTATTGTATTTTGTGGTTTTAGATAGTGCCTGTGCGCCGCCCTGGGTCCTAACAAGGAGAAGGGCGGGGTATAAATTTAATTTTTTTTAAAAATCACTCACATCAAAGGGAACCTTGCCTGGTGTCTCCTTGCCTCAACAAGATACAATTTCCAAGTCTATTTATTTACTGCTACTGACCATTCAAAATATGCAATTTAATCCCATGTATAAATGCCATATGTGTGCATACATATTACGTAGTATTGTGTGTGTATAGACACACAAAATGATACACACACAAACACACACAGACAACTCTTCTAAATCCCTACACATTCAACCTCACTTCCTGCATTTGGAAAAACACACCCAGAGTCCACTTTCTGCCACACATTTAACTGTAACTTCTGCCCATGAGAACATTACAGAGGCCTTCAGATGCTCTTCCCTATCCTGCACATGACTGTCAGAGCCAGGAGATGTCATGGATTGAATAAAATATGGAAACACTCAATTAACAACGCTCTTGCTTAGCAACCAAAATGTTGGGCTCATTTCTAGTCATAAGTCAAGGACTATCTCTGCCTTCCTCTGCATGGCAGCCTTGTCCTAGTAAACCCCTTCCTTCTTCTGGCAATTTTACCAAAATATTCCAGAGGATATAAGGTTTTAGGGGGTTGGACTACTACATGGCCTCTGAGGTCCCTTCCAGCCAGCTGTGCTGTTTCAAAGAGTCTTCTGAAGCCAGAGTTTGTGTCCTTCCTTCCTCTCATTTTCTCTCTCTCTCCCTTCATTCCTCCCTCCATGTATCTATCTATCCATCCAGCTATACCTCATTCACTTTCTCCTCCCTCCCTCTTTCTTTTTCCCTTTTTCTTTCTTCCCTTTTTCTTTCTTTTTTCTTTCCTTTCTTGTCTCTCCCTTCTCTCTCTCTCCCTTTCTCTCTTCCTTTCTTCCTTTCTCTCTTTTTAAAATTATTTTTTATTTCTAGTTTTCAGAACAAACACAACACAAAAAATAAAAACAAACAAAGAAAAAAAACCCTCTTTCCTTACGTACTGTGTATCAATTGGTTACAAAACGAGTAAATAAATAAATAATTTTTTTCTTCCCCCATGCATTCCTTTCACCGACACCCGTAATTTATGCAAATTCTAGCATTTTAAATCGACTATATTTGTGCATATTACCATCCTCATATCCCCATTCTCGTTTCATTGCGGTTTCTTTACTTTCTGTCAGTAGTACAGTGCGAGATTGAATAAATTAACTCTTTTTCCACCTTCTAGATAGGATCTTTTTCTTCACTTCAGTTCCTCACCATTCTTTTTCCCTTTTTCTAACCATTGATACCACAGCTCCCAATTTTCTTCCCCCTCCTCTTTGTGTTCATTTTTTAGTAATTGAGATAACATGTCTAATTCGGCACAATCGGTTATCTTGTGTATTAGGCTTTCTCCTGACAGAATGTTGGGGTCTTTCCATCTTTGCGCAAGGAGCATCCTTGCCACGGTTAGCACATACGTGATCAGGTACTTGGTTCTTTTACTCATTGGGCCTGGCAGGATTCTCAGGAGGAAGAGCTCTGGCCTCCTATCCACTTGAATCCCTGTTATCTCTTGCACCCGTCTCCTTACTCTATCCCAGGATACCTTCACCTTTGGGCAGGTCCACCACATATGGTCGTAGGTCCCCCGCTTGGCCCCACACTTCCAGCAGGCCGATGATAAATTGGAAAACATCCTAGCAAGTCTGGCTGGCGGCAAATGCCACCGATATAACATTTTATATTGGTTCTCTTTATAGGACGAAGCCAATGTGGCTTTGATATTTTTATTCCAAATTCCTCTCCACTTAGTCGTATCAATTTCATACCCAAAGTTTTTAGCCCAGGAAGTCAGAGGTTCCTTCATCCCATCTTCTTCCTCTACCTTCCAGAGTAGCATCAGCTTATAAGACTTTGTTATAGTTTTTTGGTCATTAGTTAATATGAGTTTAGTTCTTTTCTCTCTCTTTGTATCCCTTCCTTTCCTCCTTCCAAAGTCAGGAGACCCACCTGAAACAACAACTCCTTGGATGAAACCGACCATTTTACACACACACACACACACACACACACACACACACACACACACACACACTCTCCTCCAACCAGCTCTGCTCCTCGATTCATTGTTTGCTTTTAGTGGCGGGCCAATCGCCAAAGTCCTTTCCAAACGCCCGGCAGCATCGCTCGCCTCCTAGGAAAGTCCAGCTGACTAAGTAGATTAACTGTGCAGGCAGCAGTCTTCCTCTCGCCTCTTCCGCCCAAGCTTCTCTCTCTGGAGCAGCCACAGGAGGGGGATTTATGGGGAGGTGGAAGGGTGGTCAGCTTCCTTGCACTGCACGTTGGAATGGGAGGAAAGAGAGAGAGAGAGAGAGAGAGAGAGAAAGAATGAGAGAAAGAATGAGAGAGAGAGAGAAAGAATGAGAGAGAGAGAAAGAGAGAAAGAAAGAATGAGAGAAAGAATGAGAGAGAGAGAGAGAAAGAATGAGAGAGAGAGAAAGAGAGAAAGAAAGAATGAGAGAGAATGAGAGAGAGAGAGAGAGAGAGAGAGAGAGAGAGAGAGAGAGAGAGAGAGAGAGAGAGAGAGAGAGAGAGAGAGAGAGGAATCAGAAGCTGTTAGACCTTGTGGGGCGCCTGGGAGGAGGAGGGGATAGAGACCCCCTCCGTATTTCCTCTGGCTCTCCCTTCCTCCCCCCCCCCAGGTTGCCTTACTTCCCATCCATTCTTCCCCCCCCCCCTCCTGAGAGAGAGATGGAGCTGCTTTGCCTGGGAGTTTTCTGGGCTCTGGAAGGGGCAGCGGGGGAGGGGTAGGGGTTGGGGGGTTTGGGCTCCCCAGAACTTCTTTGGGGGAAGCTTCACTCTGAACCCTGTGCTGCTTTCCCAATTGCCCCCCCCCCGGCAGAGCGCATTGCGTGGAGGGTCTGCTGAGGGGCGTTTAGTTGGAGGCGCCTCTGGCCAGGGGGGGAATTGGGGCAGCTCAGGAAAGCCAGGAGGGATGGTTGAAATCCCTTGGCTGGACTTCCCTCCCTCCCTCCGCAGCAAAGGGAAGGGACGGGGAGCCTGATGGGAAGGGAGCTGAGCCGCCTGCCTCTCCCTTCCAGGCCCTTCCGCCCCCCAAGAAGAGGGGGCCGGGGGGGCATAAAGGGAGCAGGAGTTCTGCTGTGAATGGAGGGGGGAAAGTTTGGCTTCTCTCTGCCATTCAAGCATTCAAGGGCTGCAGCAGAGAGAATCCCCACTTTTCTCTCTCCCTCCGTTCACAGCAGAGCTCCTGCAGCCTCTCCCCCCACACGCTGCCCAGTTATGGGCCCAGCCTCCTCTGCCCTGCAGTATTTGGGTGGGGGGGTTCCTCTGTCGGGGGGGGGAATTAGGTCGCAGAAACCCTAAAGGGGGGGCAGCCTTGGAGGGTCTCTTCCTCCTTCCCCTTTTCCTCTCAGCCCTGCAAAACCAGAAATCTCCCCCCCCCTCCAAGCAGCCACTGAGACTGTGCAGGGGGGAGAAGGGGGGGGCAGGAGAAGATAAGGGGACAAGAGGAGAAGATCGGAGGGATCCCAATTCTGCAGCCAGAGGAGTTTCTGCAGAGGGGAGGGGGAGGGAGGGGGCAGCTCCCAAAGGCCTCGGAGCCAGAATCCGGCAGCTGCATAAGGGGGGAGAGAGAAACCCAGGAAGGATCCTCACTGACTTCTCAGGCTGAGAAAAGAGCTGGGGGGAGATTTCTTCTTTCAGGTTTCCCAAAATGTCTTCATCTCGCATTGCAATCGAGTAGAACGAGAACAGCTGGAGCAGGGGGGGGGGTCAAAAAATTTTACTACCGGCTCAGTGGGTGTGGCTAAATGGGGGGGGGCTTCTGTCCTTGTGCGCAATGTCCACCTCCACATCCATTCTGGCAGTCGGGCAGGTACCCACCCCATTCCCACACCAATTCCAGGCAGCCGGGCACTGCTGCCTCTTTGGGATGCTGGGCTGTCCTCATGGTTTCTCCCTGGACCTTTCCTGGCTCTGGCAGCGTTTCCTGGCCCTGCAGGGCTCTCTGCACCCAGACCCCTTCAGCTGCTGGCCACCGGTGGGATCTGGCTGAGTGGGGCTCTTAGGAGCAGCATTGCCATCCTGATCAGCCTAGTTTATGGCCCCCTCCGCAGCCCTCTCTGGGTTGAGTGAAGTTGGCCATGCAGAGACTGAGGGAAGGGGGGGCCATGTACCAGCCTCGTTCTCTGCTTGGGGGCCAGAAAGAGAAGCTGCCTGTGAAGGAGCCCATGAAACAAAATAAAGGTCCTCTGGTGACACCCCCCCTAAAAAACACCAAGGTTGCTTCTGGAGGGGGCAGGCAGATGGGCAGCCTTCCCCCCTCCCTGGGTGCCTGCAGCCTCAGAGCCTGCAGCAACTCCTGGCCCTTGCACAGTGGAGGCCATTAACAACTTCTCACACTCACAACAAGGTTTTCTATACTGTGCAAAGGCCCAGAGTTGCTCCAGCCTGGCCCATCCCCTGCCCCACCTGCAACCCCCCAAAAACCTTACACAGTAAAGAAAAACTCGCCAAGAGTGTGATAAATTGTTAATTAACTGACATTCATGGGAAGACCAAGATCCCCTTCATCCTTTTGGAGTCCGTCCGCTTTGCCATCCAGGGAAAAAACCGAGCCAAACCGCTCCTGCCCAGTGGCCTCCCCCAACTCCCCATTCCAGACCATTCCCCATGCCTGACCATTAAGCCAACCAATGGTGGGCAACTGGAGCCGACTGGGTGCTAAGCTGGCTTGACAATGAGCCTCCAAGGTCTCCCTCCTGCCTGCTTGCCCAGCGCTTGCTCAGCTGCCCCCTCTGATCCCCCGGCTGGATGCAGCCACTCACCGGAGACTGGAAAGCGAGGTCCTCCACCTGCCTTTTTGTCCAACACTTGCTCAGAGACCTCCCACCCTCCCACTCACCCCCCCCCCATCCACCCAGCCCGCTCCAACAGCCCCTCCAGCCTGGACGCAGCCACTTATCGGTTCTTTCTTCTTCTGTTTCCAAACTAAGCCCCAGTTGGTTAGTTGGTTAAAGAGCAGTTGGATCCTTAAGCTCCATCACTGGAGGCTTTTAGGAGAGAAAACTTTTCGACTGCCAGTTGGCCAAGGAATCTCTCAGCCATGACCGGAGCTGCTGTGGCTCCTGCCGGCTGAGTGGACAAAGGGAGCTGGTGGGAGCTGTGGCCTCAATCTGGCGTGACCTCCGGGCCTGGTCTGGGTAGGTTGGGAGTGGCTCACTCGGGCAGCTGCTGTGACAGTAAACCTGGGCAGGTCCCATCCCATGTGTTACTTCCCCCTCCCAGCTTTCGCCCATGCCTTTATGCTGTTTTCGGGTGTGCAACACGCGGGAGAGCCTAGCTGCAGTTTACTTGTGAGCAACATTGGCCGGGAGATGCAGGGAGAAAGGCCAATGGGGCTCACGAATAAACGGAGGCTCCTAAGTGGGATCGAGCCAGGGGTGGGTTCCGGCTGCCTCTATTGCCGGTTGCTCTGCGCATGTGCAGAAGGCAAGAACAATATGGCTGAGAGAACCAGTTCAGGGATGTGGCCAGCCAGGGTTGTTGCAGGTTCCAGTGACTCAGGCCTCCAAGTTTCTACAGGTTCAGCCAAACTGGTCCAAACCATTAGGAACCCAGCTCTGTTGTTGAGGAGTTTTCCATCAGGATTACAAGGGAGAAGATCAGCCTGAAAGATTTCTTCTTGATCAACCCAGGCTTTCTGGGAATCACCCTGTTGTTTTCAAAGAGTTTATGGATCATTTGTTTCAACAAGCCGGCCTAGCCTAACCTCCCATGGGGACTTTTAGGTAGTTTTAAATTGGGTTTTTAAAATTTGGTTTTAGCACAGGATAGGTTTATTTAATAGTCTTTTAAATTATATTTATTGTATTTTGTATGTCTTTTAAATTTCCTGTGCGCTGCCCTGGGTCCTCTGTGGAGAAGGGCGGGATACAAATTTAAATAAATAAATAAATAAATAAATCTTTTTTTCTCTGTTCTTTTTATTTGTCATCTGCTCTAGAATGTTCCCTATAATTGACCAACTGTGTTGATTATATTTTCTCTATAGTTTGATAATTTTTTCTCAAACTTTTTTATTCACTTATGAAGATAATGGCAGTATTTGTATCCTATTTAATCATATTTGGAGATGAGACCATTGTAGAAGAAAGATTCAATGTGGGATAAGAAACAAAGTTTTCTGTTTTTCAAATTCCTGGATGTTCCCATTCTAGTTTCATCCCTTTCTGGAGAAGAATGAATTTTGGAATATTTCTGACAGAAAACTGTACTTGGACCAAAATGGAGAGATCAAAGCAGATTTGACCATTGACGGCTTCTTGCTTCTCCCCAAGGAGAATCCCAGGAGAAGGATTCTGGCGTATTTTAAAAAAGAGAGACTTTCTTTCAAACAAGAGACTCTTTCACAGCTAAAGTCGCTCAATAAGGTTGGAGAAATTTTGGTGTCTTTTCTCTGTTTGCCAAAGCCTGAGGTCCCATTTCAAGTGGGCAAAGCCTAGAGCCGTGATGGGGAACCTATGGTACGTGTGGCAGAAGTGGCACACAGAACCATCTCTCCTGGCATGCAGAGCCATCACCAGTTGCTCTTCCAGGTTCGGTTGTGGCAGTCAGCTGGTCTTCATGCGTATTGGAGTGCCGGAAAATGGAAGAGGAGCCACTAACAAAAAGAGCAGCGGCCATGCGTGCCCAAAGGCCCAGAGAGGAGATCCCGCCCGTGGCTTCTGAGCAGAGCAGAGCTGTGGTCAGGGCTTCCCTCCCTCCCCACCTGAGGGGGCTTCTTGCGTGTCCCCAGCCCTCCAGCCCATGGCTCATCTGCAGTCCAAAGTACCTGGCCAGTTCAGGCGGCCCAGAAAAGCAGCAGCAGCAGCCACAGGGGGAAGGGCAGGAGTGACAAGCCCACCACCGCTGTCACTCCCATGCCAGCCAGAAACAGCACAGGAGGTGGTGTTCTTTAACAGATTAACCGAGCTGGAAGGGAGCTTGCAGGTCATCTAGTCCAACCCTTTCCATGGCAAGGACAGGCCAGTGCTTCCCTCCATCCCGAGTGGGCTACTTGTGTGGCCTCAGCGGTGGTGAGGATAAATGGGCCCAGGCTTCCCTCCTTCCCCATCTGAGCAGGTTTCTTGCACATCTCCAACCGAGGCTCTGATGAGGATCCGCTGTCCGGAACACCTGGCTGGTTGGGGCACACGTGGCAGCAGGGCAGCATTTGCTGGATGGAAGTCTGGCTGCCCTGCCTGCTACTCCTTCCCCAGCAGCCGAGATGCTGGAAGAGGAGCTGCTGGCGAGGAGGCGAGATACCCTTGGTTGCGGTGGCTGCCCAGTTGCTCCTGCCCTTCCCCCTGTGGCTGCTGCTGCTGCTCTTCTGGGGCTGTGGGGGGGGGCCAGCCGGCTCTTCTGGGGCAGCTGATCCAGCCAGGCACTCCAGACCACGGATCCACATCAGTGCCATGGGCTGGACGGCTGTGGCTGCACAAGTTGCCCGTTCAGGTGGGGAGGAAGGGAAGCCCTGGCCTGTCCTTGCCACTACCACCACCACCCCATGTGTCATCGTGTTACTTCTCTCACCGTGTTTCTTCTGGCTGGGGTGCTGGAGCAGCCAGGAG
This sequence comes from Rhabdophis nuchalis, assembly GCA_039707465.1. Lineage (NCBI taxonomy): Eukaryota > Metazoa > Chordata > Lepidosauria > Squamata > Natricidae > Rhabdophis > Rhabdophis nuchalis. The sequence continues at coordinate 14,639,698 of CM077655.1, forward strand.
AAGGAAAAGCCCCCATGGGGGATGGGAGGAGCCTCAGGAGGGCTGGAGGAGAACGCAGTTCCTCCCTCCCCCTCCCACCTACGGGCTCCATGTCCCTCCCGGCCCCACCCTTTCATCCAAGGGAGGGTACTTTGATTAGATTAGATTAGATTTATTTTCTATACCGCGTCCTCTCCCCAGGGGGACTCGGAGCGGTGCACAGGGAAAAATTAAAACAAACATAAAATATATACATAAATAAATACAATAAAAACAGATTAAATCAACTGTCCCTGCACTAAAATCCCCATTTTTAAAATTAACATTCCCTAACCCCTGAGGTAGAGACTAACCTAGGCCGGCCAAGCAGAAGAAGTGAGTTTTTAATTTCTGACGGAAGGAGCGGAGGTCCGTAGTTGTTCTAATGTCGGGGGGGAAGGTCGTTCCAGAGGGCTGGGCCCGCCACAGAGAAGGCCCTTCCCCTGGGCGTCGCCCGCTGACAAAGTCTAGTGGACGGCACCCGGAGAAGTCCCTCTCTGTGGGAGCGAATCAGCCGGGAAGATGTATGGGGCAGAATCCGATCCCGCAGATAGCTAGGTCCCGAGCCATGGAGCGCTTTAAAGATGAGAACTAGCACCTTGAAGCGCACCCGAAAGACGACAGGTAGCCAGTGCAGCTCGCGCAAGAGCGGTGTTACATGGGTATACCTTGCGGTACCCATTATTGCTCGCGCGGCTGCATTCTGGACCAGCTGAAGTCTTCGGGTGCACCTCAAAGGGAGCCCCATGTAGAGAGAGTTACAATAGTCCAGTCGGGATGTCACGAGAGCATGGGTGACTGTGCGAAGGGCGTCCCGATGAGTGACACCCTTCTCTGAATATTCACCTTTCTTCACCCCACCTGGTTCTCTCTTGCCTCTACCCCATAGCCCCCTCCCCATTGATTGCTCCCTCCCTCCCTCCCTCTCTCTCTCTCTCTCTCTCTTACACACACACACACACACACACACACACACCAACCCTGTGGACTCTTCTAGTCTTATTGGGGGGAAGCTTCCTACAAATGCTCCACTTGGGGGGGATTTGGGAAGGGGGAGACTGAGAGGGAGGGGAGGGGTGGGGTCAGCCAGGTTGGGGGCTCTGCAGTGACCCCCTCTGCCAGACCCCACAGGGGAACCTCAGAGGGGCTTTCCTGGAGAGCCAGCAGCTTCTGCCTTCCTCCTGAGCAACAATTGAAAAGGTCAAGTTGCCATCTGGAGAGAGAGAGAGAGGGAGGGAGCGTCTCTCAGGTGGGACTTGTGGGGGGACACCCCCCCTTGGTCCTCTTGCCCTCTAAGTCAGCTGCCAGGATAAAGGCGGCTCCCCCTTCCTCCAGATTCCCTCAAAGGCTGGGGACACCTTGGATGCTCTGACTTAACGCCCCCTGCCCGACTTTTCCCCCTCCCCAATGCCCTTTCTCTGCCTTAAACCCCCCTGGCTTCACACACACCCCCAAACACGCATGTATCTCACTCCAATCCGAGCCATTGCAGGGCTTTGAGGGGAAGGCAGGCAAATGGCTTGGAGTATATTGAAGGGTAACAGGCGTGTTTGATGGAGGGGGGGAGGGAATATCAATGTTGTAAAAGAAAGTATGTCCCTCTAACTCAGCCACGCCCTTCCCCTTCTTCCTCCTGCCTCCCCTTCCCTCAGCCCCCAGCTCCCCACTGATTCCCCTGCCCTTCATTTTGCATTGCAGTTCTGCTCTTCTTGCGCCTTTGTCTTCTCCAAGGCTTAAATTACACAGCAGGGCAGTTCCCCCCACCCCCAATTTTAGATTATGTGGAATGCTCCTGTCCTCCCCTCCCCCCCTAGGCTGGTCCTGCTGGGTCCTTCGTCCATGGGGACCATCAGACCCGCATCCACCAGCCCCCATCTCCACAGCTCCTCACACATGGAGACTCTGCCTTGGATGAAGTGAGGGGAGAGGGGGGGCTGTGCTGGCTTCTTCCAAGGCCGGGAAGGGATTCTGGCTTTCCAGTGGAGGGAGGGGGCATTTCCCACCCAAATTTTTCTCCCTGTCCAGGCTTTCAGAACCAGATCCTCAGTGGGGACGTCCCGCCCACCGGACGGGGATCAGGTGGGCGGCCAGGGAAGCACGAGGACCCCCAATATCTGGAGCTGGTGCCTGCACACCAGGCAGCTGGTCTTTATGTGCACATGCATGCCAGAAATCGGTAGACCACATGGCTGGTGTGCATGCGCATGCTGAAATCCAGATGATCACCTAGTTTTCAGTGTGAGCTTATGCAATCACCCAAATGGTGCCAAAAATATTTGTGCGTGCTCCCGTTTTGGCTCTCGGTGCCAAAAAGTTTTGCCAACACTGGCCTAGAGTCTCCAGGGTGGTTGGCCTTCCATGCCAGTTGGTGTCATCTAATGGAGGTTCTTCAAGGGACGGGACCTAAGTGGAGGGGCTTTGCCATGTTTTATGGAAACCTTTCAAGATCTCACTGGTCAGAGGTTTCTTTCTTCACCACAGTTTTATTCTAGATTTAAAAATTCAAATGGAATAAAAGTTTCCTAAAACTTTTATAGGAAACATTATTCTCAGTTTTAATATGAATAGATCATCATACTTAAATCTTTTTTTCAATTCCATCCCTCTAGACCAGCGATGGCGAACATTTTTTGGCTCGCATCCCGTAAGTGGGGGGAGCACAGGTGGGTCGTGCCGCAACCATATTGCAATGTGTGAACCACCCACCCCACTTCACATGGACGCATGACAGGCTTCTCCCATGTTTTGCATGCTTTTTTTGCCCTCCTTCACTGAAGCCTCTGGAGGACTCAAATCGGCCCTACAAGCAATACAATACCAGAGTTAGAAGGGACCTTGGAGGTCATCTAGTCCAACTCCCTGCCTAGGCAGGAAGCCCTATACCATTTCAGACAAATGGCTATCCAACATCTTCTTGAAGACTTGCAGTGTTGGGGCATTCACAACTTCTGGAGGCAACTTCTGTTCCACTGGTTAATTGTTCTAACTGTCAGGAAATTTCTCCTCAGTTCTAAATTGCTTCTCTCTTTGATTAGTTTCCACCCATTGCTTCTTGTTCTACGCTCAGGTGCTTTGGAGAATAGTTTGACTCCCTTTTCTTTGTAGCAGCCCCTGAGATATTGGAAGACTGCTATCATGTCTCCCCTGGTCCTTCTTTTCATTAAACTAGACATACCCAGTTCCTGCAACCGTTCTTCCTATGTTTTAGTCTCCAGGCCCCTAATCCTCTTTCTTGCTCTTCTCTGCACTCTTTCTAGAGTCTCCACGTCTTTTCTACATCGTGGTGACCAAAACTGAATGCAGTATTCCAAGTGTGGCCTTACCCAGGCCTTATAAAGTGGTATTAACTCTTCATGTGATCTTGATTCTCTCCCTCTGTTGATGCAGCCTAGAACTGTGTTGGCTTTTTTGGCAGCTGCTGCACACGGCTGGCTCCTATTTAAATGGTTGTCTACTAGGACTCCAAGATCCCTTTCACAGTTACTACTATTGAGCAAGGTACCACCTATACTGTACCTGTGCAAGCGGAAGTCTGTTCCTGAACTTCCAGTTTGGCCATAGGGCTGGTTTTCTGCCCTCCGGAGGGTTCGGGGAGGGGGGCTCTTTTCAGCCTCCCCAGGCTCCTATGAAGCCTCTGGAGCCTGGGGAGGGCGAAAAATGGCTTTGAAAATGGTGAGTTCTGCTGACCAGCACTTGCCATAGGTTCGCCATCCCAGCTCTAGACTATTAAGTAGAAAAGTCCTTTATTGCAACCTTCGGGGAGAGAGAGCAGGTTATAAATTAAAAATTATTATTATTATTATTATTATTATTATTATTTTCCAAGAAGCTTCTTTATTAGAAGATTTTATAAAAATTACAAACAGTTTCTCCCCCCCACCCCCCAACCTCTTCCCCCCTCCCCCCTCCCCAGACTTCCCAGAACAAGCACAGGGTATAACTTTCACAAACATGAAACTAAGATACATACATATTATCCCTAATTCTTTAACTATAACTCAAGACATCATAAACATAAACTACCGTATTTATCGGCGTATAACACGCACTTTCCCCCCCTGAAAATAGGGGGCAAATGATGTATGCGTGTTATACGCCGAAGCCATGTTTTTACAGTGGTCGGCAGCAGAGGGCACGGCATGTACGAGCGGCTCCCGGATGGCTCCGGCGCAGCCACAGCCCCTTCGAGCGAGCGAACGGGCGGGCGGAATGCCCGGGGCTGTGGCTGCGCCGGAGCCACAGCCCTCTGGAGCGAGCAAACGGGCGAGGGGAATGCTCGGGGCTGTGGCTGAGCCGGAGCCACAGCCCCCTGGAGCGAACGAACGGGCGAGGGGAATGCCCGGGGCTGTGGCTGCGCCGGAGCCACAGCCCTCTGGAGCGAGCGAACGGGCGAGGGGAATGCCCGGGGCTGTGGCTGAGCCGGAGCCACAGCCCCCTGGAGCGAGCGAACGGGCGAGGGGAATGCCTGGGGCTGTGGCTGCGCCGGAGCCACAGCCCCCTGGAGCAAGCGAACGGGTGGGGGGAAGGGCCAAAGAGGGGGCATCGGGCAGGGAAGCCGCGCGCATCTCCACCGGCTCCCTCTGACAGCCACCACGGCACACGTTTCTCCTCCCTGTCGGAGGGAGCCGGCGGAGATGCGCGCGGCTTCTCTGCCTGACGCCCCTGCCGGGCGACCTGGCCCGCTGTGGGAGGAGGCATCCGTAACCTCTGGCATGCCGGCCCTTCTGCTGCTTCCCGGGTTGGGGCGGGGGGAGAGGGAAGAGAGGGAGTGACTGACATACACAGAGAGAGACAGAGGGGAAGGGAGGGAAAGACAGAGACAGAAAGAGACAGAGAGAAAGAGAGGGAGGGAGAGAGACGGAGAGAGACACAGATAGAGAATGAATCGGAGACAGACAGGGGGAAAGAGGAAGAGACAGACATACAGAGACAGAGAGAGGGAGGGAGAGAATCAGAGTGAGTGACACACACAGAGAGAGGGAGGGAGAGACAGATAGATAGAGACTGATTAAGTGAGTGAGAGACAGACAGACAAACAAACACAGAGTGAGAGAGATGGGCAGAGGAAGGAGAGAGAGACAGATAGAAAGAGAGAGACGAAGGGAAAGAAAAAGAAAGAGAGAGAAAGAAAGAGAAAAAGAGAGAAAGAAAGAGAAATGGAGAGGGGGGGGAAGGAGGAAAGAGAGAGAGAGAAAGAAAGAACTTATGACCACAATTGAGCCTAAAAGTTTGGTTGCTAACCAAGGCCGTCGTTAAGTGAGTTTCACCACATTTTCCTTTTACATTATTTACCTTATAAGTGGTAATAATATTAATAAAAAAAGTTCTGAGCTACCCTTATTTTGCTTCAAAGTTCTTTATTTGAAATTTAAATTTTTTTCCTGAAATTTCTCTCTTAAAATGAAGGTGCGTGTTATACGCCTGTGCGTGTTATATGCCGATAAATACGGTACTTAAAAAAAATATTTCATTCATATGCTATATAAACCTTCTTATTTGGATATTTCTTTTGCATATAATCGATCCATCTTCTCCATTCTAATATATATCTTTCATTTGAATGATCTTTAAGATACGATGAAATTTTTGCCATCTCAGCCAGGTGCACAACTTTTAAAGTCCATTCCTCTGTGGTAGGTGGATCTTGCTTCTTCCAATACTGTGCCACCAGCAACCTGGCAGCTGTTATCAAGTTCAAAATCAACTTAGTTTCTATTGCTGTACAATCCGTAACAATTTCCAACAGGAAAAACTGTGGTGTAAATTTAATTTTTTTCCTTAAAATATTTTGAATAATCCACCATATCTTAATCCAAAAAGCCTTAATTTTTTTACACGTCCACCATATGTGGAAATATGTGGCATCTTCACATTCACATCTCCAGCATTTAGGTTGTACACTTGGGTACATGCAAGATAACTTTTTTGGGTCTAAATGCCATCTATAAAACATTTTATAAAAATTCTCTCTTAAATTTTGAGCTTGTGTGAATCTTACATTACTAACCCATATCTTCTCCCAAGTCTCCAACATTATTGGTTCACCTATATTTTGCGCCCATTTTATCATGCAGTCTTTAACTAGGTCAGTTTCTGAGTCTATTTCCACCAATGCACTGTACAACCTTTTTATGTGCATTTGACCTTTATCCCTTATCTGCTTTACCAAGTTCTCATCCTGTTGCAAGATACCAATTTTTTGGTCTTCTCTCCACCTGGCCTGCAGCTGTGCATACTGAAACCAAGTCCTGATAATTCCTTCTTCTCTTAGTTGCTCTCTAGATTTTAGTTGTAGTTTAACTCCTTCTTTGTAAAGGAGTTCCTTGTAAGTAATCCTCTCTTGCTTTGGCTCCACATTTATATTCTCTATCGCGTGCCTGGGTACTGTCCATATTGGTAACTTATCATTTAATTTATATTTATACTTTTTCCAGACTCGCAATAGAGCATTTCTTAGTATATGACTTTTAAAAGTCTTATCTATTTTCTTATCGTACACTAAGTAAGCATGCCAGCCGTAGACCAGACCATATCCTTCAATATTCAGTAATTTTTCCTCTGTTAAATTGATCCAATCCGTAATTGCTGAGAGGGCCGCAGCTTCATAATACAATCTTATATTAGGCATCTTAAGCCCACCTCTTTCTCTGGTATCTTGCATTATCTTTTGATTAACTCGGGGTTTCTTCCCCGCCCACACAAACTTATTTATACCCTTCTGCCATTCCTTCAAATTTTCATCTTTTTTAAGTATAGGTATCATTTGAAAAAGAAATAAAATTTTTGGCAAAACATTCATTTTTACAGCTGCTATCCTTCCCAGCAAGGACAATTGTAACTTTTTCCATTTTTCCATCTCTATCTGAATTTTTTTCCATAGCAGTTCATAATTATGCTGATATAATTTCGTGTTTACTGACATAATATGGACCCCTAAGTATTTAACCTTCGTAATTAGTTCATATCCTGTTAATCTTTCTATCTCTTCTTTCTGGCTTCCAACCATATTTTTAGCTATTATCTTTGTTTTAGCTGAATTTATTTTAAAACCAGACACTTTCCCATATGAGCAGATTGTTTCGGTCAAAACTGTAATTGATTTTACCGGTTGGGTTAAGGTAACAACCAGGTCATCCGCAAACACCCGTAACTTATACTCATATTGTTTTATTTTAATTCCCTTTATTGCATCCATCCTTCGTATTTTATTTAGTAGAATTTCCAACGTCAGAATAAACAATAGTGGTGACAAGGGATAACCTTGCCTTGTTCCCTTGTCTATATTAAAATTTTCTGTCAAACCACCATTGATTACTATTTGCACTGTTTGTTTTTGATAAATTGCCTTAATGGATTTTATAAAATGTTCTCCAAATTGCATTTTTTCTATTAATTTTAATAAAAATTGCCAATTCAGTCTATCAAAAGCTTTTTCACAGCATCTAAAAAAACCAACACCGCAGGGACCTGCTTGTTACCTCCTAAATATTCTATTAAGTTAACAATTTGCCTTACATTACTTTTCATTTGTCTACCATTTATAAAACCAGTTTGATCTTGATGAATCATTTGTTGCATGGTTGTCATTAATCTATTTGCTAGAATTTTAGCAAAAATCTTATAGTCTGTGTTTAGAAGTGAAATCGGCCTATAATTTTTAGGATCTGCATGATCTTGCCCATCTTTTGGAATCAACGAGATAAATGCTGTCTTCCAGGATGGAGGTACAACACTCCCCTGTTGTATGTTATTAAATAATTCCTTCAATGGTTCCACCATTTCCTCCTGTAAACTTTTATAATATATAGCTGTCAAACCATCCGTACCAGGAACTTTGCCCATTTTTAGTTGCTTAATAGCAGACAAAATTTCCTCAGAAGTTATCAGTTTGTCTAAACTTTCTTTCTGCTCGTTGGAAATTGTAAGAGTGCTCTCTCCCTGCAGATACTTGTCTATATCTATATCTTGAATTTTATCACCAGTGTACAACTTGGAGTAAAACTCTAAAAATAACTTTTTAATCAATTCATATTCAAAAACAACTTTATCTTTATAATTAATTTTTTCCATTGTCCTTGATTTTTGCTTTTTTCTCAACAAGTATGCTAGCCACCTGCCTGGTTTATTAGCGTTACAAAAAGTATTATGTTTTGCATACTGTAAGTTAGTTGCTACCTGATCTGCCATTAGCATATTAAATTGGGCCTTCAGTAAATTAATTGCCTCTTTAGCTTTCTTATCCATTGGATTTGCTATTAAAATCCGTTCCTGTTTACTAATCTCATCCTCTAGTTCTTTCCTCTTCTCCACCTGTTTTTTCCTGTATTTATTATTTAAGTATATCAAAACACCTCGCATATATGCTTTGCTTGCATCCCATACCATTTCCATAGATGTACCTTTGTGCATGTTCATAACAAAAAACTCTTTCATAAATTTTTTACACTCTTTTACATTTTCTTCATACCTAAACAAATTATCATTTAATCTCCAGGACCTCCCAGGACCTTTCCCATTCCCCAATTCCATCCAAACTGGACTGTGATCTGACATCATTCTTAAACAAATCTTCGTTTTCTTTACCCTAATTAAAAGATTGTTAGTAATTAGTATAAAGTCAATTCTTGAAAAGGATTGATGTCTATCCGAAAAGAAGGTAAAATCTTTTTCTCCTACATTTCTTTCACGCCAGATATCCCTCAACTCCCAATCCTCCATCATATCCCAAAATGGTTTGGGCAATTTAGCTCTTGATAAAATATTTTGTTTAGGCCCCTTTTTATCTTTTTCCACGTCCAAAACACCATTCCAATCGCCCAATAGGATGCAAGATTTATATCCCCATTGTATCAACTTCCGATGTAGTAAGTTGTAAAATTTTTCTTGTTGCTGGTTCAGAGCGTATACTCCAATTACAAGAATTTTTTGTCCATTGATTACAAGTTCAATCACTAAATATCTTCCTTGGTCATCTGCTTCAATTAATTTCCCTACTAAGTCTCTCTTCACATATATAACTATACCATTTTTCTTCTCTAATGCTGCTGCAACATAGTGTGTACCCAGTCTCATATTTATCAAGTATTTTTGATCTTGTATCCTAATATGTGTCTCTTGCAAACAAATTATTTCATTTCTAAATTGTTTAATTATTATTATTATTATTGTTGTTGTTGTTGCTGCTGTTGTTGTTGTTGTTGTTATTATTATTATTATTATTATTATTATTATTAAATTCCAAAATCAAAAGGGAGGAAGTAAATGAAGAACCTGCCAGTTGTTCTACCTCCTGCATCTGTTTAGAAGGAGTCAGAGGTTTCCTATCTACCTCAGTGAAGACCAGAGGCTCCTTGTCTCCATCCATTTCTCCCTCCGTTTTCCATGGACGGAGAGTCCTAACATCTTTTCTTTGGCCTTCCTTGTTCTTCTGCTCAGTCCCTGCCTCAGTCCAGATGTGCGGAAAGTTGTCATCCTGGATTTGTCAAGAGGGCTCGAGAAGGAGAGCCAGTTTGCTGCTATGACTGCGTTCCTTGTCCGGAGAGGACCTTCTCCACTCAGGAAGGTGGGTGAGACTGGAGGAAAGGAAGTGGAACTGATTAATTACATACATGAAATAATAAAGGATCCTATGATGGTTCTGAACATCACACAGGAAGTTATTTGGGTCTCAATTCTTCTCTCACCTTCATAGATAATTAAGCAAAAATTGACTTTAAAAAAAAGGTTTTATGATTCGTATCTTCTCTCACTAGAAGTACTAATAAATGT